>CP054671.1:15130818-15685818 GCA_013348765.1 Carpinus viminea | reverse complement strand
GCATAGGCAAAAGTATTGGAAAAATTTTAGAGCTGGACAACAATAATTCTTCTGGGATTATTAGTCGTCCCTTTCTTCGTTTTAAAATCGATATTAACACTTCCTTGCCTCATGCTTCTGGTTTTATATGCCTTGTGAGGGCACAAAACCTCGTTGGATAGCGTTCAAATATGAACATCTGGATGAATATTTCTCCTCTTGTGGTCTTATTGGGCATGTCAAAAAATTATGTCCTGCACCTCCGGAATAGGCTACTCAGAAAAATATAAGTGGTCTCTTCGTGCAGCTCCATATGTCCGTCCCACTTTGATGCCAATCCTCCACAAGAAGACTCGGATTCTGGTATTTCTTATGCAGCCTCAGTGGGAAATTCTCCAAGTTGTTTGTCCCCTTCTCGTCCTCTAGATCTTCCATGTAGCTTTGGACAAATTATCCCACGTAACCAGCTTGATGCTCATGGTTCCTCCAACAACTTGTTTAGCTTGCATCACGTGGATTCTCCAAGCAAGTTAGTTCAAACTCAATCAGGCAAGTTACATCAAGAGTGGGAAGTCTCACCTTTTCAGCAACCACTTGGTCGTTATCCATCTACAGGTACATCAAATCTTATCCCTTTGAAATCTAAGACTTTTGATTAGCCTTATCCTTCTTTTATGGACCCCACTAGCATGCCTTACCTCTACCCTTTCTCACCAAATATAACCCAGCTGGCCTAGCTCTGTTTCTAGAAGCAACCTCACAACAAACCCATTTGATATTTCCTCTCCAGGTTCTTTGAATTCACTCATGCCCCATGCATCAGGCCTCTTTAATACCTTTCTCAATACTTGGTCCAAAAACCCAGCTAATCCAAGTCTTTTGGACAAGGCCTCTTCACCTTTCCAACTATGCTCCAATCTTAATCTATCCACCTCATCTCCTGTTGGGCCCATTACACCTCACCCTTTAGACAAAAATTTCAGTTGTAAACTCTCCACACATAAGCACTCTCGGTTTTGACCGTACGAAGCATCTCGGCCACTGCATGCAGTTTCATCCTCTCCTCCTCCCATAAATCATCCTATTTCATATAGCTATGATGATCAATATCCAAACACATCGACTTCTTTGCCTCACATCACACCCTTCACTCACACTGAAAAAAATGAAACTACTCCAATTACCACTCCTCCATCAACTTTTAATCCTCCAACCAACTCCTCTGTTTCATTTATTCCTAGTTCTACTTCTTTTGCTGTTCCTGCTATTATTTCAAGAGGGAAGGGTAAATCAAAGCTGATTTTGGATGACCATGATCTTCCTTTAGCTCAACTGAAAAAATTGAAAACTGAGAGGCATGTCTCTGATAGCTCCATTTCAGATTTGGAAAGTGCAGCTTTTTCTCTCACAAAGCTTCAAGGTGATCGTTACTTTAAGGGTCCTGTCCATAAATTTTTAACCTCTCTTCTACTTGGCAGTCAAGGCCAGATGGTGGATTTTATGCCGCTTATAAAGGTGGTTTTGATGCATTTAGTAAAGACCCTCAATATGGACGTCACCTTGCTGCACATAGTAAACTCTCTCATTTTGGTAGTGGTTTTGCTGCACTTAGTAAGGAATCTCCATGTCCTGTGGTGCCATCCAAGAACACCTGTCAACGTATGTTCCTGCTGTCTGTGGAGCTCACTCTATTTTGCAGGTACCATATACTTCTATGCCAGCTTCTATGGATGGGTCTGACATGTCCTCTGATCACATGGACATTCATCAAGCTCATGTTTCTCCAGTTGCAGTGGTTGTTTCACAAGAGCCTCTCAAATGTCGTTTTTTTAGGGCCTCCAGGGGAAACCGTTTGGTGTCTACTATTAAGGGGACTGCTGCAGCTTTAATTCCACCTACTGAAGCTAGTGATGTGACTTATTTATCTGATGTGGATAATTTGGAGGAGAGCCCATTGAGGCCTCCTCCGGAGGTATGAAACTCCTAGCCTGGAATTGCAGAGGGTTATCCCGTGCATCTGCAATTCGCAGTTTAAGGGGTAAGGTTCGAAAACATTCTCTTGAAATCCTTTTTTTGTCAGAAACTAAAACTCAATCTGCTGCTGCTGCTATTGTAATTTTAAATAGTCTTGGTTACTTTTTGATGTTGCATGTTTCCCTTATTGGTTATAAAGGGGGACTTTTGTTGGCTTGGCGACATGGTGTGGATTTAGAATATTTTTCATCTTCTGTTAATACAATAAATGCTTGGTGCTATTCTGATCCGCCTAACAAACCGTGGTTGTTGACTTGTATTTATGGACCTCCTGAAAAAGCTAACAACTCAAAATTTTGGGACTGTATTGTGAGTGAGGGGAAAGATTTTCATGGGCCTTGGTTTTGCATTGGTGACTTTAACATTATTTTATCTCAATCTGAAAAATATGGAGGTAGGCCTTTTGCATGTTCTTCTCATGATCCATTTCGTGGCTTTTTGGATTCTTTTGGTATGATTGATTTAAGATTTTCTGGAAATCCCTTCACATGGTCAAATAAGCGTCAAGATCATCATCTTATCAAAGAACGCTTGGACCGTGGTATTGCGAATCCCAAATGGGTCCATTTGTTTCCTCATTATGCAGTTCAACATCTTCCTACACAAATTTCTGATCATAATCCTATCCTTTTAAACACATCTCCCTCAGATCTCACCCTTTCTCGACCTTTTAGATTTGAAGAATTCAAGACTTTTGATTCTTCTTGCAACTTCGTTATCTCTAAGGCTTGGCTTAAAAGTTTTCATGGTACCTCTGACTTTATTCTCTTGAAGAAGCTCAGAGCTACTAAATTGGCTCTAAATTTTGGAGTTCTCAACATTTTGGCAATATTCAGAAAAAGATTGCCTCCTCTCTTCGTCAACTTGATTTCATTCAGCAATCCTCTCCATCAACTCTAGCCTCTGAACAGGAAGGGCTTCTTCAAAAATCTTTAGATGATCTTCTTATTCAAGAAGAATCGCTTTGGAGAAATAAATCTAGAGAAGTTTGGCTCACTTGCAAAGACTTGAATACAAAGTTTTTTCATACTTCAACCATCATCAAACGTTGGTGAAATGCTATTGATTTTCTCAAGCTCCCCTCAGGGATCTGGTCCTCAGAAAGGCAAACTATTGGTAACTATTTTACTACTCATTTCAAGGAATTATTCTCCTCTTATGTTCCTATTATAGATGAGGATCTGTTATCTCTTTTTGATAATTGTATCTCAACTGATGCTAATGATTCCCTATGCGCAATTCCTTTGGAGCATGAAATTTTTTCTGTCTTGACTAGTATTGGTTCTACGAAAGCCCCGGGTCCGGATGGCTTCACAACTCTTTTTTATAAGAAATATTGGCATATTGTTAGGGAGGTTGTTCTTGCTTGTATCTGGGATTTTTTTGGAAATAATCGGCTTCTTCTGGATCACAATCATACTTTTATAGCTCTTATTCCCAAACAGTTGGGCGCTTCTACAGTTCATCAATTTCGTCCTATCAATTTGTGCAATATCATATACAAGCTCATATCGAAAATTCTTGCCAATAGATTTAAAGCTCACCTCCATCTTTTTATTTCACCTTATCAATCAGCTTTTGTGCCTTCCAAGAATATTCAAGATAATACTATTATGGCTTATGAGCTCTTTAATGTCATCAATTCGAAAAAGGGTCGTGGTGGATTGATGGCTATCAAGATTGATATGGAAAAAGTGTTTGATCATATGGAATGGAGTTTCATTTTAGCCATTTTATCCAAGCTGGGGTTTCATCCAACTTGGGTTAATTGGGTTAGAATTTGTATTACCTCCCCATCGCTTTCTATTCTCATTAATGGAAGCCCGTTTGGTCAATTTTCTCTAGAGCGAGGACTACGTCAAGGAGACCCTTTATCTCCATTCCTATTTATCTTAGGAACGGAAGTTATATCTCGTCTTCTTCTTCGGCAAGAATCTCATGATCTTTTTCAAGGTATCAAAATAGCTCGTAATTGTTCTGCGGTCTCTCATCTCTTATTTGCAGACGATCTCATTCTCTTTGTAAAAGCTACTTCTACGGAGGCAAGTACTCTTAAATCTTGTATGGATATATATTGCCGTTGGTCTGGACAAGCTATCAATTGTTCAAAGTCATCGATTCATTTTAGTAAGAATACGGCCTCCTCTACCATTAATAGTATTAGTGGTATTTTCCCTTTCAAACGAGCATATGTTTCTTCTAAATATTTGGGTTTACCTCTTTTATTTGGTAAGGCAAAAACGGCATCTTTTAAGGATATTTTGGGAAAAGTCTATGGGAAAATTGAGGGATGGCATGCAAAGACTTTGTCTCAAGCTGGGTGTTCAGTGCTTATTAAATCGGTGATGCAACTATTCTTTTTATGCCATGAGCACTTTCTTGCTTCGACTTCTATAAGCTCATCTTTGGATCGAGCTTTCAAAAATTTTGGTGGGATTTCAAGGATAAAGCTAGAAATCTCTCCTCAAATCTCGAACTCTATTTGTTTACCAAAGGAAGAAGGAGGTTTGGGTTTTCGACGTGTGCATGACTTCAATCTGTCTCTTATTTCAAAGTTGGGTTGGAAGTTGTTATCAAATTCGATTGTTGGTCGTACCAAAATAGTACTCGCCAATTGCACGAGTCGATTGTAGTAATGTGGTCAGGTAAGTGCGAGGTCGAACCCACGAGAATCGTGTTTGTCAAAACCAACTTTAAACGCTTAAACTAATAAAATCTTAACCTAGTTCCAACATCGAAAGGTGTGGCGGCATAAAATTAAACTAAGCTAAATGCAATAAAATAAAGCGAAAATAAAACTTAATTAAAAAGCAGAAAAAAATAAATAAATAAAAATGCTAAGGTCCCTAATCTACCTCACCATAATTTAATCAACATAAAAACATGCCTAGTTCATACTTCAACAACGATTACGCTACTAGGCGTATTCTATTTGCTATTAATTAATGCATACGTCCGTCTATCGATTAAGCACTAATGCATGTCCTATTGTTGCTACACGATCTTGTCGAACTACCCGAGGCAAACATCATAAGAGGTCACAACGGATAATGGTCCGAAGACGAATATCCGATGTATCTCCGGTTGCAACGGTAGTCGACGTTTAACGATTTACAAGCAACAATCAACGCAACCTTGTCACGAAATTGAATTGAAACGAACAAGCAAAACAGTAAATGACGAACGGAGTATTAAACTAAGCATAAAAATAAGTAGATAAAAACATGGTGAAGGGAAATAAGAGACTAAAGCAAAATAAATAAAAGCATTAAATTAAACCGACGCTTAGGAGTGTTTACAATGAAGAACGGGAGGTTTTAAAAGGGCACCTCAAACGGCCCCTGGCGTCTCCCAAGCGTGTTTTACAATTGAACACACGAGGCCTATTTATAGGCTGTTGAAGTGCGTCAACGCAGGTAGTGCGCTCAACGCTTATTTGTGGTCGAACGCAAGGCACACGTTCGATCGCAAATAACCGCTCTGGCGGCTAGGGCTGACATGGAGGTGCGTCGACCGCAGGTACTTTATGCTCAACGCTATATCTAGGCTCGATGCGGCGCATCGTGGGTTGCTGCGCGCGTCTGCAGTCTTCGCGCCTGTGCGTATGACGTGAGTGCAGCGTCGGCGTATGACCGTGGTGAACGCGTCGAGTGGCGAGTGCGTTCGAACGTACCAAGTGCGGTCGAACGCACTTTGGCAGTTTCTTCTCTTTAAGTCCTTTCTTGCCCTTGCTAGCCATGATTTAATGCAATGTCCTGCACAACACAAATACTAAAAAACACTAAAATGATTAGATATTAACAATGCTAAAGGCCTAACGAATATAAATTAAGGGGTCCAAATAAGCACTTTAGGCACCGATCAAATACCCCAAACTTACATTTTGCTAGTCCCTTAGCAAAACAAAACGGAAAACACGATAAAAAACATGGGGGAGAACGATTGCATTGAGCGATGCAACAAGTTTTTAAACCTCTAGGAGTTCCCTAGAGGACGAGTGAAGTCTCGTGAGGGTTTTTCAGAATGACACCCACAAACAATTATTTGGCACTATGTTCTTAATGGACAAAGCCCAACACACAAACACATGGTTCATACATCATTAGCAATTTAACATGTTAAACATATGAACCACATCATCAAGGCATCCAAACATCATTTCATTCAAGGTTGGAAAATTGAGACAACACGCGTCCATAAGTGTAAAGTGAACTAACAACAAGATCATGGGGTTTCAATTACCTCCAAAGACGTGTATCCCAAAATTCAAAGGAAAACAATGTGATAAATACAACCAAGGCTTAAATTGAAAGATCAATTTTTTGTGTAGGCTGTCAATGCTTGACCCTTAAGCTTCTAAATGACCTTTGTAACGAAGCGTTGGGCAGTGACTCCCAAACCAAAGCGGTTTTAGGGCACTAGATGTAGAGACATCCCTAGGGCTTAATTACTCAAGTCAAAAGAGCTACGGAGCCTAAACTAGCCATACAATTTTTAGTTGGAATTTCTCATCTTTTGACGCTAACACTCATTGCTTGGCCGCAAGAGGTCCGTTACTCAATGAAAAGCTCACTTATTTTGATTTTTTTATTTTTTTTTTATTAAAGCCAAGGTTTTCATCGTCACATCATAAACCTAGAAATCTCAAGACACATACTTCAAAGTCAAATCTCATACCCCACAGACCCTAATGCTAGTGTGCATGTGAAATTTCAATCAAACAAGTGGAGTCTCTAATCCAACACAAGAATCAAAACTGTGATTTCTAATGATAGGCAATGTTCAAACAAGTTAAACAAACCAATGACATGTAATCCATAGTTACGATGTAAGTCATGACCAATCAACAACATAGTAACAAACAAAAAGAAAATTTTTTATATACATGGCAAAAACAAATATATACATGCAAAAACAAAACAAAACAAGAAAAAAAAAACAGACAGAATGTTTGTCCTTGTCCACACCCCCAAACTTAAATGACACATTGTCCCCAATGTGGCAAGAAATACATTACAGTGGGATGAGGAACCGGGATGAGCAAAGTCCAAGGCGACCCCCAAACTTAAACATCAAAACACACATCAAAACTAACAGAATCTTTTTCTAAAAGATAAAACATCAAAATGTTAATTGCTGTTAGAAATCAAACAAATAAAATATATACATGAAAATAAAATAACAAAATAAAATAAAATGTGCGAAAATAAAAGAAAAATACCGACCTTCCCGCTCATAAGGATGTCCAATCAATCCTTCCATCCTTTTTCTTTAAAATAAGATACCCCTCTGGAAGGATGTTAAGCCATCTTATGTAGTTGTCTTTGTTTCGAGGGATCCACTTAGGAACATGGTTCCTAGATTTGTGATGTGTGTGTGAATCCTCAAAGATTTCTACATAAGATGACTCTTCGAGACATTGGAAAGATGGAACTTGATGATATGTCTCGAGAGGGATTGTGATTAAGGAGTGAGCTTCAGACTCACTTCCTTGTCATTGGGCCAATTTGAAATTGGCGGGGCTCAACGCCTTCATTTCTTCTTCTCTCCATTCTGCCCGTATCTGAGTGGGATCCACTAAAGTCTTAGCTTGCTCATGTACCATGTCAAGGTCCAAATTAAACTCAAATTGAGCAAAGCTTTCTTCCAGGATCCTCCAGGCTCTCTAAACAGGAACTTGTCTAGATCCAAATCATATTCAATTTCATCAAAACACTCTCCAGATGGATTCTCAAGACTAGGCTCACTAAAAGTATCAACATGATCAAATTAAGCCTATCGAGGTCTAGGTCATCACTATCCGAGCAAGGTGTTCCATCTCGGGATCCTCTAGACTCACTTGCAATTTCATCTCCTATTTCCTCATCAACAAGTATGGTGGTGGTTTGGGCATTGTCAAGTGCAGACTTGTCAACCAGTCAAGTAATAGTAAATGAAAGGGCAATCATCAAACTGGTGAGAAGGATGATAACAATATTCACATGACGATGAGGTGTGTGAGTGTGAAAAACTGGGTATGGGCATGTCAGCAGCCATGAGTTGGTTCGCCTCCCTCAAGTCATCGATATGAGCAGAGGAAAATGTTGCTCAAATGACTCTTGGGGAGGATGAGCCATCTCATGAATCAAACTCTTCCTCCTCAACTAGGTTGAATTTAGAAACTAATTGACGAACTGTCCTTCCAACCTTGCAACTTCTTGGTTTGCCATATGGGCATCTATGATTTCTTGACAAGGTTGGTTGACTGTTTTCCTAAACGTCTCAGTGTTTCTTCTAATGATGGTTCATGAGATGCATAAATGGTGGGTTGGCCGACTAGTTCCATGAATTTTAAGAGTGTCTTCCGAAGACGTCGAGGAGGATAGTCGATGATGAATGGAAGAAAATGGTTGTGAACTGCGATATTCAAGAATGGATTCGTCAACTTGGGAACAAAATTTTCCGTAGCATGATCATGCCACGAAAAATCAGAATAGTTGTTCGGTCCGGGTTATAAAAATTTGAATTAGATTCAAAACCGAATTTGGAGAAGCTAATTCAACGCTCATTTGAAAATTCAGAAAATTGTCCCCAATGTGGACAATCACCTAAACTATAGTAAGGGCTAGGCGGTGTGAACACGGTTCATGTGGGTGCAAAGTGGTAGAAACATTAAAATAATCGAGCGGAAGACTCATGCTTCACCCAAAGCAGTTCAAAATATTCCACATGAAACAATTAACAAAAATAAAATAAAATAAACACAAACTAAAAAAATAAACTAAACAAGAACTAATAAATAAACTAACAAAATAATAAACTAATTAAACAATTAAAAATACTAACAAAATATTAAACTAATAAAACAGCAAGTAAATAAATAAACTAAATAGAATAAATAAATAAACAAATAAATAATCAAATAAAATAAGAAAAAGCGAAAATAGAACACATACACTAAAGATTACGCTGCTGTGTGAGATCTTTCGGCGTGAGCGATGATCAATGCTTGCAATGTAAATGTATGGCAGAATCTGCGGTGCGTTGAATAGATATGCGTTGAGCGCAACTCTACCTGCCCGTTTAAAAAAAAAAAGGCTTTTTTTGGATTTTATCTATACAAAAGCACGAAATAAATAAAATAAATGCACAATTAAAATAACTAGTAGAAAGATAAAATTAAACTAAGCTAAATGCAATAAAATAAGCGAAAATAAAACTTAATTAAAAGCAGTAAAAAATAAAGAAATAAAATGCTAAGGTCCTAATCTACCTCACCATAATTTAATCAACATAAAAACATGCCTAGTTCATACTTCAACAACGATTACGCTACTAGGCGATTCTATTTGCTATTAATTAATGCATACGTCGTCTATCGATTAAGCACTAATGCATGTCCTATTGTTGCTACGATCTTGTCGAACTAGAGGCAAACATTGTTACAAGAGGTCCGGATAATGGTCCGAAGCGAATATCCATGTATCTCCGATTGCAGCAGTAGTCGACGTTTAATGATTTACAAGCAACAATCAACGCAACCTTGTCACGAAATTGAATTGAAACGAACAAGCAAAACAGTAAATGATGAACGGAGTATTAAACTAAGCATAAAAATAAGTAGATAAAAACATGGTGAAGGGAAATAAGAGACTAAAGCAAAATAAATAAAAGCATTAAATTAAACTGACGTTTAGGAGTGTTTACAATAAAGAACGGGGAGGTTTTGGGCCACAAAGGGCACCTCAAACTCGTCCCAAGCGTCTCCCAAGCGTGTTTTACAATTGAACACACGAGGCCTATTTATAGGCTGCCGGACAACGAAGTGCGTTGAGCGGTGTAGTGCGTTCGAGCGTTATTTGTGCGCAAGGCACACGTTCGACTGCAAATAACCGCTCTGGCGGCTAGGGCTAACATGGAGATGCGTTCGACCGCAGGGTACTTGCGTTTGAACGCATATAACTGCTAGGGCCGGCTGCTGCGTGCGACCGTGGTTGCTGCGGCGGCGTCCGTGGTTGCCGCGTGCGCATCCGTGGTGCCGGCGTAGCGCCCTTGGGTGCGTCTGACGTAAGTGCAGCGTCGTCACGACCGTGGTGCGTCTGCGTTTAAGTCCTTTCTTGCCCTTGCTAGCCATGATTTAATGCAATGTCCTGCACAACACAAAATACTAAAAATAATTAGATATTAACAATGCTAAAGGCCTAACGAATATAAATTAAGGGGTCCAAATAAGCACTTTTAGGCACCGATCAATTGTCTTTGGGTTAATCAACTCCAGAAAAAATATATAAAATATGGTAATTTTATATCTTCTCCGAATGTTTCTTCCTCTTCATGGATCTGGAAAGGTATTGAAAAAATTAAGCCTTTAATATCTGCTGGGGCATGTCTGACAGTCTCCAGGACCTCTACTACTTCTATATGGATGACAAATTGGGTCCCTTCTCTTCCATCTTTCAGGCCTTTACCAAAGTTCCTCCAACAGGAATCCAAGGGCTCTTCTAATATGAGATTTGATAGATCCAACTCTCTCTAGTTGGAAAGCTCCTGCTATCAACTCTTTGTTTGGCCCAATTTTAGCCCAAGCAATTCTCAAAACTCGTATTTCTACGGAATTTGCCTAGGCTTATTTTTGGACTCCTTCTACATCTGGGAAATTCTGTGTATGATCAACATATAGTTTTATCACTGGATCCAATACAAATACTTCCATTTCTTCCATTCGGCCTCAATTTTGGAATTCTATATGGAAGCTGAAACTCAATGATATGCTTCGGTTATTCTTGTGGAAAATCGATTGGAATATTTTCCCTACAAAGGAACGGCTGGGTCAATTATTTCATGTCAATCTGGATTTTTCATGCCCCCTTTGTAAGATTGCAAATGATTCCCTTCAGCATCTCTTTTTCGGCTGTATTTTTGCTAGGATTGTTTGGCGTCATTCCTTCTGGCCTCTAGATTCTACAAAGTTTAATTTCTCTTTTATGGTGGATTGGATTAAATTAATCATTTCTCCGGTTAATTCTCTTGGAATCCCTTTGGCGGATTGTCATAAATTTCAGATCTTTGCCTCGATGGCATGTGATATTCTCTGGTACTACAGGAATCAAGCTTTTCATAATGGAATCACTTTTGTGGCGCAAAATGTTTCGATGCATATAAATAAAATTGCTCTGGAGCACTTTCAAGCCTGGCAGTCTATCTCTTCTGCTCCAGTGGAAGAATGGATTCCTCCGGCGCCAAACTGGGTCAAAATAAATTTAGATATGCTATTAGGGACTCATTCTCACTCAGGCGGCTATATGCAGAAATTCTGATTGGAAAATTTTACATTTATCTTTGCTTATCAGCTCTCCATGCTCTATCAATGAAGGTGAAGCCTTGGCAATTTCTTTAGCTTGTTCTTTCAACTTTGATAGGTTTATTCTCGAAGGTGACTCTGCAGTTGTTATCCAAGCTCTCAACCAGTCTTCATCCAATTTTGATTGGAGGATCTCTCTCATTATTATGAACTCTTTGGATAAAATCCCTTCTACTTCTTTTTGGGAAGTTAGAAAGGTTAATCAAAGTGCAAACTTCTGTTCCCACTCAGTAGCATGTTAGGCAGCAGCCAATTCTCATACTCGGCATTCCCTTTTCTTACTCCACCCCCACTTCTCTCATTCTAGCTAGTGGGATTGATCCTGTTGTATCTATTTTATAGTTTGGTTTATGCTCTTGGTTTTACCAATGTGCTTAAAAAAAAAAAACCTTCATTACTCCAACATATTATTAAGATATGGAAGTAATTAATGGCAAATAAGAGGGGCCTAATTAATTAGCAAATCATAAATGTTGGCCAGCCAATCTGTAATTCAACTCGTCATCAACAAGTAAAGTCAATATAATGTCGAAAATATTTTGGGGTGGGCTAATTTCCTACTAACTACCAAGTTCACATCAAGTTTTGATGGCCCGCTCTCTTGCGATCTGTAATGGTTGCAAGTAGCCCATAATTGATAAGCCCTAACGAATATAAATTAAGGGGTCCAAATCAGCACTTTTAGGCACCAATCAAATACCCCCAAACTTACATTTTGCTAGTCCCTTAGCAAAACAAAATGAAAAACACAATAAAACATAAGTCCGCTTTGTGGGAAGCGATTGCATTGGCGTATGCAACAAGCCTTTTAAACCTCTAGGAGTTCCCTAGAGGACAGTGAAATCTCGTGAGGTTTTCAGAATGACACCCACAAACAATTATTTGGCACTATGTTATTAATTAGATAAAGCCCAACACTTAAACACATGGTTCATACATCATTAGTAGATTTAACATGTTAAACATATGAACCACATCATCGAGCATCAAACATCTTTTCACTCAAGGTTGGAAAATTGAGACAACACGTGCTCCATTATGTGCAAAGTGAACTAACAATAAGATCATGGGATTTCAATCACTCTCCAAAGACATGTATCCCAAAATTCAAAGGAAAAACAATGTGATAAATACAACCAAGGCTTAAATTGAAAGATGCAATTTTTTGTGTAGGCTGTGCAATGTTGACTTCCTTAAACTTCTAAATGACCTATGTAACGAGTGTTAGGCGGTGACTCCCAAACCAGGCGGTTTAGGGCACTAGATGTAGAGACATCCCTAAGGGCTTAATTACTCAAGTCAAAAGAGTTATGAAGCCTAACTAGCCATACAATTTTTAACGACAATTTCTCATCTTTTGGCCTTGAACACTCATTGCTTGGCAGGCAAGAGGTCCGGTTACTCAATGAAAAATTCACTTTATTATGATTTTGATTTTTTTTTTTTTTTTTTTTTTTTATTAAAGCCAAGGTTTTCATCATCACATATAAACCTAAAAATTTCAAGACACACACTTCAAAGTAAAATCTCAAACCCCACAGACCCTAGTGCTAGTGTGCATGTGAAATTTCAATCAAACAAGTGGAGTCTCTCTAATCCAACACATGAATCAAAAGCGTGATTTCTAATGATAGGCAATGTTCAAACAAGTTAAACAAACCAATGACATGCAATCCACAGTTATGATGTAAGTCATGACCAATCAACAACATAGTAACAAACAAAAAGAAAAAATTTTATATACATGGCAAAATCAAATATATACATGCAAAAACAAATAAAATAAAACAAATAAAAAAAAAGAGAGAATGTTTGTCCACACCCAAACTTAAATGACACATTGTCCCAAATGTGGCAAGAAATACATTACAGTGGGATGAGGAACTAGGATGTGCAAAGTCCAGGCGTCCCCAAACTTAAACATCAAACACCTGTCAAAACTAACGACAATCTTTTCTTCTCAAAGATCAAACATCAAAGGTTAATTCTTTGTTAGGAGCTGAAAACAAATAAAATATATACAGAAAATAAAATAGCAAAAGAAAATAAATCAAAAATAATCGGTAAATAAAAATAAGAATGGTTGCTCGATCGGGTTATAAATATTTGAATTTGATTCAAACCCGGAATTTGGAGAAATTATTCAACTCATTTGAAAAAATTAGGAAATTGTCCCGTGTGGACAATCACCTAAACTATAGTAATGGTTTGGGCGGTATGAACATGGTTCATGTGGGTGCAAAGTGATAGAAACATCATAAATATTAAGCGGAAGACTCATGCTTCACCCAAAGCAGTTCAAAATATCCCACGAAACAATATCAATAACAAAAATAAAATAAAAATAAACTACAACTAATAAAAATAAACTAAACAAATTAACAAATAAACTAACAAAATATTAAACTAATTAACAAATAAAAATAAATTTAATCTAACAAAACTAAAAACAAATAAAACAGGCACAATATATAAATAATTAATAATCAAATAAAACAAAAATAATAAAAAGGAAAACAGAAAACATACTTTGCCTCTGCTGCTGCAGTGAAATGCACGTTCAGCGCAGATAAAATGCGTTCGTTCACGAAGCACAAAATGTAGCGAGGCTCTGCGGTGCGTTCGAACGCATGCAGGCGTTCGCGTATCACACCCTGCGTTCATGGAAACGTAGCGCTCTCGCACGCGAGGCGTGTCGCCAGCGCAGGGTATCAGGTCTTTGGAATAAACACAAGTGCGTTCGACCGCAATAAGCTGCGTTGACCGCCTTTATGGCGGATTTTCCAGCAACTCAACAAATTAAAAACAAAAACTAAAAGCTAATAAAATTAAACTAAACAAATCTAAAAATAAATAAATAATAATAGGCAAAGCAATAATTAAATAAAATAACTAAAAAAAAGGACACTACGATTCGTTTAGCGGCAACAAGATATGGCGGTTTGCAAGTCGTTCGAGCACTGAGTCGCGTTCGACCGCATGCCGCTGCGTCTACATCAAGGCCGTGCTCGCCGCGCGAAGCGTGGCGGCGTTCCCAGCTGCGCGAACTTCCTGGAATAAGCGGCGAGCGTTGACCGCAATATATGCGTTCGACCGCCGTGGGCACTGATTTTCAGGCGAGCAAACTAAAAAAAAACAAAAACGCTACTCTAATTTTTTTGAAATTTTTTTTTTTTTTTTGGATTTTATCTATACAAAAGCACGAAATAAAATAAAATAATTGCACAATTAAAATAACTAGTAGAAAGATAAAATTAATCTAAGCAAGAAAAATTAATTTCAACAAAACACGATTCCCACAGCGGCGCCAAAATTTGATGTACAAATTTAATTGTACTGCCAATTGCACAGTCGATCGTAGTAATGTGGTACTGCAAGTGCGAGTGTCGAACCCACAGAGAATCGTGTTTGTCAAAATCAATTTTAAAGTGCTTAAATTAAACTTATCTTAACCTAGTCCCAAAACAAGCAATTAGCGTGCATAAAATAAACTAAACTATAAATGCAATAAAGAAATAAAAATAACTAAGTCCTAATCCACCTCACAATAAATTAATTTAATATATAAATATGCTTAGCTCATATGTATTAACATTTATGCTACTAGGCATATTCTACGAGAACTAACACATTGTTCATATTTCCGTCTATCGATAATGCACATATGCATATCCTATTGTTGTCACAAATCTTGTCGAACTACTCGAGGCAAACAACATACAAGAGGTCTGCGGATAATGGTCCGAAGGCGAATATCCGATGTATCTCCTTGCAATGAGTGTTGACGTTTGGCGATTTGTCGACAACAATCAACACACTTGTCACTAAAATGTATTGAAACGAATAAACATAAATCTTAAATGAGAATAATCTGAACTAAACATAAATATAAATAAATAAATTCAAGTGAAGGGACTAGAGACTAATTAAGCGTAAAATAAAACATAAAATAAATAAATGACAATTTAGAGGGTTTATGATAAGCAGGGAGGTTTTGGCCTCCAAGGGCACCTCAAGCGTCCCTCAAGAAATAAGAAAATACACAAGGTCCTATTTATAGGCTGGCGGGACAACTGAGTGCGTTGAGCGCACTACTGCGTTGACGCACCGATTATTTGTGGTCGAGCAGGCGTGCGTTCGATCGCAAATAACTTCTTGTGGCTGACTAGTGACTGGCGTGCGTTGACGCAGGTCCCTTGCGTTGACGCAGATAACCGCTAGGGCCGGCTGGGCATCGTTGACCCACACTCATGCGTGCGTGCGTGAGTGCGTTGAGCGCACTCAAATGCGTTCGAGCACTTGGCGAGAATCGACTTCTTCACTTGGTGCATTTTGCCTTTTGCTAGCCATGTTTTAATGCAATGTCCTGCACAACACAAAATACTAAAAACACTACAAATGATTAAATATTAACAATGCTAAAGGCCTAACGAATATAAATTAAGGGGTCCAAATCAGCACTTTTAGGCACCAATCAATAAGCATAATCTCGGGGTATATTTCCGACACCCTCTCTATATTTTTAGAACAATCCGTTGAAAGCCCATGAGTTTCAACTTTTACTACATTTGAAAGCCCACCCCTTTCGCAGGCCTCGAAGCCAAGCCCAATTTCTCTGCATCGACTGCATCCCAAGAGCTTCGTTGATCACTAGCCTTCGGGTTTTAATAAGTGCTTTAACAAATTTTGGGCTTATATAAAACACTCAGAGTTAATGTAAAATTCCATATAAACTCCCCAGTTAGTGTCAAAATCATTATTTCACATCTAGTATTAATGTTATTCCTAGCATAAAATCTCTTCATGATTTGGATTCCCCCATCTTATCTGAATCAGACTGTGACAATGGGCCCACAGGCACTCCCTTTTTCCTCACGAGACGAGAGAATATTCTGCTTGATCCAATGATACTTATTATTTGCATTGAGAACACACACAAATGGGCCGGTTTCGTATAGCAAGTATTTGGTCTCCATCTCATGAAAAGAGGAGTTAAGGGGTTAAAGCTTATTTCATCATTTTGCTATAAATTAATTTTAGGGTTAAATACCTAATACCCTTTTGGAGTTTCACAACTTTATTTTTTTCTCCTTAGGGTTTGATTTTTATCATAAATGATCCCAATGGTTTTGATAAAGGACCAAATTAGTCCATCCGTTAGTTGACCGTTAGTTGACTTAACGGAAGTCCAGTCATTAACATGTAGACCAATTAGACAAGATGACACATGTCATAACTTGACACATCATCAGTGCTGACTGTATATGAAGCTGCCACTTAATTTTTTTTAAAAAAGATTATAAATTAAAATAGAAGTAGTATTTATTTTGTTAATTGGGGTTTAAAACAAACAGATTACAAATTAAAATAGAGATTTAGGGTTTTATTTTGTTAATTAGGGTTCAAAACAAACAAAAATGATTTGGGGAGAAATCAAATTTGCCGGAAGAATGACTTCAAAAGCTTCAGCAACATCTTCACAATACAAATAATTCCTCACATTGGAGCCATCATCGTGAATTGGAAGAAGCTTCCCTTGCATGGCCAAGAGGATGACCTTTGGAATCAATTTTTTAGGAAATTGATTGGGTCCATAAATATTGTTCCCACGCGTCGTAATTACAGGTAAACCATATGACCTGCCATATGCCATAACAAGCATTTCTACTCCAACTTTTATGGCAGAGTATGGGTTTGTTGGGAGGAGTTGAGAAGCCTCATGGTTTCCCACAACAACATCCTTATCTGTCTCCCCCATAGACCTCATCCATACTCACATGGGTGAACCTTTTGATCTGGCCAGTGAATTTGATTCCTCCCCAACCCAAACCCTTGCCTCCACGACCCAACCCAACTCTGGTCTTCGGCCAAATCTCCACGAACCGGCGACAAAGCTTCCTCTCCAACCCCTAGTTTCCACGGCCAAATCTCATATGAAACCCACCACTCTTCGACGACAGATCCAACGCCAATATCTTCTCCGACAGACCCTAATCACCAAATCTCAGGTGGACGCCAGAGACAGGGGTTGGGGTGGGGTGGGGATGATGCCGACTACTGTGTGTTCGTGGTTCTTAGATTTGAGATTTTTATGTTTAAATGTTAATTTTTTATTTTTATTTTTTTAAAAAAAAACCTAGTTCTATTTTAATTTGTAATTTTTTTTAAAAAAAATAGGTGGCAGCTTTATGTACAAGTAGATGTGTCAAGTTATGCCATGTGCTATCTTGTCTAATTGGTCCACGTGTCAATGATTAGATTTCCGTTAAGTCAACTAACAGTCAACTAACGGATGGACTAATTTGGTCCTTTATCAAAACCACATAGACCCTTTGTGATAAAAATCAAACCCCAAAGGGAAAAAAATAAAGTTGTGAAACCCAATAGGGTATTAGGTATTTAACCCTTAATTTTAACAAAAAATTAATTAATTAATTAATTATATTAGCCTTCCTCGAGATTTAAAAAATATGTCAAAGTTTTTTTGAAAATTACGGATATTACGGAATCCTAGGGCTTATTATGTCTAGCTGCCGTACAAATAAAACAAGTATAACCAAGAGAAAAATAAAAAAAAAAAAAAAATCTTTATTCTCTCCTTCTACCCAACTCTTTTCTTCTTTTAAAAAACATTGTGATGAGTCTAGTGACGCATATATTACTGTAGTATTTATTACAGACCTAAGTTCACAGCGGTATAAATTAGGTTTTAAGAAAATCTAAAACTTAGATTCTAAAGAAAGCTGGACCTTTCAAACACAAGGTTTGTGCTTAATTATTTTCGTGTCTTTATTCATAGTATAATCCCCTTTAAATGGAGGATTCATTAGGGGTGTAAAAAAAAACCGAGAAACCAAAACCAGAACCAAGAAATCAGGAAATCGGGGAACCGAAAAACTAGAAAACTGGGTACCCCAATTTTGAAAAATATTAAAAAAAAAATTCGGTAATCGGATATCCCGGTTCCGGTTCCGATTTTTGGCATCCGGTTATAACCAGGTGCCTATATATATAATAATATATTTTTAGTATATATAAAAATATATATATATTTGGCTTTTGTTACTTTTTATACTTGTTTTTATTGTTTTAATGTTTTCTTTGGGGTTTTTTTTGGCATATTAATATTTACTATTTAGTGTTTAATCTCATAAAAATGAAATTTGTATTATGTAAGCTTTTAAAATGAAATTTTATGGTATTTTAAGGCTAATTGTTGTTTTTTTTTTTTTTTTTTCCAAATGGTTAAATTAAACCCAAAAATAAGGCCTAATACCTAAAATAAACCCAAAAACTAGGCCCAATACTTAAAATAAGCCCAAAACACAAAAAAAATTTAAACCTGGTTACCTGGTCCGAATAACTAGGTACCAACCAGAACTGGCTAGTTAATCGGTATCTCGGTTAACAAAGTACCCGATTCTCGATTTTAACCAATAACTGAGAAACCGAACCGGGTTTACACCCCTAGGATTCATCATATATTACATAAGAAATTAAAGGCTAAGTTAGCAACTCTTACTGTAATATAAACTTGGGCTGAGTCATCAAAACTCTTACATGGGAATAAAAACTAGGGGAAACTTCACTTTAGCCCTATGAACTTCCACCCAATTTTACAAACCCTTTGAACTTCCAAACCTCTCATTTTGAACCCCTGAACTTTCAATTACTCTCAATTAGAACTATTTTGTTAATTTTAGCCGTTAAAAATACAAAAAAGACCAAAATTTCCTTAATTTTCATTTTTTAAAAAAAAAAAAAGGTTTTGAAAGTTGAAATTTTATACAAAAGTCAAGAGTATAAACGTTTAAAATTTGACAAATTGATCACATTAAGAGTAATTGAAAGTTCAAGGGTTCAAAATGAGATATTTGGAAGTTCAATGAGGGTTTGTAAAATCGGGTGAAAGTTCAAGGGGCCAAAGTGAAGTTTTCCCTAAAAACTAACATGAGAATAAAGACAAATCTAAATAAAATAAAACACAAAGAGATAGAAGGCGATTTTAAATGATACAAAGGTTGGATAAAACTCATCCTTGAAAACTTGCAAGGGAAGGGTGTCCAAGAGCTTATATATACATGGTCCATGTGAGACACTAGGATCGTAACGTACCTCCATGCTTCCATGACCGACATCCACAGTGGCCGACTCTATCGACACCGATTCGATGGTAACCCTTTCTCTTTTGGCAGCTTTACTCACCTATTAGTATTTTAATACAACCCATAGATTGCCCTCGACATGGTGGCTAGCTCTAATATCAAATGATATAAATCTTGGATAAAACTCATCATTAAAAACCAGCTTGCAAGGGAAGGGTGTTCAAGAGCTTATGCACATACGGTCAAGATTAGACTTAATCCATGTGGAACCCTAAGATCATAATATAAAGATCGTAACATAAGAGAGCTAAGACTGAGTCAACAGCTCTTATTGATATAAACTATGGTCGAGTCATCAAGACTTTTACATGGAAATAAAAACAAACATAAAATAAAGACAAATCTAAATAAAACAAAACGCAAAGAGATAGTGGAAGATTTTATTCTCCAAATTAAGGGGATCATAACATTCCTTCCCCTTGGAAAGGTCCTCGTACGAAATCTGAAAAGCGAAAAATAAAATACTGAATAACGTCTCTTCTTCTACAGGTTCCTCATGAAATATAGCACGTATAATTGCATCCACTGAATATAGAAGTCTAGGAGATTCATCCATGCAAGTCATCAACTGCGTCACAATTCTTTGCTTCATCTCTTTAAGATTTCCTCTTGGCTATTTTCCTTTGACGCACTTGAGACACTAGAGATAACCTCAGTTGCCAAAATCTTATTGGTGGGAATGTTGGTCTCAATGGCGAGTGCATGGACGAGCTTGGTCGGACTGCAGCCGAGTGGTGACGGGTTGGTGAAGACTTCAGAGTAGGTGGTGATGGAGGCGTCAAAGGGGCTGGATTGGGTCTAGAATGGATTGGTGCTTCATGACATCAAAAAACCCCATCATCTCACACATTGTGGAATCCAAATTTGCCAATTTTGCCTCTAAAACTTTGATCCAAATTGGAAGATGGTGAAGCCATTGTTAGCTCTGATACCAAGTTGTTACAAACCTAAGTTCACAACCGTTAAATTAGGTTCTAAGAGAATCTAGATTTTAGATTCTAAAGGAACCTACACCTTTCAAACACAAGGTAAATTTAACCTTAATTCTTTTCATGCCTTTATTCATAGCATAACCTCTTTAAAGAGAGAATTCATTACATATTACATAAAAGAGTTAAGACTGAGTTAGTAGCTCTTATTAAAATATAAACTAGGGCTAAGTTGTAACATCCCACCCCAATGTCATATAATATTGTCCACTTTTGGCTCCCCAAATTATACTTCCCAAGAGATTAACCATCCTAATACTACTCTCGCAGAAGCATGCTTAACTGTGGAGTTTTGATAAGATCATGACCATCACAACTTTAAAACACGTTGTTGTTATTAAGGCGTAAGTATACATATAAGCACATCCTTATCTCCATACCCAGACGATGTTGGACGTCACAATCACCCCCTCTTAAGACCTAGTGTCTCCGTTGGTGACCCTCATGGGATTAGCCCATTCTTAGTGTCCCAATGAGCACCCGCTAGTGACCTTCATGAGCTTGTACATGTTCCCCCATCTTAGGCTAGGTAATGGCTCTGATACTATTTGTAACACTTCACCCCAATGACACATAATATTATCTGCTTTTAGCTCCCCCAAATTAGACTTCTCAGGAGGTCACCCATCTTGGTACTATTCTCGCAGAAGCACACTTAACTGCGGAGTTTTGATAGGATCATGACCATCACAGCTTTAAAACACGTTGTTGTCATTAAGAGCGTAAGTATACATATAAGTACATCATCATCTCCATACCTAAGCGATGTGAGACATCACATAAGTCATCAAGATTCTTACATGAAAATAACAACCAACATAGAAATAAAGACAAATCTAAATAAAATAAAACGTAGAAAGATAGAGGGAGATTTTATTCTCCAAATCAAGGGGATTGTAACACGTTTACTATATGTTCTCTCTAGATTTGCTTTCTGCAGCAATTTATGAGGTAAAGATTTTTTTTCCTCTACTATGTGGGGTTTTGATTATATTTAGTCTCTAAGGTTTTATTTACATGATACTCTCAGAGCAAAGGTCTTAGATAGATCTCTAATATATATCTTTTGTTTTTATCTCTTTTCTGCGGATTTAAAATCACATGGATGTGATTTGCCAGAATATGCTATAGATTTAAAAACCGATTGGGATTATGACATTCAAAGAGTTTTTTTGGCAAGTAATTAGCATGTTATAATTGCAGTGAAATTAATGTAACACTCGTTTAATTAGTGGAATTAGAAACTACAGACTCTAGATCTCTCTCTTCCCCTCATGTTACACTAATTAATTAAGAGATTTACTTAGAAATGAATATGTTCTCTCCAAAGGTGACCAAGGTCAATTAACCATAGGGTAATTAAATTAAACTCAGTAATCAAATGTAAACCACCATCAATTAAATTATGATCACTAAAAAAAAGTTAATAAATTGGCATCAATTTACACAGGAACATTAATTGATGGTTTGAATATATACCTTTCAGGTGACTAGCTAGCTAGAGTTAGAAATTTGTATACATATAATGCTAGCTAGGACTTTGACCTTGAACTTTATTCAGCACATTAAAGAATCACGTGGCAAAATTGGAGGGTGAGATGATTTTTGTTTTTGGTAAGTAGAGAGGGTCGTTGGATCATTCTATTAAAACAATCATGTCAACATCCAGATTACCAGGTCGCTGAATATATGTGCCTCTATGATGGGTGCAGCCCGCCCTCATTGTCTTTGTCTATAGTCTCATTATTATGGACAAACGTCTGACAAAATCTCCATGTAATTTTACCATCTTCAATGCCACCTTTAGAAATGTCAATAATATTTTTGACTTTTATTAGATTTGAATTATGCACCACTAAGATCGATCGAGTAGTACTTTAATTCTCAACGTGCCTAGTATCGCAAGCACCTAATGCCTTATCTCTTTAGCCACATAACATAATCTCAAACTAAAATATATATTTGAGCAAACTGGTCTGTGATGATTAAATTCTTTCATTCTCTCTCAAAAAAAAAAAAGAAAAATCTTTCAATTTATTCGTATATCAAGTAACAAGTACGAGAAGTTTTGAATAGCTATATGCTACTGCTAGCTAGATCTGAAGACTTTCATCATTTTATGTGTATATATGGCACAATTGATCATTTTCTTCACACCTATTTTATTGGGAAGAATTATTTGTACAACATGCATGTTCAAACTTATGATTTGGACTTGGTCAGCTTTTGTATGGAAGCACCAACAAATGTTACTAAATAATAAATAAATAGACAAGCGGTAAAACTGTAAGTAGATGTACGTATAAATGGAAGATGAGTAAGGTTAAAAAGAAAAGTTCGAAAATAAAATAAGATTATTATTAATTGTAGTTTTTTATAATAAAAAGACCCACGTGAAGATAATTTATGAATTAGATAATTAAGTCATAGATAGCAATTGTCATAGTCTAACCAATTTCATACAAAGGAAGGTTCTTTTGGTTTGAAATTAGACCAAAATGGTATCGAAACTATTAATAGTATATGGAGCATTTTTGAACTAATAGTTCATCCTTTGATTGTCGCCTTCCCTTCCTAACTCCTTATCACAAATACTGTTTTAATTGTTAATTTGCAAAATTAATTCATTTTTTTTTTCCTTTAAAGATGTAGATACTTTCTCTTTTAAGGAAAAAAAAGAAAGAAAGAGATTTATTATACTTTTTTCATGTGGATATCTCATGCATGGTTAAGGGGTAAGATATGATATATGACGTGACAAGTCTCTGTAAAATGAGAGAAAGTAGGTATAAGCACTTCTCATTTCTTTGTCAGTTCTCGAGCATGGGCGTGCTTGTGTTAACTCAACCATATTAGTTGACTTTTAGTCACTTCTATTAATTAAGACTTGTGATTCTGGCCCACATGATGATATATACTACAAGATTCCTTATCAATTCAACTTTACAAAAATTTCAAATTAAAAAAAAAAAAAAAAAAAAGGGATAAAATTTGGATACAGATTTTAATGATTTCAAAGCATGTTACAATGAAATCTATCTAAAAGAGAGGGGGGAAAAAAAAAATTAAAAATTAAGAATTAGAAGAAGAACACAAGGGAATTCGAGAGTAGTAATTAGTAGAAGGATTATGATAAGATGTTGATTTAATTAATTACCAAGGGCTAGCACGATGAACTCAAAAGTTGTTCCAAGTAGTCTGGGCCCAAATCCTCCAAAACCACCACACTTTCTATCCTTAAATCCCTCTCATTGCTTTTCTTGCTTATTATACTTTTCTTTCTCATCGAGTGCTTTCTCTTGAGAGCCACCACCGGCGAACACCCATCTTCGGAGCCGTAATTCATGTCCCTCAGCGATTCCCGGACTCTTTCAACCGGAAAATTGAGTATAGCGGAGGAACCGCGCATGGAAAAGGCGGCTTGGTCGTAGGCCAAGGCTGCCGCCTCGGCACTATCAAATGTTCCTAACCATACCCTTATGCCGTGCCTAGTGGAATCCCTTATCTCCGCCGCGAACTTCCCCCACGGCCGCCTCCGGACGCCTCTGTACGACTTCTCCTTCTTGGGATTTGCCTCCGCTGCTGAGCTCACCTCTTCTTCCTTAACCCGTTTCGCGCACCTTTCCGATGTGGTCTCTTGGTTCGCCTTCGAAATTAGGCCCAAAAGAAGCATTTCTTCCGGGTCATTTTCGTTGAAAGGAAGGAAACTTTGATGGTCGAACTTTAGGCCATCCCAGGAGAAAGATTCCGGTGACCCAAAGGAAGATTCCGATGAGAAATCGGAATTTGGGGAGTGGAAGATCGTGGAATCCATTCAAGAGATCGAATTAACTGTGTTTTTGGGTTTGAATTATGTGCGAGTCGACTACGAGTCTCACTATTTCAAGTAAGGCCACATTTGTAGTTAGCTAGAGTAATAGAAACTCAAAGCCTCAACCCCACTCTATATATACCCGGTGGCAGAGTAAATAGGTAAAATGGGTAAAGAAATAGGGGCAGAGTGGGTAAACACTAAACAAGTTGCCATTTGTTTTTCTTATTTTTTGCTTCTTTATCTTATCTGATTAGAATTTAATAATTATTAAAATTATAATTTGCTTGGTGTGCGGTGCACACAACATGGATTAATTGGACACATGGGTCAATGAAGCATGGCGGCTGGGTCAAGAGAGCAAGTTACAGTGACGTCAGCATGTGATCTCAAATTGTTTTTTTGACATGTGATCCCAATTTTGAGACATGATAGAAACCTAACTTTTTTTTGCTAATAAATGTTTAATTTTTGTCTTTCTCTATAATTTAAAAAAATAAAATAAAAAATGTTTGAAGCAATAATATATATTTTTTGTCTATCTATTTTTTGTATTTTTTTAAAAATAGAAAATGATATTTTTCTTCATAATAATGTTATTTGAAAAAATGTCACTATTATGAAGAAAAATATTATTTTTCGTTTTTTAAAAAATATCAAAAAAAGATAGACAAAAAATATATATTATTATTTAAACATTTTTTTTCATTTTTTATTTTATTTTTTTTAATTACAAAAAAAAAAAACAAAAACAAAAGTTGAACATTTGTGATTTGTATTTGTTTAGAAAAAAGTTGGGCCATTACCATTTTTTCTCAATTTTTGTCGTGAAAGGGAGCTGGTGTGGGACCCTTGTTTACGTGTCATTCACGTGAGGTATGTTGATTTCTTGTTCAAATCATGCGGACAGAGCAGGCCCGGCCGTTGAATAGCCCGTTGGGGCGTATTCACTAATAAATACAAGCTTTGTTTCAACATCATAAGTTTAGCAACATCGATCGATAACATTTTTAGGCGCCTGTTGGTGTTGAAATTTCTTTTGTTTTCGGCATAAGATAGGATGACATGGCATCTATTTTTTTTTTTTAGCAACATCCATTAACATGAATTACAATTTTTTTTTAGTAAAAAAAAAAAATTTATTTTTAATGTTGATAGATTGTTTCATAATAGATTACTTTTATGACTTTATGTGCTTCTTACTCCAAGGATCGGATTCAGAAAATTGAATGAGAGGAGACTAAATGAGTTTTATTTTTATTTTTTGGACATGGTCAAATGTCTTTAAATATATATATATATATATATATATATTTTTTTTTCTTTTTTTTTGGGAGGATTTGGGTGTAGGCCATGGTCATCCCCTTCTCCCACCAAACCTGCCTCTGCTTGCTCTACTAATAACTTATCATCTACAAAAATATAATAGAAAGTGATACATTATAGAAGAAAAAAAAATTGATAGAGCGGATATGAATATTGATTGATATGTATAAGGAAAATGCTATGTGTTTTCTTGGTACCTTTTTAGTCCTAATTAGATAAATTTTTTCTTCAAAATGGGTTTGAGAATCTCTTCTAACCTAATTTATAAAAGTGACATATGTCATTTTTTTTTTAATAACATGTGAGATATACATGAGTTTTTAATAAAATTTATTTCAACTTTATCCTTACTATTAAAAAAATATGTGCATCTCACATGTTAAAAGGACACATATCACTTTTATAAATTAGGTTGAAGAAAATTCTTTTAACCCAATTTAGAGAAAAACTTAGTTCATCCTAACTAGGTGGATATTATTTTCTAAAAAAATATATATATATATCTTATTTATTTTTTAACAATTAATATTCATATAAAACTAGAAGAAGACAAATCACAAAAAAATGCCTAACATTTTGTTATTAATAGTACATGAAATAGCTGTATATTAGTAATAATGTCAGACTACGTACAAGTATACTGTAATACAATTAATAGAGACTATACAGTGGAATGCAATGATTAAATACAGTAGAATGGAATGATGAAATACAGTACAATAAAATACAATACAAGTAATGTAGTCCGGGAGACTAGGACGACGGACCTAGAAAGTTAATTTTAGGTAGACTATATATATATATATATATATATATATATATTTAGATTCTTTCAATCAATTAGATAGTACTCTACTATCGAATTGTAGGTGTAACAAAATCCAACTTTATAAAGAAATATACTAATTAGAGTATTTCTTAAAAAAAAAAAAAATGCCCAACCTGTTGTTGTTTTGATCTCAGGATAAATTATATAAAATAAAAATATAAAACGATATATATTGATTAATATGTGTAAAATACAATTAAAGAATATCCCTAATATTAATATGAAAAACAAAAAGTAAAATCATGGAATAAAAATATTTTTAGAGCTCCTTTAATTTTGGGGATAAAGTTTTCCTCAAAATTGGGTTAGAGGAATCTCCTCCAACCTAGTCTATAAAAGTGACATATGTCACTTTTGTTAATAACACGTGATATGCACATGAGTTTTTAATAAAATTTATTCCAACTTTGTCCTTACTATTAAAAAATATATGCATCTCACATGTTCAAATGACACATGTCACTTTTATAGATTAGGTTAGAATAGATTCCTCCAACTCAGTTTGGAGGAAAATCTTTCCTAATTTTGGTATGCAAAAATAACAAATAAGTCATACTATCACTTTTTTTTTGGCCAACCCCAATTAGATTTTTTTTTTTTAAAAAAAGGAAGCATGGGACATTTTGAAAATTTTGGTGCTTAAAGGCCATATGCGTTGTACACAGAGACAGAGGGAAGGGGGACCGGCTGGGGCCATGGTCCCCCCCCACCCCCATTTCCTCAAAAGTTTTTTTAAGGAGTAGAAAAAAATAATAATAATATTGGTCTCCCCCAAAATAAATTGATAGGTCTCAGTTCGTCCCCAATTATTTATTTATTTGTTTGTTATTATTTTGACGAGTTTTTATAACTAATATCATTTGGAAATTTCTAGTTTCTTTTTGAGTTTTTGTTTTACCCATTAAATTTCAAGTTTAAAATCATAATGATCTGAGTGATTTTATTAGATTCGAATTTGGAAGAATTTTAGTAAGAAGTTAAATTCCTAAAATTAATTTGAGGCTTTTGTGTGTAGTGGATTTCTATGCATAATTTAAGATCCGGGTTATTAGATTAATGGGTTAAAAGCTTTAATTTCACTATTGTTGATAGTATGGATATAAACTCTAATTTGTATAGTATGAATTAAATTGGAGTTTTTGGTATGTGAATACTATAATTGCTAATTGGATGTGTTAATTACATTTAAAGTGTTAATTAACCCTAGACTTTCATGAGTTCAATGGAAATTGATGTTTATGGGGTTTAGGGTCTAATATATCATATTAGAATCATATTGATTATTGTATGTGAATATGACTATTATAAATTGGGGGTAAGTTGCTAGATTAATTTAATAGGAAGAGAATAATAATTATAGGGTTAAAGTGTAATGTTTAACTTAAAATTTCTATATGATGATTATGTTATTCATGTGAGTTTGCTTATTGTTAACCTACGCATATTTTTTCTTTATTTTCTAAAGATGCAAAATGATCATGTAAATTTATCTGTAAATGATGGAAAAGTCAAATACAATACTTGACTATTTCAAAAGAAAAAATACACAAAGTTTATTGGAGTTTAATTATCGAGTGCGTGTCACATATGGGAATATGATGTTAATCAACGAGGTGCAAAATAACTTAATGCATGTCGTACTTTTTAAGGTTTGTACTCTAAGCTCAATTACTAATCTAAGTGATATTGTAATTTGGATATTATGATTATTCAAAATTGAGAATATTGTTTGTTAGAATTTAAACATTTAATTGGAGAATATGACACAATTTTAAGCTCAATTCCTCATTATATTGAAGTACCCGTGATTGGAAAAAGAAGAAAAAAATAGAAAAAAGTACTAGTTCATTACACGTTGCAAAAAAAAAAAAAATAAATGCTTTGGTCTCCTCCCATAAAACTTCCTAGCTTCATCCCTGGTTGTACATGTCCTACCTAGCATCTAAAAAGATAGAATTTGCAAACGGAATGACCACATTGCCAAAGAAAAATAATAATAAAAAATAAAACTTTATGAGAATACATTGTCAACTTTTAAACATTGAAAATAAAATTAAAAAAGGTGCACAACTTGGGTAAACCGTAATTTCCTCATAAAAATATATAGATATATAAATATATACAAATTATAAATATGTAAAAACTAAAAACTAAAAACACAGCCAAAACCAAGGAGGACCTAGACTCACTAAAACAAATGGATTAGAAGGGGTGTTGGTGTGAGCTAACATGGGATAGCTTTAAGGCTTTGATACCAAAGTCATTTGAGAGCTTGGTAAAGGTCATTTTCCTAGAGAGAGTTCTTGAATGATGTGTGTTTGAATTTATGAAAAACGTACCTCCAATTTTGATCTTTTTTCCCTTTAGTCAAATTAAGGTCATTATTTTCTTATATGACCCTACCACATGTTGTATCTCGAATAGGCGGTGTGTGGTTTGTTTATGAATCATGGTCAACGGTTCTAGCAAGAGATGTCCCGCTAACCATTCCTTTGTTACATATCAAGTAGCATTAAAATGTCAACTATCCATGTAATGGGAAGAGAATGGTGCGTGCTCTCATATCGTCTCCAACATAAGTTCTCCAAGAAATTAAGCTTCAGACACATTGATGCAGCATGACTTAGTGACTGCACCAAAGAATAGCAAGAAAGAACCGATAACTATTTTTAGATTTTGAGACTGTCAAGTAATCAAAGAAATCTTCTCTAAAACACTAGATATTTTCTAGGTTTTGAAGAAAAATCAAGAAAAAACTCAACTTTGAGTAATTTTTACTAAACAAACTCAAACATAATCAACAACTATGTTCTAAGGGCTATAAAAATATGTATTTGTAGGCTTCAAAACCCAAAACCTAAAAGAAATACGAATTAAAGTTGGTTTTAACAAATTTACGATGGCCATCTAGACGGGACATATCCCTATCCGGATGGACACCAAAGAAATAAATAAACATAAGCTAAAACATAGATGTGTTCGAACATGCAAAATTCGTGTCCAGACATTATTTCTAGGGAGCTTTTTGTAGCCTGTTTTGATCTACTAAACATTGAAATTAGCCAAATCTTGTGAAACATGACTTTGTAGATTTTTGAATTAGATTTCCAACACCACCAATCTCGCTTCGATCCGATGTCCGAAACTTGAGTTATAATCTTTCTAATAAAACTGGTTGAGTATCCGTTTTGCCCTACATCTTCCTCCCTAGGTTGGGCATGTTTGGAAAGGTTGCACTCGTGTCTGCAGATGATTTCTAGAGACCTCCCTTTAGTTCCCTTGATCTACATCATTCTCCCCAAATTGGAGAGAATTTGTCCTTGAAGTCAGATGATTCTTTCCCCGGTCCTTCGGTTGCCTTGTCAAATCATTCCATTCTCCCTTCCTCAAGATCAAGACAAGGCAACACCCCACAACAAACGTGATGCTCTTAATCATTGGTAGATTATGATGATTCTTTTGAAGGCCTCATATGTCACCTTGCAATACATCGCGCTTCCCTCATATCTTTTCCCTTCTACATGCCATGAAAATACTCAAAAACGGGTCAGTCGTTGTCTCCCTTGTGAACATGTAATTCTCCTAATCCGTATAAAACTCATCACAATCATTTTTATAAGAATTTGACAAAATATCGTCTACACCAAGAAAATCAACATAACCTACTTCTTCATCATTAAAATTAAGCACTTCACCTACAATGTCTTCATCAACCTCATTATAATTTGCAATGCCATCCTTAATGTACTTCCTCTTCCAAATGGCCATCTTCCTCGAGGTAGAGGCTGTCAAACATGGGAGGAAACCCATCTTCTTTGTACTCTCCCTCTGTGATGCCATTCGTGGATCCTTCCTCTTCCAAGGGGCCGCCAAAAATAGGAGGAAACCCATCATCTTTTTGCTCTCCTTCTAGGTTGGATGGCAAGGATTTTCCCTTATGATCTTCATTGTCACCACTGAGATCGACATCATAGATTGGTGGAGAATCCCAATCCCCGAATCCTTATGAAGAATCTTGATCATCATGATTGGACTCTTCATTAATGACCTCGAATTCTTGGAACTCCTTATCAACAGACTCACCTTCCTCTTCCACATCATATGGATTTGGAAGAAGGAATTGAGGACTATGAATAATGGTTAAGTTGGCCTAATGTGGAATCCTGCCTCAATCCATGCCCTCCATCGTTGAGATCACACCCTAAGGATAACCACGTCATCCCTATCCGCAAAACGTAGAATTAGTTGTCGGTGACGAACGTTAGGACCACCCATATTGTTCACTTGGTTAGTGAGGATCGCTACCTGTTCCCATAAGGTCTCCATCTGATCATCTTCTTTTTGCCAACGAACCGCCGATTGATTCTTCCTCTCCATTGCCTCCTTAGGCACCTTCTTTTTGTAGGAATTTTCTATCTTTTCTTTAATAGGGGACTTTTTGGGCTGCAAGCAACCTTGGAAGTTTGGGGTGTAGAATTTAACGCCCACATGTCGTGAAATAGCATAAGTTTGTGCCTTGGGAAATTTCCTCTGCATTCCGTGGCTTGCAAAAGGATTGATAGGTTCATTCTCAACAATAAATTTGCCTCCCACCTCCATGTACCACTTGATAGGGACCACCCATGTCGGTCAAGTGATCGATAGGGACTCCGTGTGGGGTGCACACCTGCTTCCTCTTCTGCAGGGCCATACCACCAAACCTCTCCTCCATGTGCCACAAATGAATCGCCGATTGCTTTTTACGTGCTGCCTTCGTACGCATGTGCACTTTGATCATGTCTACACAACAAGTGCCCTCCCCATTAATGGAAAGTAACTTGGGCTATGATACCAATTGATGCAGCATGACTTTGTGGCTGTAGCGAAGAACAACAAGAAAGAACTGATAACTATTTCTAAATCTTGAGACTATCAAATAATAGAAGTAATCTTCTTTAAAACGCTAGATACTCTTTTGGTTTTGAAGGAAAATCAAGAAAGAAAAAAAACTTAACTATGAGTAATTCTTATCAAACAAACTCAAATATAATCAACAACTGCGTTATAAGGACTATAAAACATGTATTTGTTGGCCCCCAAACCTTAAACCTAAAAGAAATATGAATTAAATTCAGTTTTAACAACATTACGACGGTCGTCCGGATGGGACATACCTTTGTCCGGATGGGCACCAAAGAAATAAAGAAACGTAAGCTAAAACATAGATGTGTCCGGACATATGAAATTTGTGCCCAAACATGATTTCCAGGGAGCTTTTTGCAGCCTGTTTTGACAAAGTAAACATCAAAATTAGCTAAATCTTGTGAAACATAACTTTGTAGATATTTGAATTAGCTTTCCAATGTTATCAAGATCGCTTCAATCCAATGTCCAAAACTCAAGTTATGATCTTTCTAATAAAGTTAGTTGAGTATCCGTTTTGCCCTACATCTTCTTCCCCAGCTTAGGTGTGTCTGAACAGGCTGGACTCTTGTCTAGACATGATTTCCAGAGACCTCCCTTTTAGGTCCCTTGATTTATATCACACATCGATGTTTAAACTTAGTTTAGGTAATGGGAGTGATTGGGTGCCTCGTGGTTTGGTACAATTCTTTTGTTGTCGCAGAAATAACACTACTAGGCTAATATGGGTCTAGGTTGGTTAAGCCAAGTGAGGTAAAATCCAAGTGTATCAAACTTAGGATCTGTTTGGGATTGAGATTTGATTTTAAAAATTGCGTTTTTTAAATCACTACATTTTAAAGTTGCAAAGGCAATTGGTAAAACATGTTTTTTTTTTTTTATTCAATATTGGGGAAAATACACTTTACCTTTCTGAAGTATCCAGCATTTGCATTTTAGCCCCAAAGATTTAAAAAGTGACATAAGACCCCCCTAACGTTTTTGATGTTAACAAAAAAGCCCATTCGTTTATTTTGGTCATCACTTTGGACGGAAACCAAAGCACGTGCGTGGCACATGTCATTTTTCAACCAAAAAGTTTGAAAATGCCATAGGGGGTAAAGTGTAAATGTTTAAAAAAAAAAGAAAAAAAAAAGCTTATTTAAGAAAAAAAAACAAAACAAAACAAAACAAAAACTCAAGTTAAGTACCTTTTTAGTATAAATGTTACAATTTGTATCACAGATGATACTTGAGTTATGGGAAAAGACAAACTAGGCACCTCTATCACATTCTGTTAGCCAAACTAACGGACTACCATGTGTTACCTGCAAAAAATGCCACATGTACTTAACCAAAATAAAATAAAAATTAAAAATAAGGAATTTATATCAAAACACCCTGGGTAAGCACGCCAAAATTTTAAAATTTCTAAGTTTTTTTTGCTAACAATTTACTCTTTGGGTCAATCGAAATGACAATAAAATCTCTACCATCGAAATTTTTTAACAGCCATTAGTCTGGGTCAAAATGCACCATTTTATCTTATTAAAATATTATATTTTTTAATTTAATTTAAAAATTTAAATCTAAAAATAAAAATAATAAAAAAAGAACAAGGGGTGGTCGAACTACTCCATAGGGCCACCTCATTTTGCCTATGGGTGGTTTGACCACCTGATGCAGCGTTAGATAATGTATAATCAAGAATTCAGCAAGTAGAAGGGATAAATACTTCAATGATTGTGAGACTATCACAAGATCAAAGAAATCTTCTCTAAACAATAGATACTATCTAAAGTTTGAAGAAAAATAACCAAGAAACTCAACTCTAAGTATTCTTCTTAACAAAATCAAATAATAATAATAACTACCCCATTCTTAGGGCTCTAAGCATTTATTTATAGGCCCAAGACTTCTAGTTCTAAGATAACAATGACATAAAGTCATTTTAGAAGTCTACAAAATAAAACTAAACCAACTAAAAGACTAACAAAGAAACCTAATTCAAATAAAAGACTTTAAAGATAAGATAGAATAAAGGACTAACAAATAAACCTAATTCAAATAAAATACTAAAAGATAAGATGTTGTCCTGATCTACATCATCCTCCCCAGGTTGGAGAGAATTCGGCCGCTGGTTCTTTCCACGATCTTTCGGATGCCTAGTCAACTCATTCTACTTGCCCTTCCTTAAGATTATAACAAGGCCACATCCCATAATAAACGTGATGCTCTTCATCATTGACATACCTTGATGTTTGTCGTGAAAGCCCCACACACCACTTTGCCATGTAGACTTGTCGTGCTTCTTTTGTGCTTCGCCCTTCCTATAAGCCATGAGAATTTCCAAGGAACTCACAAAAACCCCTTCACTCTTTGATAGAAAAGTTGTTTCCACTCTATAGATCTCATCACAACTTTGATTGAAAGTTTTTGACAAGATAACATCTACTCCAAGGAAATCAACTTGATGTATAGAACTTACCTCTTTGTCGGGATAGGTGTCATAGATTGGTGGAGAGGCCCAATCTATCAAGCAATCTTCCTTAATAAATCCATCTTCCTCCTTTTCAACCGATTGACTCATAATCTCCACCTCTCTAAGCACCTTCTTTTTGTCGATTTTTTCTATTTTTTCTGTTATAAGGAACTCATCGAGTTGCAACCTTTGGAATTCTGGTATATTGAGTTTGAATCTGGATTCCCATCAATTGGCCTGAGCTTGTACAAGGGGTTGATGTCGGTGCACTCCGCGCTCCGTAAAAGGGTTTCGTCTTCATCCTCCATACATGCGTCATCCTCCTCCGATTCGTGCGATGAGGGTATATGCCGACGTCTGTCTCAACCACTCTTGATGGACAATTGCTTTGTGAGGGCTGCAACTTGCTCCCTCAAGCTAAATTGTGCCTCCGAATATGCTTGATAGGCTGCCGGTGGTTCTTCTCGAACTGGTTCTTTGCAATTATTCACGTCCTCCAAGTGTGCAAAGCGGTTACCCCTTCCCCTTGTGACTGGCGCCATGGAAAGAGATTGGCTTTAATACCAACTGATGCAGCATTAGATCATGTATAATCAAGAATTCAGCAAATAGAAGGGATAAATATTCCAATGATTGTGAGACTATCACAAAATTAAAGAAATCTTCTCTAAACAATATATACTATCTAAAGTTTGAAGAAAAATAACCAAGAAACTCAACTCTGAGTATTCTTATTAAAAAAATCAAATAATAATAATAACTACCTCATTCTTAGGGCTCTAAGCATTTATTTATAGGTCCAAGACTCATAGTCCTAAGATAACAATGATATAAAGTCAGTTTAAAAGTCTACGAAAGAAAACTAAACCAACTAAAAGACTAACAAAGAAACCTAATTCAAATAAAAGACTTTGAAGATAAGATAAAATAAAAGACTAACAAATAAACCTAATTCAAATAAAATACTAAAAGATAAGATGTTGTCCTGATCTACATCACCACCCCTAGACCTCGGGCTGGGGGTGGTTGAACACCCCCATGGCCTAAAGGGGTGGTTCGGTAACCCTTGTTCTTTTCTTTCTTTTTTTATTTTTATTTGTTTTATTTTTAGATTTAAATTTTAAATTAAATTTAAAAAATTAATTTTTAATAAAGTAAAATGATGCGTTTTGACCCAAACTAACTACAATTAAAAAAAATTGACATCATAGATTTTATATAATTTCGATTGACACATGGAGTAAATTGTCAAAAAAAAAAATTAGGGATTTTAAAATTTTGGCGTGCTTACCCAAGGTATTTAGATATAAATTCCCTTAAAAATAATTATATATATATTTTAAAATGCATAATGTCCTTACAAAATTGAAAACAAACTATGGGGTGGCGGGCCACCATTTTTTCTATTAGGGCCTAGGAACGGTCTGGGGGTGGCCGAAACCACCCTTAAAGGCCAAAATGGGGTGGCCTAGCCACACCATAATTTTTCCAATTTTATTTTTAGTTTTTTTTTAATTTTTTTTAAGTGAGAACCTTGGTACTAAAAAGGTAATTAACCCGAATTATTTTGTTTTAGTTAAGTTTAGTTTTTTCTTTAAAAAAATTTAAAATTATTATTATTATTTTTTAAAAATTTACACTTTACCACGTGAAGTAATTTATATTTACACTTTACCCTCGAAATAATTTATGTTTACAATTTACCCCCAATGGCATTTTCAAACTTTTTGGTTGAAAAGTGTCAAGTGTCACGCACATGACTTGGTTTTGTCCAAAGTGACGACCAAAATAAATGGATGGACTTTTTTGTTAACATCTGAAACTTTGTAGTGGTGTTTTGTCACATTTTAAACCTCGGCGATGCGGATCAGATAGCCTTAGAGTTCATGAAGACGAACATGAGTGATGTAAGTGTAAAAACACCCCAGATGATGGTGACATGCTCGCAAACTCGAAGGTTAGGGGAATACCATCCAGACGGCCCTTCAACCTGTTCGGACCCGTAGCTTGGTAGGAAGAGACCCAACGCTCTGTTCGGAGACCATTCGAACCCCGTTTAGACGGATGGGTTATATTTATGCATTTTATCGCTTTTAGTAGTTCCCATCCGGATGGTCACTTAACCTGTTCGGACGCTTAGTTGTGTTTAGGCTTCAGCCGACTTGTTTTGGCTTAAACGTAGGATGTGTAATCCTAGTTTATGTTAATCTCCTTTTATGTTTTAGCCTCTAAGCCTATAAATATAGGCTTAGACTCTTTAGAAAAACAGTTTATTATTATTGATTTTGTTAATAAGAGTACTTAGAGTTGAATTTCTTGGTTATTTTCTTTCAAACTTTAGATAACATCTATTGTTTAGAGAATATTTCTTTGATTTTGTGATAGTTTCACAATTTTAGGAATATTTATCCCTTCTACTTACTGTTTTCTTGATTATATACGATCTATCACTGCATCACTCGGGCACCAAAATGCAAATGCGTGTATACTTTAAGGGGGGTAAAGTGTATTTTTTCTTTAAATATTTGTTATGAGAAATCATAATTTTTGTTTAAATTGGCCATTTTTCAAATAAGCACCCCAAACTTGCTTATCTAAATCGCATATTTTTTTTTCTTATTTTAAATTAAGTATTTTTTAAATCACAATCTCAAACATCTTACATTTTGTAATATATTTTAAAAACACATATTATTCTTGCAAAATCGCATTTCCAAAGAAATATCAATTTTCTCTCATCCATTACTTCATTTATTTATTGGCATTTATTATGATAAATTTAAACCCTTCAATTACTTCAATTATTTATTAAGATAAATCTTCACCATTCAATTTATAACAACATATATGCTGTAATTTCAATGACAACATATAGGCCAGATCCGTGTGAACATGTCCAAAAAAAAAAAAAAAAAATCTATGTGGCATCTTCTCGACAACTAAAAAATACTTTTGGTATTGGAGAATATGCCACATAAGAATAGGGGACAGAAGGAAAATAAGGGAGTGAATTAAGGAAAATGATAAAGGCACAACTTAAATCCAACTTTGACTCAACTTTTTTCTTGAGTTTTTTTTTTTAAAAAAAAATTACATGTGGAGAAAGGAAAATGATAAAGATATAATTTAAACCCAACTTTAGCCCAACTTTCTTCTTGAGTGTTTTTTTTTTTTGTTAAAAAAAAATTTACATGTGGAGGAGAGAAAACCTTAAACTAGAGAAAGAAATAGAAATTTGGTTTAAAACTTGGGCCAAAGTTGAATTTAAGTTGTGCCTATATCATACCTCTTGGAGGAGAGACAGCCTTAAACTAGAGAGAGAACGAGAAATTTGGTTTAAAAATTGAGCTAAAGTTGTATTTATATCACACCTCATGGATTGATATAGACATCTCGATCTACTACAAGACATTCTTCATGTTTTAGAGAGATTCGATCCGTCATAGATGGAGCTTACCAAGATATGTTTCTAACTTGGATTTTTATTCGTAATAACACGTGCCTCACTGAAACAAATGGTTATCTCCCTCTTATCTTTTTTTTGGTCTCTCTCTCTCTCTCTCCTCATCTGCACAGACTGTTGCATGAAATCGGGATTCATGTGAAATGATTAAGTAAAATCGTATATTGCTGCCAATCGACGTAATCTTGCATCCGCAAACAAAACCCGAATGAAAATGACATGTTAATTTGAATCCCCCTTGCGTTGGCGAATTTTCTTCGGGAATTGCTTGCTGATTACGATATTTTGATTGAAAATTCATTATCCCAAAAATACAAGAAGCTTTCAATCAGAAAAAGAAAATTGGCGTTGAATGGTCCAGATACAGGCCCCCTTCCAAGCTCACCAAATGTTTCAAAGTCATCAAAACTAGGAGATTTTGTTCAACTTTGAAAGTCCTCCAAAAAGAATGGATCCTATTGCTTGATTGACAGTAACCACGAGTCCATCACCGATCGCGAGAGGTAGCATCTTTGAAAATCAGGGGTCTCAAATGGATGGAGCTTCCGCGAAAGCACCCGCCCAATTTTTCATCGTATAAGACAAAACAAACTCCACCAAATCTAGCATTGTTTAATTTGTCACATTATGTGTCGACATAAACAACATTAAACACTTAATTACTTTTTAGTCCATATTATTTGTTTAATGCAAAACTACACATGCGCCTAGCTAGTGATAGATATATATAGATATATATTAATAGTACTGCTGCCCATTTCTCTTGAAAGAAGACGACCGACGTCGGTGCAAGTAACCTTATGATTAGGTTTTGACAATTCGCCATGTCTGTGTAATCATGTCAAATTGGCATTGGTGGCATTAGCATTCCTGTGGTTACCTTACCTCCTGTTTTCTTTTCTTTCTTTTTTTAATTTTAATGAAATTTTCAAATTTGACAACCGTGTGACCAAAAGAACAGAAACGAGACATGACTAAACCCATTATATAAATGCAACCCCCGGCCACCTTCTACTTGAAATATTGCAAGGAACAGAAATGGAGAAAATGGACAAACATATATATCTTGTTTATTTGAAACAAATGAAGATGGAGACAGAAACGAAACTTCGAGGTGATTTCTGTTTCGCAAATTAACGTATTAAAATTTTGTTTTTTGTTTTAAACACGTGATTATATAGCTTGATGCCCCACTGCTACCGCCAGAAAAGGGGTCTAAATTAAAACCAGATAAGAGAGAGAGCTAGTAAAGTCCAAAAATAGGAAGGAATGCATTAATATATATATATATATATATATATACTATAATATGATATGAGTAATTAGTCGTTAGGTGAGACATGAATAAGATGGTTGCAGATTCATGGTACATGGTCCATTCACGGATATTTCACATTTATTTAATATGGTAATTAGGACAAATGACGATGCCTGATGATCCCGTGCTCTTTTTGTGAGTACCAATCCAGTCTAATGGTCAAATCCGTCATCATCTTCATCCCCCAGCCGCCGTGATGCGCCTTCTAGTGCTCGTTGCTTCACTACAATTACAATATATGTCCCTTCCCTTCCCTTGTGTTGCTGTCGGATTATTACGTGCCACACTTTTTCTTTTGTTTTGCTTTATTTCTGTCCAATAGTATCCTAAAGTGCTCTGGACCAGCTATATATTTTCTGTCACAAATGCTGTAAAATCCGACTCGAAGAAGGGCATGCATGCTTCCTTCATTTTTAAAATGGGTTTGGCTTTGCTGAAATTTAATTTCAGTTTTTAAAAACTATAGTGTATATATATATATTTTTTTTACGGAACCTAAACCTAATCCTTGGCCCTTGGCTTTTCTTGAGTCACCTCTCGTGTCATGTCTATTCGAAAAAATAAGATTCATAATTAAAATTAATTAAGGAAAAATATTTATATTTCCTCACTTCACACTTACTAATTTGTCCACCATGGGTCTTGCTTGCGTTCCCACGGCTACCGTGGGTCACTAGATCACCTACTACTTTTTGTTTCTTTTTTCACTTAATATTTATAGCTATTTTGTCTTTTTTAAAATTTTAAGGGTGTTTTTGTCTTTTTGACAAACAAAAGGGGAACATTGCAAATTTTTTTAATAGTTTGGAAGTGTTAAATTATTGATTAAATAATTAAATTTATCTATTCCTATTAGCTTAAACTTTTGCGATAATATGATATCAGAGCCAAAGGTTAAAAGAGAGTTTGAACCCACACTGCACGTGAGAGAAATTAAGTGATCAAATTTACTTCTTCTTATCAGATTAAGCTTTTGGGATAACTAGAATTTTAACAGAAAAGAAATTACAATTTTTTTTTTTATTAAAAAATGTATGATGAATAGACCAACTATAATTATTCTACCTAGACGTGACCATAGTAGCACATGTCCACTAGAAGCTTGCACATGTGGCTTAAATGGTGAGAACCACAAACATTTCCTCACGTCCAAGAAAGCCATAACTTGAACAAGTTCCATCATGACATCAGTACTAGAACCTAAAGCGGCTATACTAATAAAATTAAAAATCCTTATTTTGAGAGTCAAACTCTCTTCCTAGTACATTTCTAACCATTGAAAATTTTCCTGATGTCACTAAACCACCACCACTAAAGGACATTACAGATTGAATATTAGTTTGAGGGATATGTATACCATACTTTTCCCTAAAATTAATTTGTTCATTTAAATGGTGAAGGCATGTCAAGGAGGAGTTTGATTATTATCTCTAATTTGGTATTGCTGAAAAGATCTTCTCAATTTCAAATAAAATAAATAATATAAATTTTATGATTAATATTTAAAATTTGTGCATTAAATGATATACATGATTCCATATTTTCTAAATTTGTGCATTATTATCTCCTTGTGTTAAGGAGCTTATTTTTTATTTATTTATTTATTTTGAAAGGATGTTAAGGAGCTTATTGCTTTAGAGCAACTTGTATCTTCCACAATTGATTAATAAGATGTTTCGCGATTTATTAAAAAAAAAATTAAAACAACGTCTGGACATTAACTATATAAAATATAAACTATTAAATGCCCAAATTTTAATTTTTGACAAAAAATAAATATTACTTATTCCGATTGAAATAGAGAGATTTTTTTTTCCGCAAGTCAAGGAGGAGTTTGATTATTATCACTAATTTGTCATTAATCAAGGCGGTGGGAAGGGAGAAACTGTTGAAGGCGCATTCTAGAAGGTTATTGGGGCTCATCCAAATTCCACAGTGTTTGTCAATAAGCCGAGGCCATTAAGTAAGCTTTGAACTCCTGCTTTGTCGTCTTGTCCAGTTGTCCCCTTGGGTAGGTGATAGAAAAAGTGAGAATTAATAATAATAATAATAATAATAATAAATTTAAAGGATAACTTTACTTTATATCTCACGATTTGATAAGTTTTAAAATTTTTTAATTTAAACTTTTAAAATTTTAATTATAGTCAATTTGAACGCATCTATTAGATTTTAAACGTTGAAAGTAAGTTAATGCCGTTTATATTCTTTTTTATTTATAAAATTTCAAATTTATTTTTAATTTCAAACTTTTAAAAATAAATAAATCGAAAATTATGAATATTTCGATATTTTTTGTATTTTCATTACAAGTTAACGGTTAAATATGATGGAAAGATTCAAATTAACTATAATTAAAAGTTCATAGGTTCAAATTAACAAGTTTTGAAGCTTAGAAAGAAAGTTTGTCAAATTATGGGATAATTAGGGATTTAAAGTGATTTTATCCATAAATTTAATATATATATTCAAAACCTTAGAAGCACGAGATATGGAGCTGATTCATCTGGACGAAGTTAATGAGCATCTAAATAGTAAATATGTTGATCGCGACTCGCAAGCCAGTGCCTGAGGGACAGGGGTCGACGCAAATATGTTGATCGCAACTAAATAGTATATTTATTTTATTTTTATTTTTTAAAGTTCAATTATTTGGTATGTTTCTAACTTGTATGAAGTGTTCCCCCAAAAGTTATGTCTTGCCCTCATTGGTTGTCGACAAACCTGTTACAGCAATGCTAGAAAGAGTCAAATTATATTAGAGGAAATTATCTTTTTCCTCTTGAACTATAGCATTTTAATACTTTTTTTTCATGAATTATTAATTATAATACTTAACTCCATCAAATTATTATTTTATGATATTTTCTACCATTCTATCAGTCAAATGAGTTAAAATTAATAGTCAATGGTCATATGACTTGCATGTACTATTTTAAATTTTTTTATTTTCCTTTTGCCCTCACTTCTTATATGTTGGATTAGGGTTTAAGTAAAAGGAAAAAAATTAAAATAGCTCATGTAAGTCACATGACCGTTGATTATTAATTTTAACACATTTGACTAATAGAATGAAAAGTATCATAATATAGTAGTTTGGCGGGGTTAAGTGTCTTAATTGATAATTCATAAAGAAAAATGTTAAAGCACTATAATTCATAAAGGCAAAAGATAATTATTTCATTATATTATATTAATCACTCACACTTATGATATCTTTTGAACTTGATATTCAAACATTTTTATACTCAACAATTTCTTGTCCGTAGTTACACCACTCCTCTAAACCGAACACCACAATCAGCACTTATACCATTTGTTAGAAAAGTTGATAATTATAAACAAAATTTTAGTGAGTTCTATGATATGTTAAGACACCATTCAACCTAAAAGTTTAAAATTATAAGATTGAGTCCAAATTATGGCCTACCTCACTGCATGCCTTTGTTTTTTTGTTTTTCCCAATAATATCATTCATGTACATATACATTGCAATAACAGGGGAAAGGGGGGAAAGGGAAGGGGATTAAGGACGGTCTCTTTCACTTTTACTTCTGACAAGAAAAAAAAAAAAGGTGAAAATACTTCCATAACAATAATATCATATATGATTATATTCAAAATGGGGAAGTAATTATGGACCATCATGCAATACTACAAAATTTCCATTAACTAAACTACATAACCCAATATTTGTTATATTATTGGATATGTATTATGATTTATGTACACATGAATTAAGAAAGATAGCCAATTTATTTTGTTTCAGCGTAAAATGATTTTTTTAAAATATTTTTGGTAGGTTGAGAATATGGCTCTAATATAATTTTATATTTATTTATCCGAAAAAAGACTATATTTTTGCTCACAAAAATCTAACAAATAAATTTATCATATCTTAGAGCATTTCTAGTAAGATGTATTATATCTATTTAAAAAGTAGAATTCTTTATTTTAGTTACCTATTTTTTAATGTCAACTTCAACAAATTTTCTATTCCATTAGTTACTTGCTTTAAAATATTATTTATTATTATTTTATTATATTATTGCCAACACTTAATTAAAGGGAAAATAATCACATATATAAAAATCATTAATAAAAACAAAAATAAACACATATGAGGAACATTTGTCACACATGCAGATACTAATTCTTAAAATTAATAACAAAAATAAATATATGTAATATAACTGATAATTCTTAAAATTAGTCATGCAATTCTCACATATGTTCCACCAGGTTGGATTGTAATTGAGAATAAATTTGATGGTCTCTAATGTTCAAATGCCTTTGAATGAACTCAACAAATTTAGGGGTATACTCGTGAGAAACTTGTTCGAAAAGGGGAAGAGAAGAAATAAATGCAAAAGAAGAAGAAAAAGGTTTGAGGGAAAAGGGGGAGATAGAATACTTAAAACAAAGAAAAAACAATATTAGAAATAATATTATATTATATTGAAAATAATATTAAATTAAATAATATTAAATTCAATCTATTGTACTATAGTGAATAGCTACAAAATGGCAAAAATAGCTAATTATCTCCTTTTTAGTTACACTAGTGGAAATGTTCTCTCAAAAATGCCAAAATCATATATATATATATATATATATGTGTGTGTGATTTTATTAATTGGGAATATAACTAGGTTTTAAAAGGGGGAGTTGTAAGTGACCAGTGAAGCATCTCCCATGGTCGAAGTTGAAAGTTTGAAACTAGATTTACATAAAAATTCTGGCGCAACTCAATAATTGCTTGGCGCATGAAAAATGTGTGAATTGCACATGTCCCACCCTTTACGACGCCTAGAATATTAGATGCATGAATCATCTAGAACCTTAATTATTATTATAAAAAAAAAACATTCACAGGATAAACCTCGTATTCTTCAGACACAAAGGAAATGATAAATACATTTATTATTAGAAAAAACAAATTGATTTGTATGCATGAATGATCTGTTTGTATGTTGATTGGGGGGGGGAATGTGTATATATTTCCTGGCTGTCAGTGGTTACCTATGCAAAATGTAAAATATATGATGCTTGTTATTATTATTTGAAGAATTTTTGTGCCAAAACTCATACCATGCTGTCAGTGGTTACAAGATAGGTACGAAGCCAATGTCAAAGCTGATTAATTAGAGAGGATTAAAATAATTAATCAAGGTTTCTAAGAGGTAGCTCAATCAGTTAGGACCACGCCTAATAAAGTAGAGGTCACTAGTTCGAATCCAATCCTTCTCCCCACTTTTATGCGGACATGTAAAAAAAAAAAATGTTACTGGTATCATGAATTAATCAACTCGCTCCTAAAGCTGATTAATTAGAGAGGATTAAAATAATTAATTAAGGTTCCTAAGAGGTAGTTCAATCGGTTATGACCACACTTAATAAAGTAGATGTCACTAGTTTGAATCCAATCATTCTCCACCTTTTTATGCGGACATGTACAAAAAAAAAAAAAAAAAGTTTCTGGTATCATGAATTAATTAGCTCGCTCCACGATAATTTGGTACTCATCTTTTGACAAAAAAAATTGAAATCCATAAATATTTCTCTTTTGTTATTAAGTTTCGTAAAATTTTAACAGCTTAAGAGATTGGAATTGCGAAGTTCACTTGGCTTGAAAAGTTTATAAGGCAAGAATTAAGTGAATCTTATATCATTTAAATTTGGATAAAGTTTTCCTCCAAATTAACCTATAAAAGTGATATGTGTCCTTTGAACATGTGAGATGCACAATTTTTTTAATAGAAATGACAAAGTGGAATAAATTTTATTAAAAACTCATGTACATTTAACATGTTATTAAAAAAATGGACATATATTACTTTTATAGATTAGGTTGAAGAAATTCTTCCAACCTACTTTGGAGGAAAACTTTGCTCTTTAAATTTGACTTTCAGCATGCCTTTTTTACTGTTCAAATTTAATTTCAATTGAATTAGACTTGAACATGCTGCTACGTGAGTTGGATATAATATCGGTGTGGAAAATCTAAACAATGTTTGGTGGTTGGTTCATTGATTTTTGTTATAGTTTTCCTATTAACTTCAATGACACTACGTCCCTATAAGGGTAACTATGAATCACGCATAATAAAGCGGAGATCATTAGTTCGAATCTCTCTTCTTATGGACATGTCAAAAAAAAAAAAAAACCTTGAATGAGAGCAAGAAGTATAATTTGAAAAACAGGGGAAAGTTTAATATGTTTAATTTTCATTATCTGATCTCATATCCTAAGCAGTAGTTCACTAATTCTCCGTTTTGGAACATGAGGTTTTGGATTAAAACCCATTATGCGTGGTAAATTGTGGGATTTGGGGCTATTATTATATATGGTATTTGACTTTAAGCAGAGCAGTTAAAATAAAATAAAATAAATGGCATAAAGTTATTTTTCTTGCCAATAACTCAATTTTGAAAACAAAAATTGAGCTATTTGGCACAACTGAGCCCACGAAATGGTATTATGGAGGTGAATGCTATGGAGATGCTTTATATTTTTCAGACTAAAGACTAGCTGAAAAATAAATACAATACATTGATTGAGGATGCGAAAATTGTATTGTACAGTTTTAAATCTTTACTTGTGATGCATACAAGAAGGAAAACAAATATGGTAACACGCATATTGGCAAATGAGGCATTAAAAAAACATATGGAGGAAATTTGGATTGAAAACTATCTTGATTTTCTTCACAACATAAACACTGAAAGTTGTAATCTTTGATGCTTTTGGAATAATTTTAGTGGTGGATGCAAAAGGGGGCAGCATAGAGGTGCATGCTCCCCCAAAATTTTTTAATTTTTTTTTAAGTAATCTTTTTAGTTTTTTTACCTTGACCCATACTCCTCATTCTCCCGTCTTTCCTAATACGAATTTATTTTTCTTGTCCTTAATACAAATTTTATATCCGCCACTGAATAAATGAATGAATGAAATTTTACTTTAAAAAGGAAAAGAAAAAAAAACTATAGTTGCTTTTTTTTGACATGTCCACACAAAGGAAGGAGGATGAGGGATTCGAATTAATAACTTTTGCTTCATGAAGCGTGGTCCATAGTTGATTGAATTACCCCTTGAAGAGAGAGGCTGTTATAATAATTGAATATTAAGGAGGAATATACATTGGCATATCCATTTTTTGTTTTTTACTTCACTTTGCCATGAAAAGTGCGATTCGATTTGACCAGAAACAAGAAATACACTGAATTGACACTGAAAATAAAGATTCAAGAGAGAATGAACATGAGCAAGAACAATAACAAGAACAAAAGTGAAATGGAACATATACTTAAAAAATTAAAATGGGGTTCATCCTTTTTTTCTCTATTTGCGGATGTAATTGATACATGAATCTGTGTAATCATCAAACCAAGGCTATCAAATCCATTAAAAAAGTTGTCAAAAGTGACAAAAGTTATGGATTATGGATCCCCTGAAATTCAAATCTGTAAGATATCAATGGAGAGTGCTTTTCAATGAAGTCAAGGAATAGTGAAGAAATAATTAGTTGTTAGGCGATATGGGTCCCCATGAATTTCAGTCTCAAATGTAACAATCTTAATTACTTGTTTATTCACCTGAACACTTCTGAGTTCACATTATAAACATGTCGAGGACATGATTCATTGCCTTAAAACTCTAGTGTCTCTGTCTCATATAGATGAAGCCTTTGGCTACTACTATGGCCAGGCTCAATGCATCTATGATTCACTACTGATAAGTGTTTGGCTTATCTGATAAGAACTCTGAACTCATCCAAACAAGTCCTTTTCCTCAGAATAAAAAAATGTGTACATTGTCGCAATGCTAGTGCCAATAAGTTAAACTAACTAATTATTCACAGCCTTCTAGTGCCAAATCCTAGTATCTAATGCATAATTACAAAGATTTGGTGCCCCCACTCATGGAATATGCTTAGTTGATCACCACTGATCTTGAATTAGGATTCCATATCTCTTTTTATTTTCGGTATATATGTACTATTGAAGCAATTCTTCTAATGACCGGACTGACAATGGGCCACTGTTATAACAGAAAAATATTAACCATGCAGTTGCTATAATTATTATCATGTAGTGGGCTTGTGTCATTATTCCTATGTCGTGGGCAATTATTCCCACGTTAATGGTTTATATGAAGTGGAACTTATAGTAGATTTTATCTTCAACATGTACAATAACCAAATTATATTTGTAAATCATAAAATGTTATTCCCCAAGAATAGTTAAAAAAAAAAAAAAAAACATACGATCATCTAATAAAACCTGGTATCATTAATCACAAATGAATTGAAACCTTCCTACTAAAATTTTAGATATAGTATATTAGTCCACCAAAAGCACAATTATAATCAAAATAATTTTTGTGGTCTAGTGACATCTTTTCTCATATAAAGTAACAGGTTTTAGTTTCATACATGGTATCGTAGGGATATTTAATTTCCTTTTTAAAAAAGAAAAAAAAAAGAAAAAAAGAAAAAACACGAAAATGACAGCAGGCTACCTTGAATTTTGTAAAAGGGGGGAAGACCATACACTAACACTATAGAGTACACTGTGTAACCTGTCATTCCTATTTCCGACCATTGTCTCTAAAGCACGAGGTTTGTGGGCCAAAGTTAGTGATGAGCCTTTTAAACCAATCATAGCCCAAAAAGAAGTGCTTGAATTAAGCAATTTTAGGGGTTGTTTGAAAACCCTTTTATGGTTCTACTGTACATTTCGGATATACTGTAGCGCCTGATATGTTTGACTAGAGATAGAGTTTTTATTACAAGGCTTGGTTAGTCAATTACAATTTTACCCTTATTATTTTTCTCTCCTTCACCCACGTTTTCTCCACCTCCGTTTGTTCTCTCCTGTTTCTCTTCATTTGTCGTTGTCGCCGTGTCCTTTTTCTTTGGTTTCAAAAATTCCGTGCCTGTAGGGGCACTGTTTGGGCCGCACACAGAGAATGAGAGATACTCCTCTCTCTCTCTCTCTCTCTCGAATAATCACATTTTGATCGGATCAGAGTCGATCAGAGTCCTCTAGAATTGATTGTGTAGTGCGAAGAAAGCGCGGTGTTGAGCTGGAGCTCCACATAACAATTAAAAGTAGCAGTGAGCACCGGAGAGAATGGCTGTCTAGAGGCGGCACCACCACTATTACTACCGGCTTCGGCGAATTTTGCCTTTTATATCTACCGTTTTCGGCGCTCTTCTCATCCTCTTTGCTCTCCTCTCGTTTCTTGCTCCTTCCCCCGTCGACTTCGATCAACTCCGCCACCGCCATTCTTTACTCTCTCTCACACACGCCTTTTTTTTTTTCCCTCTATATATGCATTTCTATATCAATAATACGTGATTGATTTTGTGAGGGATTTGTGTGCAGCTTAAGGTTGCCGAGGACGATGTGGGTGGAGTTTCGGCGTTTCGTGTTCCGGTTAGGGTTTTGGATTCTGATAGAGACTTAGTTTTCTTAGATTTTTGGGATCTCTTTGTTCATTACTCACTGTGATTTCTTGAATTTCGAGGACTAGAGCGGTGGGGGGAGATCGGGTCGCGACAACGAGATGGGCTGATTTTCTCCCCCACGCACAATTTCTGCCTTGATTTGTCCGTTCGACGAACCTGGTTGGCGATGTTTGTTCCGTAAGCTGAGCGTGAAGCGAATTTTTGAAGATGAAAGGCATAGGGTATAACGGTAATTTCATGCCGTGATGAGGATAACTTCAGGCACAATTTCATACCTATAACGACAAAAAGTGTACAGTACATCCTAGATGAACAGTACAACCTAAACCGGAAAGGGTTATCAAACACCACCTTAATCTCACCCACCTAAGTGTTACTTAATTAGGGAAAAATGTAAAGGTTTGGAGTTCTGACAAATAACACAAATTTCTTACAAATTATTTGTAAAATTTGTAGGAAATTCTTATAAATCACATGTGTTTTTTAAGCTAGTAAAAAAGCATGTGAGAAATATAAGCTATTAAAAAAAATGTTTTTCACATGCAATGAACACATGTCACTTTTAAAAGAATAATTTTATAGACACTCACTTTAGGTGGCTTCTACTTTTATTATTGGATCAAAATCCAATAATAATCTATCTAAAATCCAATGGTGAGAGTGGGTGCCACTTAATAGTATATGAGAGTGGGAGTGTGTGTATGAAACATTTACAAACCAACTTGAAAAAAGCTACGCAGTGATAAAACACAGTTTATAGGGATTTAACAGATATTAAACAACATGCAAGCAATCACCAAAATATAAAAATCAGTACAAAGATTTTAGTGACAAAGATGAAACATTTTAGAAGCCGTTTTAAAAGTAAAATCTCTCCGGAGCAGCCAAATCAAGAAAATCACTATTAAAAGATTGTCTAGAGATTATAGACACAAGGAACACTTACAAACCGATACAAGACCTTAACTCTGTAAGATCGACAAGCCTCCAACTCGAATCCTTGCTCACAATTTTCTTTAACATGATTCTCCTTTACCCCCTTTCAATATACTTCTCAATGGCGCTTACAATCAAACTAACAAAGATCCTCTAAGAGAACAACAAGGCTCACAATAATCGCTCTAAGCACAACCTCTTACGAACTCTTTGGGGGTGAAAATTTGTGCCTCTCTCTTTCTATAAATGTGTATTTATAATAGCTCCATTATCCCTAGACCTATGAAACAGTTTAAATTCGTTTAAAACTGTTTCAGGTATGCGCCGTTCGGACGGGAACATGTGCCATCTGGACGGGGCAGCAAAACACGGTGGATGAGATTGCACACCAGCCATTCTACCCAACTCTGTAGTCTTCTCTTTATGGCCTGTTTTGACTTATAAAACATTGGAATTAGCTAAACCTTGTGAAACATGACTTCATAGATCTTTGAGTTAGCTTTCCAACGCCACAAAGTTTTATCCAATCAGAGGCCTGAAACTCTAGATATGAAATTTTTAGTAAATGTCATCCGAGCGGGCTTGCAAACGAGATTGTAGACGAGGCTCTCGGGAAAAATAAAATTTTTCGAGCATCCAGACAACCTTTCTTCTCTTCTGAACGGTGACACTTTTGATTATCATTTTGCATACCAAATTACACCAACAAGAGCTTACACAACTTATAAAAACGACATGTGATCTTCACGCCATTAAAAAGCATGTGATTAGGACAAGCTATTGAAAAAGGAAAAATTACAGTTTATCTTCTTAAAGTTGATAGTGTTTTTCAATTTGATCACTAAAGTTTTAATTTTTGCAATCCACTCCCACAAAGTTCCATTTTTTTTTTTCAATTTGACTAATATTATCCCAAAATTCCTATATGGCCCATAATTTTTATTTTTTATAAAAAAATAAAAATAAAAAAATTGGTGCTAAATGGCCAGATGGCCAAGGGGGGTGGCTGTATTTTTTTTTTTTTTAAATTTTTTTATAAAAAATTAAAAATTAAAAAATTAGGGGCAATATGGGAAGTTTTGGATACAATCGGTCAAATTGCAAAAATTTAGAACTTTGGAGAGGTGGATTGCAAAAATTGAAACTTTGATATGCAAATTGAAATTGTAATTTTCTCATTTAAAAAACATATGCTTCTCACATACAAAGAACATGTTACTTTTAAAAGCTAGTTTGTAGGACATTTTTGTCATTTGAAAAATAGTTCCTTGAGTATTAAATGACTTATATTTAAAAATGTATTTGGAATACAGTAATAAATGACTTACGAAGTTCAAGCAGTCGTGGGAGTGCATGAAATGTTTTTCCGATGAGCCCACCACCATTGCTAAACGCAAGGGTGGAACCAAAATTTTGTGTTGGAGTTTAAACTTACGTAAATAAATAACTAAATATATAGATATATAAAGTCCATCTATGTGTGTGTGCAACACATTTATGTAAAGAGTATTAGTAGAAGTCTTCTTTATGTCTTCCTTGTATCATTTCAAAATTGATGCGATTTTAAAATCGCCATTTGATTTTTGATAGATCACTATTATATTTTGATCAAATGATGATTTTAAAAGTCACATCAATTTTAGAGATACAAGTCTGAAACTTAAACTTTATTTTGTACTATGTTTGAACTTTAATGTCACAACTGTAGATAAAAGTTATATGTCTATAAAATCATATTTTTTTAAAAAGAAAGAAAGAAAAAAAGGAAACTTCACTTAACTTCCCTTAAACTTTTACCACTTTCGCAACCATCTCTAAAGTTCTAAAACCCTCCAATTTAGTATATCAAACTTTAAAAAGTTTGTAATGTAACCCCTCCTATTGGGATTTTGAGTTAAATCATATGACAAAGGGGCGAAATGACCTTTATATATTATTTTTCATTAATCATCATTACGTTATGTTTCTCTATGTAAATAAATTGAAGAATTAGTTGATCTAACTTGAACTTTAGGTTGAGAGTACTTGCAAGAAAAGGGTGAAGGTAAGGTTGAAGACATTGTCAACTATATTAGCAGGAGAAGCTTCCAATGCTTAAGTTAGATGAGAGAACTCTTAGAAAAAGAAGGGACAGTATTCTTCCAAACTAGATTGGAAGAAATTCTTTCAACTTATTCTATAAAAATAACATGTATCACTTTTCATGTAGAAGCATATGTTTTTTAAATAACATGTGAGAATCACATGCTTTTTGAATAAATTTTTTTTCAACTTTGTCCTTGCAATTAAAAAAGCATGTGATTTTCACATGTAGAGGACATATGTCATTTTTATAAAATAGGTTGAAGGAATTTACTTCAACCTAGTTTGGAGAAAACTCTGTCCAAAAAGAAAAGTAGGAGAAATGGAAGGAGATGGAAAGCAAAATAGTTGTCTAGCAAGAGAGTGTGAATATATCTTAATTGTCTTCTCTCTTTCTTTATACAAAGCATTGTTTTCCTACATTTAGGTTTTTCAAGTGTCGTTTCGTTCATTGATGAGGTAGAAACAAATGGGGATACCAAAATGAGAGCCCCTACTATCTCGTGCGTAAAAGTGGTGTTTTGCAGAATCCATTTATGTGCTAACACATCACCCAGTGCATTTTAACAAAATAAGATCAAAACATTAGATAACAAAAACCCACTGCCAATCCCACGGCCCCAGTGCTAGCAAACCTATAACCCAACCATCGGCGTCGACAAAGATCCCACGAGCCAAATAGCATCCCCACTTGAAATACTGGCAATGCAATAGACTAGAGCAAAGATCATACCATCGAAAGCCCAAGCAATTCCTTGGATACCCACAAAAGCATCGCCAAAGTGCTTCACACCCATCATAGTCAAGATGGTGATGTAAAGGAACAAGAAGGCGGCCACAAACTCTGCAATCCCAACCCTGTAGAAGGACTAGCATGACCCACGACTAGGTCTGATCGTGACCCAATCGTGGGTTACCCTCTTCAGCCTTTTTTTGCGAATCCAACCTTAAAACTTGATTCTAATGTCTCAAAACTCGTTTCTAATGCCTCAAAACTCATTTATGGATTCAAAACTACAATATAGATGGAAAGGTTAACCCTTTAAGAATTCCAACACCCTAAAGGATTCACCGAAGAAGGCCGTTGTTTGCCGCCGTGAACTAGCCGTGATTGGTCAGCCATGGGTTTCAACAGACACATGTCTCTTCTTTCTTTCTTTAGTTCAACTTTTCTTTCTCTTTGAGTTCAAAATTCAGTGTATTAGGTTGTAGGTTATTTTTGTGCATTTTTTGTGCTTTAGGTGATGTGTCTTTCTTCTATTGGATGTTGCAAAACACCACTTTTGTAGAGCGATTTGATAGAAGGTTTTCCCTAAATTGGGTTCCACCTTTGGACAGGTTGCAACCATTGCCTGACCCTCTACTAATAATATTGAAGCGGTTAGATGATGTGTTAGGGTTGTGATTCCTAGCTTCGATAATAAATTCGCATTGACAGGTCCAATTGGCCCATCAAGGATATTAGGTGAGGTTATGGGCCGAACGCCGAAATGGGTGGATATTGGGTACACAAGAAAAAAAAAATACAAGTACTTTAACAAAATAGACTAATATGAGCTTATTTTGGTTCTGTTTAGTACTGTAATTGACGTATAAGCATACAAATCTTAGTATGATATTCGGTTTTAACTTAATGATGAATTTGTTGTAAGGTTAAATACCTAATACCTCCTTAGAGTTTCAAAACTTTATTTTTTTTCTTCCTAGGGTTTGAAGAATGACCAAATTAGTCCTTGTGGTTTTGAAAAGTGACCAAATTGGTTCTTTTGTCAGTTGGCCATTAGTTGACTTAACAAACTGACATGTGGACAAATGAAAATTTGACACTTGGCACAAGTGGCCACGTCATCAATGATGACGTGACTACCTAATTAAATTTTTTTATTTTTTTAAAAATCAATTTTTTATTTTTTCAAAAAAAAGGAAAAAAAAAAGACAAAAATTTAGGTGCTCAGGGGTTGGCCGAAACCACCCCGAATGGTGGTTTGGGGGTGGTTTTGGTGTAACGCCTCCAAAATTAGCCTCGGCTAATTCGGTGGAGTCACTAGCAATTAATCCATTTAAGTCAACTTGTGACTAAACAAGAAATTACCCCTCTATAGCTATTAGAGTAAAAGCATTGGAAGGTGAATAAATTTGAGAAACTAGTATTCATCAAGTAAGAACATGGAACAACTAAGAAATAATGACAAACTTGTAACAATTTCAAGTTCTAAACCATACGAGTAGCAATAGCCATGCCACTCCCAAATTGTTGAGTCAAGTTACCTAGAGGATAATAACCGCATAAGTCTAACGATTTAGTAAGTAAACCTTACAACATATGTATGATATGAGCCCAATTAATAAAAGTAAACATGCAATTTGAGTAAAAATAAAAAAAGGCATTACCATCATTAATACACCATTTTGGTAAAGTTCGGGTTTTCTTAAAAGATTATGGTGTACTATCGACGATAACAACCTAATATTTTAATGCAAGAAAAAGGTTAATGATTTATAGGTCATAACTCTCATATATGGTTTACGAGATATTATCCTTTCTCAGTAGGGTTGGCGTTGTCCAGAGGGACTATAGTACAATGCCAGTGCCCCAACCATTGCATGTTACCGTACGTAACACTAGCGGCACGACTGAGTTCGATCTCAGGTGCCCATACCACTAATGACGTCTGTCCTGTAGTGACCAACCATTGAGAATCGTTGCACCTTGGTCATGAAACCATTGGATCCAAAGTCTCCATATAACACATATATTTGACCATAGTATGAAGTCTATATAGTAAGCCCATGGCCGTTTATATCGCACTTACCGGCATGCCATGTTATACGATGCATCTTATCATCCAATTCATAATGCAGTTTACCATGTAAATATAAAATAGATACGCTCATATCATACTTATAGTCAGTCAATTGACATATCCAACATTTTTAAGCAAAAAGGCTGTAAAGGTTCACTTACCTCGCGCACTCAAGCGAATCCTCATACCAAGTTAAGTCATGTTATAACGGATACAAGACACCATTATTCTAAGCCTTATGTAACCTAGAAACATGGCTAAGTTAGAGTGTATATGTGCAAAACTCAAAAACCAGTGCTCTGCCCACTGACCATACGTCTGGCCTTGATGGCGTACATTCGCCTAGTGAGTTAAGCACACCTTTAAGTTTTTGAACAGCATTTGATCCCTACATCATTTATAGACCTCTAAGCCTTTTCTAAGCTAACAATTAAGCACATGCAACATAAGGAATCAAAACACAATGAAACTCTAAAGATCTTTTAAAAACATTAACACTTTTGAGAAATGCTTAATGAATACTTTGGAAATATTAACAAGGCATAACTAGGAGGTAAAACAGTGCTGAAACGTAGAGGAAACAGAGCTTACCCTTAAGCTTAGCAAAGACATGGGCTTTTCTCCTCAAAATTTCTCTCTAAACTCACAATTCTCTTAAGATATGAGTCTTTCCCAATTCTAGCAGCCTAGGGGTGTGCTAGAGCTCTGAATGGGCGTGTGGAAGAAGAGGAGGGAAGGGGTATTTATAGGAGAAGGTCACCACCAACTTTTTGAAAAAGTAGCGGACATCTGCCAACCCTAGCGTATGTCTGGTACAATTTTTTTTCTAGTTATCCAAAGGGTGTCTCTGTACGTTCATGTATTAACCAAAGGATATTTCAAAAAGTAGTGTATGCCCGTTTGGTCCCGCGTATGTCCGATGGTCCTTACACGCACGTCCGCTCTAAAAATAGTGGCGTACGTCCGCTTGACCTATCGTATGTTCTCCCCCAGATGATTAGTATTTGGCTTCTATTTTCTAAGGGATTATGGTATTGTTAGGTTAACACTAAGGGATTGGGTCTTGTTAAAGCAATTCTTTTGAAAACCTTATTATCCGCTTTAGTAAAAGTTTTTGAATAATAAAAAGGGTTGTTTTATCCGGGTGTTACACTCTCCCTTCCTTATAGGAATTTTGTCCTCAAAATTAAAAGTTTTCAAAATCAAAGATTAAACAACTGTTTTTGAAAAAGATTTACAATTGAAAACTTAAGAGAAGAAAATATAGTATTAAACATGCCAAACAAGCACAAGCAGTCATATATACAATCAAAATTGCCATCCCCCAAGGTGGACTTATACTGTAGCGGAATACACCCAAAATTGCCACCATCGTGATGGACTTAACCAAAACAAAACATAAACATCGAAGAAAACAACAAACTACGAGCATAATTGCCTCCTCGGAGTCGGCTCGTCCTAGTGTCGCTCTCACTCCATGGTTCCCTTTCACGTTAGGGCTCCCACTCACTTGGCTAAAGCTAGAGCTGGGAATGCTGCAGTCCCTAACATCCAGAGATCCCATGAGATGGTTTCGCATCTAATCCAGAATAGCGTGGTCTTCAACCTGAGCCCTCTGCAGCTCTTGAAGGATCTGCTGTGTGATGAGAAGCCTCGAAGTGATCCAAATGCTCTTCTAACCTAGCAGATGCCTGATAAGAGCTAAATATTCCATATTTAGACACATTAGTTAATCATTTACCTGTATCGTTATCTAACACTTTATATTAGATTTGTGTTTTAGTGTGTTGTAGGTTGCTGAAGAGAAACTGCATCTTAAAAGAAAAAAATTGCAAAGTCTTGGAATAAAGCATACTTTGAGAAGACCTAGAAGATGTGGTTAAGTTTGACCAAATCAAAGAAAGGATAAAATTGGAATTTCCCTAAATGGAGATAATTTCGGATTGGATTCAAATTCAGATTCTGCACATGTTTCAGTGTTTTGACCATAACTTTCTACTCAAATATTGTATTGAGGTGATTCAAATGTCAGTGGAAAGCTAGTTCAAAATTATACAATTTATTGTGAAATAGGATTTTCCTAATTCGGACGTTTACTATGCCAAAATCGTCCCATAATATGAGAACACAAATTTGAGCGAATCTTATTTGGATTTCAGACTTCTAATTTGATTGGGAGACTGACCACCGAATTATCTGGGTTTATTAGGGCTTCTACAACTTCTCTAAGCCTATAAATAGACCTCTTTACATTCAAGAAAAGGGAGCGAAGCCTGGAAACAAAAATTTACAGCTTCTCTTTAGTTTAGTTTTTCTGTAGTTTAGGATTTATTTTGTATGTCAAGCTAACCTCCAACTAAGGTTGGGGATGAAGCCTCATCGTTAAAGAACACCATTGTTGTTATGTAAGTTTTTATTAATCTGATTTTATAGAGTTTATTGTTTCAATTGTTTTACTCTTAATTAATTATGTGGAGTGATTCTTGGATATCTCTTGCGATTCAAGGATACATGTGATGATTTGAGATAATTTCATATGATTAATTGCTTGGTTTTTAACTCATAAAAATTGGATATCCCTTGTGATTTGTTCTACGGATACATCTGGTGTTTCAATTGAATTTGGATTCATTTTGTGATTTGATCAATGAACGGATACATGGGATAGTTTTGATTAATTCTTTGAAGTGTAGTAAAATATATATAAGATTTTAATTGTGAGAACTTCAGATTGATATTAATGAGCATAAAGTATGCTGTTATGAAGTGGTAAGTGTGAATTCCCAAACCTTAGTAACTTTATCTTTTTTTTTTTTCTTTTATTTAATTTATGTTTTGTCTTTTAATTTTCAAAACCCAAATTTCAAAACCTTTTTGGAACTAGATTAGGATTAAATTAGCTTAGATATAACTTGACATTTCAAGCATACAATTCCTTGTGGGTTTGACCTCGCACTTGCACACCACTATATTGCACATGACTCATGTGCTTGAGAGTACAATAAATTTGTACAACAAATTTTGGTTCCGTTGCCAGGGAATTGTTCAATTTTTGAAAACAATTTATGTCTAAATTGATTTTATCTTTTTATTAGTTATAATTAGAATTTTATTTTTCTGCAATTTATTTTATTTTATTCCTTGTTTCTAAAAAAAAAAGAAAAAAGAAAAAAGAAAAGAGAGATGAATAATATGTATAAGGAAAACAAGTGTATAGATCTATGAGCTGAGTTTAGAGACATACGTGATAAAGTTGACCAACTCGTAGCAACCAAATCTACCCCGACCCATGTTTCTCACACATACACACCACATAGACCATGTTCATATTGGGAACAATTTTCTAATTTTTCATATGAGCAAATGAACACAAGTTTCTCCAATCCGGGATATGATTCAAATTCCAGTTTTTACAACCCGGACTGGAGCAACCAATCTGATTTCACATGGTCAGCTTAGACTACAAGAAATTATGCTCCCCAATTTCAGGAATTGCACCATTCAGACTATCCACAGTTCGATCATCAAGCTCAGCCATTTGCTTATCAAGCACCACAGCCTGCATCTCAGTCTTCATTGGAAGAAATGATGAAAGCATTCATGCAGTCAACTGATAAAAACTTACAAGAGTTGAAGAATGCCACTATGGCCAACATCAGAGACATATAAGAGCTAAAAAGTTCTATTGCTAGGATAGAAAGACAAATCAGTCATCTAGTTACTGAATTAAATAGAATAGAAGAAGAAGAGCTTCAAAGTCAATTGATGATTGAAAGGCACTACATGAGTAATGAGGATAATTCCGAAAATTCTTATCATGAGCATACCCAAGTCACCACCACACTTGAGAGTGAGGAAATTGTGGATAACAATGAGGAGCAAGTTGAGCAAATTGAGCAAGTTGAACACCGTGAGAAAAGTCAACCCCCAACAGATCCTAATCTACCCAGTGACATGGAAGTGAGTATTGAAGCTCCTGCCTGCATCACTACCCCTCTGGAGACACATCAAGAGCCCAAAGCTTTATCTCTTGTATGTCTCCAAGAGCCATCTTATGTCAATATACTTAAGGATCTTTGCACACAAGCGCGAAATCTAGGAACCACATTCCTAAGAAAATCCTTCACAGCAAGCAATTCTACATAAGATGGTGAAATATCATTCCAGAGGGGTATGAAGTTTTGAAGAAGAAAGGGTGGAAGGGATTGGTTGGACATTAGTATGATAGGGGAAAGCGTTGTAAAGTTTTCTCCTCCAGTTTATTTTCTGCACTTCACTCCACAAATTCTTTCTTTCCTTTTTCATTACTTGTTTTTAGTTTTGTTTTTTGTCTTATAACAGCAATTAATCTTTTGATGTTTTGTTTAAATATATATATATATATATATATATGCTGTTAGTTTTATTGACAGGTATTTTGGTGTTTAAGTTTGGGGGACTCCCTAGCCTTTTTCACACCTTAACATTTCCGTACTTCCAGTAATGTATGTCTATACTAGACATTGAGGGTAATGTGTAATTTAAGTTTGGGGGTATGAAAAAAACTTTGTCTATTTATATTTGTTTTTATTTGTTTATTTGTTCTAAAAAAATTGAAAAAATTAAAAAAATTGTGCTATGGTTTTTTTGTTAAGTTTGAGTTAAACTGTAACTGTGATTTGCATTTCATTGGCATGCTTAAAGGCTAAACATATCATTATGTCAGTAGGTGTCTGAGTCTTTTGACTCGTTTTTGGATAATTGAGATTTCACTTGTTTTAAGCTAAATTTTTATGAGCACATTAGTATGTTTTTTGTGAGGTATGATGTTTGAGCTTAAGTTTGTTCTTTTTGAGATTTGTTGGATGACCTATTGATGAATAACCGTGGCTTGCAAGATAAAAAAAAAAAAAAAGAAGAAGATTATTTTGAGTTTTTCACTAAGTAACCAGACCTTTTGCCTCATTAAGCATTAAGTATTTGTGTCAAAAGATGTGAAGTTTAAAGTTGATTGATGGTATGGCTAGCTTGGCTTCGTAGCCTTTTTGACTTGAGTTAATAAGCTCTTAGGAATGTTTACATCTAGTGCCCTAAAGCCAACTAGCTTGGGAGTCATTGGCTTAACACTTGGTACCAGGGTCAACTAGAAAGCTTAAGGGACTTAAGCATTGCACAACCTACATAAAAAGAAAAAAAAAATATATGTTTATCTTGCCTTGGTTGTTTCATCTGTTGGGATTCTTACAAATTTTGTGGAACTTGTTTTGAGTCTAAACTGAAGCTTCATGATTGTATGCTATTTTCACTTTGCACTTTTCAGAACTTATAATGTCTTGATTATCCATTTATGAGTTATTTGATTTTGGATACCCGTTGATGGTGATGATGGTGTTTGTTTTTTTTTAAGTTTGCTTATGAATAAGAACCATGGTTTAAGTGAAACCTCTCTCTTGTTAACAACATAGTGCTGCAATGTTTGTGGGTATCATTCTTGTTAAACCCTTACGAGACTTCACTCGTCCTTTAGAGATGCCTAGGGGTTTAAAAGGCTTGTTGTATATGCTAAATACAATCGTCTCTCCCACGAAAGAGGATTTATGTTATTGCTTTCGTTTTATTTTCTTGTTTTGTTTTGTTTTGCTAAGGGACTAGCAAAATGTAAGTTTGAGAGTGTTTGATGTTTGATAAGAGCTAAATATTGCATATTTAGACCCCTTAATTTATATTAGTTAATCCTTTACCTGTGTCGTTATCTAACGCTTTGTATTAGATTTGTGTTTTAGTGTGTTGTAGGTTACTGAAGAGAAACTATATCTTAAAAGAAGAAAATTGCAAAGTCTTGGAATAAAGCATACTTTGAAAAGACCTAAAAGATGAGTTTAAGTTTGACCAAATCAAAGAAATGATAAAATCGGAATTTCTCTAAATGGAGATAATTTCAGATTGGATTCAAATTTAGATTCTGCATATGTTTCAGTGTTTGACCATAACTTTCTACTTAAATACCGGGTTGAGGTGATTCAAATGGCAGTGAAAAGCTAGTTCAAAATGCTACAATTTATTGTGAAATAGGATTTTCCTAATTCGGACGTTTACTATGCCAAAATTATCCCGTAATATGAGAACGCAAATTTCAGCGAATCTTATTCGGATTTCAGACTTATAATTTGACTAGGAGATTGACCTCCAAATTATCTGGGTTTACTAGAGCTTCTAGGACTTCTCTAAGCCTCTTTGCATTCAAGAAAAGGGAGCGAAGCCTGGAGACAAAAATTCACAGCTTCTCTTTAGTTTAGTTTTTCTGTAATTTAGGATTTATTTTGTATGTCAGGCTAACCCCCAACTAAGGTTGGGGATGAAGCCTCACCGTTGAAGAACACCATTGCTGTTATGTAAGTATTTATTAATCTGATTTTATAAAGTTTATTGTTTCAATTGTTTTACTCCTAATTAATTATGTGGAGTGATTCTTGGATATCTCTTGTGATTCAAGGATACATGTGATGATTTGAGATAATTTCATATGATTAATTACTTGGTTTTTAACTCATAAAAATGGGATATCCCTTGTGATTTGTTCTATGGATACATCTGGTGTTTCAATTGAATTTAGATTCCTTTTGTGATTTGATCAATGAATGGATACATGGGATAGTTTTGATTAATTCTTTGAAGTGTAGTAAAACATATCTAAGATTTTAATTGTGAGAATTTCAGATTGATATTAATGAGCATAGAGTATGCTGTTATGAAGCGGTGAGTGTGAATTCCCAAACCTTAGTAACTTTATTTTTTGTTTTGTTTTATTTAATTTATGTTTTGTCTTTTAATTTTCAAAACCCAAATTTCAAAACCCTTTTGGAACTAGATTAGGATTAAATTTGCTTAGATATAACTTGACCTTTCAAGAATACAATTCCCTGTGGGTTCGACACCTTGCTTGCACACCACCATATTGCACATGACTCATGCGCTTACGAGTACAATAAATTTGTATAACAATGCCCCATCAGCTCGGCCTACTCTCGGTGGTCGCTGCGACCTCTGCTCCGGCTTAACTTCCCACAAGTGGGCCTGGCTTGCATTCAGAAAATGCGCTTCCATGGGTCCTCTCTCCGGTTGAGTTTCCCTTAGTCCTCCCATCGGCACCTTTGCATGCTCACTAATTCGGGGTGATTAGGGCCCCGTATGGCAATGTAACGGCCTTGTCCGTGAGCCAGATTGACATCATTGTAGAAGTGACTAGGGAGCCGAAATCGATTGGAGCCTCAATCAACAAGGCATAGAGACAGCAAGCTCTCTGCATGGTGATAATTGTGTGGCTGATCATAGGGAGTATCTGTAATGCCCTGATAAAAGTAACCTTTATTTAGAAGATTCCCCTTTTGATTAAGCATGTAAGCCCCAAACCTTTGGTAGAGCCACCGAGACGAAAGCCTAACACCCTTAACTTAACCTAATCACATTTGAATTGGTTAGGAGTAGAAGTTTAACACTAACCCATAGGGGGCAGACGTACGCTAGGTCTAGCGGACGTATGCTTCTGTCTATAGTGCAAACGTACGATGGAGGACCACCGGACGTACGCTTTACAAATAGTACACCGGACGTACGTGGGACCATCGGACGTACGCTACTTTTTGGTATACCCTTTGGGTAATACCTAGACGTACAAGACACCCTTTGGACCAATGTGCACAGACCACCGGACGTACGCTAGGGTTGTCGGACGTCCGCTGCTCTGTCAGGGAGTTGGTGGCGGATTTTCCCTATAAATAGCTCGCCCCTCCCTTTCATTTCCTCATGCCTTCTTCTTCCCTTGGTACGCCCCTAGGCTACCAAGACCGTCCCTTGGTGTATTGAGAGAGAAATCCTGAAGGAAGAGCGTCGATGGAGAGTTCCGAGGAGAGGGAAACATGTCGGTGCTGAGCTTTGGGGTAAACTCCATCTCCCTCTGTTGTTACCATCTTTATGTCTTGTGATTGTGCCTTAATACCAATTTTAACATAGTAATTATGCTTCTTTAGAATTATCAACATTTTCAAAGAGTTTCCACCAAAGGATTTGTAAAATTGTGATTTCTTGCGTTACATGTCCTGTTTTGTTAGATTAGAAAGGGATTAGAAGTCTATGAATGTCACTAGTAATCTGCACTGTCCGAACCTTAAAATAGTGTGCTTAAAACACCTGAGGATATCGCCCTCGAGGCGATGTACGGTCGAGGCGTGGCACTGTTCTTAAGCTTCATACGTGTACGCTCCAGCTTAGCCTTAACTTTAGGTTTCATAAGGCTTAGAATGACGGTGTTTTGTATCCGTTATAACAGGAAATAGCTTTGTCGGAGGATTCACTCGAATGTGCGAGGTAAGTAGACTCTTACACCCTTTTTCTTAAATCGTGGGATATGTCAGCTGACTGACCACGCGTATGACATGAGCATATTTACTTTTCATAATTACTCAGTAATCGTATGCGTTAATAAATCATCAAGATGCATCGTAAGATATGGTACGCCGGTACGTACGGTATAAATAGCCATGGGCTTATTATATAGACTATGTACTATGGTCAAATGTGTGCGTTATGTGAGGGCTGTGGATCCATTGGTTTCGTGACCTTGATGCAACCATTCCCAATGGTTCGGTCACTACAGGACGGACGTCACTAGTTGGTGTGGGCCACTCAGGGTCAGACCCAATCGTGCCACTAGTGCTATGTACGGTATGTTGTGCAATGGCTAGGGTATTGGCATTGTATTATATGTCCCTCAGGACAACATTAACCCTACTGAGAAGGGGTAATATCTCGGGTAGACCATGTATGAAAGTTATGACATATAAAGCATTATCTTTTTCTGCATCAAAACAACTAGGCAGTTATCGCCGGTTCTACACCATAAGGCTTTAAAAACCCTAGAACTTATGAAATGGTGTATTAGCGAGGTAAATGCCTCATTTGATTATTACTCGAATAACGTTTACTTTTATTAATCGGGCTCATGTTACGCTTACATGTGTCTACTTACTAAGTCATTAGACTTACGTTATCATTCCTTAGGTAATCCGATTCTGCTAAGAAGGTGGCTAAAGCTGCCATTACCTGACCGATTGTGCACTATTTATAATCCCAGGTTTGCCTTAATTGTCTAGAAGCTCCATGTTCTTATTTGATGATTTGTAGTACTCTCAGATTTATTCACCTTCCTTGCATTACTTTGACAAGTGTTTTTTTATAAGGGCGGTTGCCTATTGACCATACGTGGTTTAACTAGGTAAACTGTCAGTGACTCCACCTGATTAGCCAAGGCTAATTTTGGGGGCGTTACAGTATCAGGCTAGCTAAGATGTGATAAATGCAATGGACTTCATTACTAAAGTTGCTTATCTAGAAATTACTCTCCCCGTCTAACTCCATCTAGTGAGGGCGCCTTTCCACGGAGGACCCCACTATATTAGCACGAGAGGGGAGATGGTCAATTAGCCATGGGTAAATCGGGTTATGCACAAGAGGCGCTCCGGTAATGGTGCTGATGAGTGTGGGAGTCACCTCAATTGCTTTCCCTTTAATTGAAGACTGGAAGGAGTCGCCATGACTCTAATGGAGGTTCACGTAAAACTCTCGAACTATCTTCTCTACCGTAGGGCGGTGATCCTCCACCATATTACTCCAACCCTGGACCTCCAACACTACTTGTACCCTCGGGGTGCGCTTATCAAAGTCTACCACCTCTACTTTCTCTCGATGATAACTCTGCGCCTATTATAGTAGAGGTTGAAACGGCGCCAAGTCTTATCCTTTCTAAAGCGTGTCCGGTCGTAGATGAGGTGCTGATCCTCCTCGTCAGTGGTGGTGTTGGCCTTCCTAATTGGCTCCTTAGAGTCTAACCCGCTACCAACGGTGTCATCAGCCCCCACATCCTCCATCACCACCTCTGGATCCGACTTAGTACCCTGGGCATCCTAAAACTGATCATAGGTCTAACGGTGTTGCAGGCGTGCAGAAGAGGAAGCGGCCTCGGCCTCATTGGCTTATGTTCGTACCATCTTCTTGCATGGAAAAATTTTATCAACACTAGGCTTACAATTCTATGCGAAAACCTAACCCATGCAAAAACCCATGCAGACTATCCATTCTTTTCATGCTAATACGAGGTGTATGGAAAAGTGTAGAAGTTAAATAATGATTGGCAATTGTGAATTCCCAGCTAGGTAAGATTGGGTGGTTCAAACGATGCCTGAAAGATTTAGGGTGCTCATACCCTTGGCCAATGTCATGAGTCAAAGTCTGTTGAAGAGTACCTAGGCAACTCATTGGATGATTCGGTTAGGGATTTTGGCTTTAAGGGCTTAGTATCTTAAAAAGGTTGATACCAAAGTGATGGTATGTTAAATTAAGGCATAAAAATGCTTGAGATTTCAATTAGCTAGATTAAAGTGAAATATCTAGCTACGAATTAGGGCTTATTAAACCAAGGTAGATCACAAAAGTCAAAAATACCCTTTTCTAGGAATAGAAAGGCATTAAAGTCAATATAGGGTTCGGGCATGATTTCAAAGACCGGGTTTGTAAACTAGGTCCTTGGTAAGAGGGTTTATGGGTGCAATTTTATAAACAAGGTTGAATTGGTTTTACAGAATTGAATTCGGGCAAAACCTTATTATTTAGGTTTGAGGGGTGTTTTGGTAATTTTTGGATTTGGACGAAAAATCCCAATCCAAACGGTCCAAATCATAGACCAGGTTTCAAACTGCAAGTTTTAGGCCTCAATTGGTCCAAAGGACCTCAAGAAATCACAATATCAACAACAATCCAAAATCCCAAATTTTCAATAGCTAGGGTTTTGACCCAAAATTTTTGATCAATTTCAGGCAAAAAGAGTGAATGGGTTTTGTTTCTAGATCATCATGGAAGAGTTTAGGTCTCATTTCATGCATCAATTGCATGAAGGAATCAAGAAATCTCAAGGGTTTCGAGTTTAGCGCAAAAACCCCCAAATCCGAATGGGTACAATTTCTAAGGGGAAAATGCACAAAATGCATGCACATATAACCTATAACATGGTCCTAGTTCACAAACAAGCCAACTTATATACAAAAATGCAAGAAAATTAAAGATTTAAAACAAAACCCTAAAGTTGCAAAAATTTGAAAAACTTGAGGAAATCTTCGTAACTTGTCTTAATCTTTGAAAATGAAGATAAGAATCTTTGAAACCCTTAGAGACTTGGCCTAAAATCACTTTGAAAGTGTTTGGTTTGAAGGAAATAGTGAGAAAATGAAATGAACAGGGTTTGAAGACGTTCGACCACTTTTATAAAACAGTGGGTTAATGGCGTATGTTCGGTCATAGGTGCGTACATCTGCTTAACCCTAAAACGCTTTTGTTTTTTTTTTGAAAACTTTAGAAACTTCAAAACACAGAAAGGTGGGAAAGAAACTAAGCGTTTCAAAATGATTTTATTTCTAAAAGTCGAGGTACAGTGAAAATTCCTTTGCGCCTTAAGATCAACCTCGGATGCCTAAACATAAAACTCACCACTTCTAAGTGTGAAAGAGAACCTAACTATTTGACATCTATGGATTACTACCCCAAGACCTAACACTCCTCAGACAAGTCTTCAGACGGGCCTTCTTCATCCTTAACGAGGGCCTTATAATCCTTGTTGATGCTAGAGAGGAAAGTAGCCTTTTGACGATCGGATCCCTCTGGTAAAGCTCCCGCCTTCAGTAGTCGGATCTCCTCCCGTTCCATCAGGGCATATTCATTCGAAATCTAGGTCAAACGAGTAGGCATCGCTCTCTTCCTTTCCTTACTAAGATGAGGGTTAAACCTCCCAGGGATAGGTGAGAAATCTCATATCGCTGAGATACTATGGTACTTTGGTATGACGAATTTCTTCTTGGTTGTTGCTCGTGTCTTCTTTCCCTCAACCATTTTAGAAGTAGGTGAAAGCTTCGGATCTTGGCTATATTGGGTTGAAACCTTGCGTTCACTAGAGCGAGGTTGGTATCTAGGTGCATAAGGCTTGAACTCAGCCGGCCATTCGCGAACTATCGGTCAGCGTTTATAACCATTGCACGTTTGAGTATGAAGCATGATCAAGTGCCCATAACGCAGAATAGGTGATTCCGTTCATCCCAAGTCAAACAATCAAAAAGGCTGTTACATTAGCCTGTACCAACAAATGAGGGAATTAAACCTATCTTATGCTTTAGTTCCTTAAGATCAAACCTAGATGTTGTAACCTATTCTCAAATTTACAGCTATGGTTAGCAAGACCATGAGCTCTAATACCATAATTGTAATGCCCCCAAAATTAGCCCCAGCTAATTCGATGGAGTCACTGGCAATTAACCCATTTAGGTCAACTTGTGACTAAATGGGAAATGACCCATCTATAGCTATCAAACTAAAAGCATTGGAAGGTGAATAAATTTGAGAAACTAGTATTAATCAAGTAAGAACATGGAGCAACTAAGAAAAAATGACAAACTTGTAACAATTTCAAGTTCTAAACCATAAGGGTAGTAGCAGCCATGCCATTCTCAGAGTGTTGAGTCAAGTTACCTAGAGAATAATAACTGTATAAGTTTAACGACTTAATAAGTAAACCTTACAACATGAGTTATGGGTATGACATGAGCCAAATTAATAAAAGTAAACGTGAGATTTGAGTAAGAATAAAAAGAGGCATTACCTTCGTTAATACACCATTTTGGTAAGGTTCGGGTTTTCTGAAAAGATTATGGTGTACTATCAGCGATAACTACCTAATATTTTAATGCAAGAAAAAGGCTAATGCTTTATATGTCATAACTCTCATATATGGTCTACCAGAGATATTACCTATTCTCTGCAGGGTTGGCGCTGTCCCGAGGGATTTGTAGTATAATGCTGGTGCCCCAGCCATTACAGACTACCATACTTAACACTAGTGGCACGACTAAATCTAACCTTGGGTGGCCCACACCGTTAATGATGTCCATCCTGTAGTGATCAACCATTGGGAATAGCTGCACCTTGGTCACGAAACCATTAAATCCAAAGCCCACATATAAGTATTACATATATTTGACCATAGTATGAAGTCTATATAGTAAGCTTATGGCTATTTATACTGCGCATACCGGCGTATCATGTCATATGATGCATCTTATCAACCAATTCATAATGCAATTTACCAAGTAATTATAAAATAGGCATGCTTATATCATACTCGTGGTCAGTCAACTGACATATCTCACGTTTTTAAGTAAATCGACAGTAAATGTTCACTTACCTCACGCACTTGAGCAAATCCTTTGACCAAGTTAAGTCTTGTTATAACAAATACAAGACACCATTATTCTAAGCCTTACGTAACCTAGAAACATGGTTAAGCTAGAGTGTACACGTGCGAAACTCAAAAATCAGTGCTCTGCCCACCGACCTTACGTCTGGCCCCAATGGCGTTACGTTCGCTCAGTGAGTTAAGCACACCTTTAAGTTTTCAAACAACACTTGATCCCTACATCATTTCAAGACCTCCAAGCCTCTTCTAAGCTAACAATTAAGCACATGCAATGTAAGAAATCAAAACACAATGAAAATCTAAAGATCTTTTAAAAACATTATATGACGCCCCGCCCGATGGGTAAATCAATGAATTAGTAATTGATCCCATGGCGTCATCCCAGTCGTGTCCCTCCAGGACACGACCTCTGGAAAATCACTTTCCTCGTCGTAACGAGAAAACTGCAGTGGAAGACTTTACCAAGACTATAGGATTTAGAGATAGTAATTGAAACATTATACAGCAATACTAGAGATAAAGTATTACATCATCAATATTATAAATAGTCACCAAATTTATTGGTCATCAGACCATCAACAGGACTATAGATACAACCTAAAATAGATAACTGTCAACAGAGTTTACAAAAGATCAATAGATCAAAGTCTAGACTTAAGCTTAAGTAAAGCTAATGAGATCAAAATTTTTATCATATCTGCACGGGTAGATCCTCCATCTTCATATATCGTCCTAAGCCAAACGGAATCCATATCCTCAAAGATCACCCGTATCAAGTCTTGAGCAATCATCCAAGTAGTTTTCGGCAGCATTTCCGTCCAGGGTAGCTAAACCTCGCAATTATATATAATGATGGGGAAAGACATAAATAAAAAGGGGTAAGTTTAAGACTTAATGATTTTTAATGCAGATAATACCATTGCCAATTTTAGTAATGAACTCAGATGTTTAGTAAGCAAAAGTAGTTCCATCATGATAGCTTATTTATGCATGATAGAGGTCTAGTAATAATATATGCATATGATGTAAACAATAGTCATAGTTCAACAGTATTGTCTACCAGAGATATTACCCATTCTCAGCAGGGTTGATGTTGTCCCGAGGGACCTATAATACAATGTCAGTGCCCCAGTCATTGCATAACATACTATACGTAACATTAGTGGCACGATCGAGTCCAATCTCGAGTGGCCCACACCAATTAATGACGTCCATCCTGTAATGACCAAACCATTGGGAATGGTTGCATCAAGATCATGAAACCAATAGATCCAAAGCTTCGTATAACACACACATTTGACCATAAAGCTAACATGTATAGTAAGCCCATGGCCAATGCTAACGCATGTACCGGTATACCATGTCATACGATGCAAATTATCTTGTCTGTACTTTACATGCATGTCATTTTATAAGTTTCACTTGGTTAACATGTTCAGCACAACATTTTTCTGAAAATGACAGAATTCATGTATAATAAGTACAAATTGTGAGAGTTGTAAAATATGCATATTTTCTCGATACACAAAATAGATGTGCAGTGCATAGAAAAATAGCAATGAGCATTATGTGTGTTAAAACTCACCTGGATCGATAAGTATCTCCGAAAGCTCTGAAAGATTCGGGTTCTCCAAATTTGTGGAAAACCTTTTATTAGTCATAATTCTACTAAAACAACTCTATAATAAGGAAAACAGGAGTTATGAGACGTTTGGTGAAAATAGGGTTTTCTTGTTGCACATTGACCGTACATCCAGGCTCTAGGCTGTACGTCCGCCGTGTCACGACAAGCCGTACATCCGGCAAGATACCGTACATCCGCTATGTGGGTGCTCGGGGAGAACCTCATTTTTTCTTTACTGTCCACCTATTCTCCAACTCCTAGGGCTACTAGAAAAACCCTAAAGCTTTCTAGTCTATAATTTCTATGCAACGTAACAACGCTAAGCTGACAAGAATGCTAACCTAAACAGGTTTTAAAGTGTAACTAAGCTAACAACTACAACTAAACATAAAAGGAGTAGAATAACGACATAATTAAAAGCTAAGGATCGAACGTTACCTCCTTGAAACAAAACCACAAGAATTTTGCTCACGAACGTTCCGAAACTCACAAACGCCTTAGACACACGCTCATAACACACTTAAAACACTTTGAAAACACTATGGGGATACTTTGGGAACACTCAAGTAGCCTGAGGGCATATGAAGTTGTGCAAAATATGAAGGGGGTAGGGTGCTATTTATTGGCCCAGAAAAGCAGCAGATGTCTGGCCAAGGGGCGTACGTCCGGTGGTTCTTGTCCAGTGATTCAATGGCTTCCTCGAACGTCCAGGTATTAACCAGAGGGTATTCAAAAAGTAGCGTACGTCCGGTGGTCTCACGTATTCGCTGTACGTTTGCAGGCGTCGTCGATGGCCCCCCTCGCAATACTGGAACAACAGACATTCGCTAGACCTAGCGTACATTCGCCCAAAAGTCCAAATTACCCCTCTAGTGTCCTTAGTGACCCAAAGCCCAAATTAACTCCCCCAACTAAGCTATTTATGCCTAGTTGATAATTTTGGTCACTACACATTAACACTTTTCAGAAATGCTTAATGAATACTTTGTAAATCTTAACAAGGCATAACTAGGAGGTAAAACAATGCTAAAATGTAAAGGAAACTGAGCTTACCTCGAAGCTTAGCAAAGGCATGGGCTTCTCTCCTGAAAATTTCCCCCTAAACTCACAATTCTCTCAAGTTATGAGTCTCTCTCAATTCTGGCAGCCTAGGGGCATGCCAGAGCTCTAAATGAGCATGTGGAAGAAGAGGAGGAAGGGGTGATTATATGAGAAGGTTGCCACCAATTCTCTAAAAAACCAGCAGACGTTTACCAACCCTCACGTATATCTGGTACTATTTGTCCAGTGGTCCAAAGGATGCCTCATACATTTAGGTATTAACAAAGGGGCATTTCAAAAAGTAACGTACGTCCGTTTGGTCCCACGTACGTTCACCAACTCTCGCGTATGTTTGGTTCTATTTGTTCAGTGGTCCAAAGGGTGCCTTGTACGTTCAGATATTAACAAGGGGGTATTTCAAAAAGTAGCGTACGTCCGTGTGATCCCGTACGTCTGCGGTACTATTTGCAGAGTGTACATCCGGTGGTCCCCACACGAACATCCTCACTAAAAATAGTGGCACACTTCTGCTTGACCTAGCTTACGTCCAACTCCAAATGATTAGTATTTGACTTCTATTTTCTAATGGGTTAAGGTATTGTTGGGTTAACACTAAGGGATTGGGTCTTTGTTAAAACAATTCTTTTGAAAACCTTGTTATCTGCTTTTGTAAAAGTTTTTTAATAATAAAAAGAGTATTTTTATCAGGGTATTACATTTGGCTACCCTCAAGGTACCAAGGGGGTGGCTGTAACCAACCCTTGGTGCCTAAGGGTCCAAATTTTTGTTTTTGTCTTTTTTTTTGAAAAAATATATATTTTTTGAATTTTTTTTAAATAAAAAAAATTAATTAGGTGGCCACATCATCAGTGATGACATGATCACTTGTGTCAAGTGTTAAATTTTCATTCGTCCATGTGTTAGTCCGTTAACTTAATTAACAATAAACTGACAGAATAATCAATTTGATTGCTTTTCAAAATCACAATAATTAATTTGGTCACTTTTTAAACCCTTAGGACAAAAAAATAAAGTTTTGAAACTCCTAAATGGTATTAGGTATTTAACCCTTTATTATAATATATATGTTGCATACTACTTGAACAAAATTAAAGATTAAAAAATAAAAATAAAAAATAAATAAAAAAATAAAAACAAATATTTTGGGGGCATTCTCCTATATTTCTTTATAAACAAAAACTTCACACCAATAAAATTCACCTTCTTTCTATGGTAAACATTTACGTGTGAATTTCAATTGATTTGGGCCTATTCATTCCACCTCAGCCTCCGAGGTTGATGTCTTCCAGGCTAATTCGAAGATTCCAGAGACACCTGGTCCAGAATTCATTTTTGATTTTGTCCACACCTTCCACTTGCGTGAACATGCCCCAATTGTCCAATGCATCCATACAATTGGCATCTTTTCTTTTTTGTTTTGTTTAATGAAGTTTTACAATTGACACGATCTTTTCATCTTTGCACGACAACCTAACCTTCCTCAAAAGTCACATTTTACTGTTAAGTCATATAATATATATTTGCATGGAATTAATAGAAAAAACTACAGTCAAAGGGGAATGGAAAATAAAATATAAAAATTGTAGGGTGTAGGGTCAAAAGCCATCATTGTGGAGATAATAATCAAACTTGGAAAAGTAATTGAAGTTCCTCTTTATTATGATAACAAAAAAAATTATTTCTTCGCTTTTTGTTGGACACGACAAAGGTTTTGGATTTGAGATTCAACAAGCATTGACGTGTAACGCCTAGATGCAAAGGTTCACTAATAATCTTTAACATGTTATGAAATTGAAAAATATTAAAGATTATAGGGAGTCTTTATTATCAAGTTCCGGTGTAAACTAGTTTTTTTACAGCATTTAATTATCATATAACACATCATTAATTTAAGAAAAATACAAAAAATGAAAGTAAAAACAACTGTATTAAATCAGAGAGAAAAAAACCTTGTAACTGGAAAGACCCAAGCGAAACCCACGCCTTGGGTCTGGTTGGGCGTGAACGCCTCAAATCCCGCCGACTGTGACTTGCCTCAAACCTCGCCAGCTGTGAATCGTCTCAAACCCTACCAACTATAACCCGCCTCAAAACCCATTTTTAATGCTTTAAAACTTGTTCTAATACCTTAAAACCTGTTTTTAATGCCTCAAAACTCATTTTTTGAATCAAAACTAAAACCTAGAGGTGAAAGGTTAACCCTTTAGAGATTTTATCACCCTAAATTTAATGTATTTTGGTCTAAGTTATTTTTGTAAACTTTTATATTTTTGCTTATGTATGTCAATATTGATTGAGGGCTGATAAAATGAAGTTTTAAATCTCATCCTATAAGGTAAACTCAAGATTATATATCCTCATGTTTTATTGAACTAATGTGTATGTGTTGGTCCTCATCAAATTTTGAATTTTCTTTTTAATAAGAGCTAAGGAGTATTGTCATATTAGCCCAATAAATGATATGAGGCGAAGGTGAAATATGTAATATTACTTACAAAAATAAAATAGGTAAGGGCTCATTTGGTTTACAATTTTAAAAAGTGTGATTTAAAACACGATTTTTTTAAAAATGTTAAGCTTTATAACAAAAATCACAGTTTGGCCTTTAAAATTGTAGCTTAGCTTTCAAAATCGTGTATTTTTTTAAAACGCACAAATTCTTGCTGTTTGAAAACACATTTTTAGGGTTTTTTTTTTCAAAAAAAAAAAAGAAAACACATTTTTCTATGTTTTTCAAATAGTAATTTTTTAAAGGGGAATGCTAGGTCTTGGCCTGATCATCCTATGTGGATTTTATTTCCTAAAATAGCAAAAAAGAAAATGATCCTTATCTCTCTTGCCGGTTTTTAGAAAATGATATTCGTGTAGGACTAAGAGAACACATAATATTTTCTTTTTTTAAATATGTAATCCCAAACAATATATATTCTCGGAAAATGTTAGATGTTTTCCAAGTTCTGGGCATATATTATTTTCTAAAAGTTAGGTGAAGAAATAAGGTCAAGTTTCATTTTAATTTTTTTTTTTTAAATAATATCTATCTAAGATCAAGAAAACTCATAGCATTCTCTTATATTTTAAGTGATTTTGTAAACCCTAAATTATGTTTGCCATTACACCATTCCTATATAATCAATCATGTTCTAGGGCATTCCACACTCTTCATTTTTCTTCGGTATTCAAACTTGAATAGAGAATTAATAACTTAAATAATAAAATAATAATAATAATAATAATAATAATAAAGAGAATTAATAGATAGATACCCTAGCCCCCATTGACCGAATCATTGAGATACAATATTGATGTCTTGTCCAGGTAGTGACGTAGGGTATGACCTATACTATACTATAATTCCTTGGCGCTTGTTGACATGTTGTTTCCAGTTTTCTGCCCTGCCCTTTTATCCAAATATTTGCATTATTTTTCTTTAAAAAATTTGGAGAAAATAAGAAAAAGTGCTTACGATTTCATGCATCTTACATAGGTTGAAGTCCCAGGAATAAGATGATTGGTTGAAGAAGAGAAAGCTAATTAAATTAGTGGAGGAAGAAGGAGGAGATAACAAATTCCTCTATCACTTTGACACAGGAATTTTGTTCACACTTCAGGTATTCAAATTTGGCATCGAATTTTGTTCAGATTAAGTATAGGAAGTGCATTAAAAATGGATATTGGCCCCAAAGAAGGGACAAATACTACGAGACACTAATAGAGGACGCCATGGGCCTTGGCTCCCTTCAAACAACGTGCGGTGTTCCCACACGTGGGCATTAGCTTTGGTCGGGTCAAGTTGTACAAAAATTACCCTTTGACGCTGGTCACCCATAGGCTTTAACTTTAAGCCCAAACTGGCAACTGGCAAGTTGGCAACTGGCGACTGGCAACCGCCGACTGGCCGCTGCCGAAGCCTCTTGCTAGTTGCTACGTACGTCCAAGGTTAATTTATTAATTATCTGTTTGGATCTACTCGCATAAATAAAATGGTTAAATATTTTTTAATATATGTAATTTGCACTAAAATTAAATAGTTATATAAATTTTAAAAAATATCATAAATAATATCTATGGTAAGCAAATAAACTTACTTGATATTTTCATTAAGAGTTTAGTACGTTTTTTAATGTAATGTCAGTCACCCTTACACGTGGGGTTTGGCATGGGAGTGGAGCCACCCTTAAGAGCCAAATAAAAAAAAGAAAAAATAAATAAAAAAGAAAGAAAAGGATTTGGTGCCAGGCCAAACCCCACATGTAAGGGTGACACCACGTGTAAGGGTGACGTGATATTCTATTAAAAAATCTAACATAATCTTAACGGAGGTACTAAGTAGGTTTATTTGCTTATCATAGTACTATTTGTGATATTTTTAAAAACCTAAGTGGCTATTTAATTTTAGTGCAAACTATATGTACTGAAACCGTCCGCACGAAGTAGTTTAATCTGCAATGAACCACACTTTATGAAATGAATGTTACTAGTTCGAATTCACTCTCTCCTTATCCTTGTGTGGACATGTAAAAAAAATAAAATAAAATATTTAACCCTAAATAAAATCAGTGGGCCAACCCTGTTCCTTTCATCGATTTTTTATTTTATTATTATTATTATTATTTTACTTCTAAATTTAGTAGTCAACCCCTCCCTCTCTGCATTCACTTTAATGAACATCAGCTCCCCACCGTCCGAAGAACAAGTCATAAACAAAGGGTTTTTTTTCTTCTTCTTTTAATTTTTTTATTATTTATTATTTATTTATTTTTTAAAAAATTGATCAATCAAATAACATTAACACGAAAAAAAAACATGCATATTTCATTTTCCTGAGGCTTGATTCATGAACATCTTCTTTCTTGAGCGACCAAACTTTCATGATCTCCAAAGATGACCCGAGAGTGAGCCCAGCCTATCATTTCCTAGTTAGCAATTAGGCTTCAACATTGTCATGATCCAACTCTTAATTCATATAATTAACTAGGGACGACCCAAAAGAGTGTTTTTTTTTTTTTAAAAAAAAAAACCCCGAGAAAGGCTTCGGCTAGATGCATGTCTTGCAACAAGGAAATGGTTTTTTGGGTGCATGAATACTGATCGATCATGTTGTTTTCATGATATTTCTCCAAACTTGAAAAGAGGGTCAATTAATATCCTAATAAGTAATATTACTATTAATTATTCTGATTCTGATCATGAGATTTCCTACTTAAAGTTACACTTTTATGATCTCTTTGTGATATTGGTTTCAAGATGTGTGCTCCCCACGATACAATAAGCGTAAAAGTAGTGTTATGCATACTACAACTTTTACTGAAAAGTTATTTACAAATTGATGTGATAACTCATAATTATAAAGTCAGCATAAAATTACTACTGTCAAACTCTTACTAGTGCAGCAAAATCTATATATTATTCTCATATATATGTACAAAAAAAAGAGTAGAATCCGAATACATTTAAAAAAATGCCTATCGGGTAAAAACAGATTCACCAGCTTTTTTGAATTTGATCGTGGATTTAGTCGGAAGTATCGAATTTTTACACTGCCACGGAGAACCTTCCCAGAAAGACATATACGTAGTCAATCCACGTTTTGAAGTTCTCGCACACAATCAGACCCACCTATAAAATAGACTCAAATCTGATCAATTTGAAATAAGGCACAAAGGTTACGTTCAATACTAAGAGAAAAGGGAAAAGGAAAGGAAAAAAAAAAAAAACAAAGAAGCCCAGCATGGAAGAGCCTCACAAGGGAAAGGACAGTCAGAAGCACGAGGCAGAGGAGAAGGCGAGGGAAGAAGTCCGGTACCGGGGAGTCCGGCGGAGGCCATGGGGGAAGTTTGCTGCCGAGATTCGAGACCCGTCCAGGCATGGTGCTCGTCTGTGGCTTGGGACGTTCGATACAGCTGAGGATGCAGCAAGGGCATATGATCGCGCGGCATTTAACCTAAGGGGTCACCTTGCAATTCTTAACTTCCCTAATGAGTATTATCCACAAGTCATGGGCTCTCCTCCTCATCCTCCTCGATTTTCATCATCATTTCCATGGTCTACTACTTCTTCTTCAGCTCCTGGTGGAAGTTCCGAAAGGGGATCAAGTTCATCTTCTGGACAAGAAAGGCAAGTTTTCGAGTTTGAGTACTTGGATGATAAGGTGCTGGAGGACCTTCTTGAATCAGAAGAGGAGAAGAGGAAGCGAACGCAAGGTTGAGGAGAAGGGAAAGAATGAATCAAGGTTAAATTTGAGCCCTTTCTCTATTGCTCTTGTTTTTCTGAAATACTATTTAATAGACCTTATTAAACAATCTGTTATGCATACAACTATTAAGATAACGTGGTAGGGATTCTTTTTCTTTATATAAACCCTAGCTCTTTGATTCAAAATGCTGATTTTTACTATTACGTTTTTTGAATTGTATTACATATTACTAAAATATATAGCATTCTGGTATTTTGATTAATAGTTTTGAATTTTTATTAGTGTAATACGGAGAAAAAGCATAGGGATCGGAGTGTTGAATATGAAAAGAAGGACAAAGGAACAGTCTTGCGTAGAATGGAGTTTTTACAGAAAGAGGAAATTTTGTAGATGATGATGATGATGATGAAAGAAACAACAATAAAAAAGAACCACATTAATTAATATAATTCTTCAAAATCCAATATTCAGTAACAATCTCTCACTGGAGTTCAGACAAAGCGAACAAATATTTGGATCATTAAGTTATTTGGTGGAGAAATCTAGAATGCAGCAACGCTAGCTAACAAACTTGATTGAAGCAACAGTTCGAAGATTAGAAGATTAGAACGCATCTTACCATAAGGCCATTCAATTTATTCAGTTGATGGTGATTGTTCAAATGAACCAATCAGCAAGAATAAAGGTTAAGAATCTTTAATGCTAATGTGATATTAGTGATAGTGAAAGTTGATCAAGAACGTGATCTCCAAATATACTTTCCAGATAATAACACGCACAGTTAATCATAAAGAAAATTCGAAAAGAAATAGAAATCGTTGTGATCATCATGGGACCAAATTAAAGTAATATCTTACTCATATACTCTGAATCTTCTTCATTAATCTTTCTAGGCAAATTACAGTAAGAGCAAGTATATATGGTGAAGACCATAATAGTAAGAGATGCCTATCATGAGAAGATGAACCCCCCTTTTTTTTTTTTTCTTTTCCCTCTCAATAAAGATAGCAACCATCTGATATACACAAGATCTTAAAGGAAAGATTATAAATCATGGAGAACTTTTGGATCCTTAAGCAAAAAACTTAGTTAGGTCTCATCTTTGGAGGCAGCGAAATGCATGATATTAGGCATGGTAAATCGACTAGATCTTAAGAGAAAATGTAACAAGATTTTGTTTGGGAGGTAATACAAAAAAATAGAATTAGGGGAAAGGGAAAATTCAGAAAATAGTGATCATGTGAATTTAAAAATCTTTAAAAATTGGGGTATTTCCCTTGATATCTCGTATTGACATTATTGTGTTTGTATTGTTGATAGCTTTTGGTTGTATTGTTAGACAGATTTGATGAATTGATAATTTTGGTTGTGTTATTGACAGATTTGGTTGTATTGTTGTTTCCTTGGTGATCTAGCTCTAATGCTGAAGTGTGGTGTACCTTGTCGAGAGCTCTACATTATTTCCCTTTTAAACATTTATGGCCCATTCTCCATAAAACTTAAGCAATAAATAAGTAGCAAAATTTTCTAAATTGATACTAAACTAAAAGTAATCAGCATGAATTGAGTATGGAAACCCTAAAACCCTTGAACTTTAACTAAAACTATAAAAGATACCTCGACTATAGCATTAATTAAGTTTTTAATGATCTTCCAAAACCAATTCTCCACAGGCCGCATAACTTGAGGTTTCCTATTGAATCTTAAATTGGTTCACAAAAGAAATCAAATGATTATTTAAGATAAACTCAGGTTTCTCCCATATCATTATGATCAACTTAGTGCATATTTATGTCAAAAAAAAAAAAAAAACTTAGTGCATATTTAATTGAATTTCAACAAATTCCAGCTTCCTAGTCTTTAGATTTACTAGATGCAAACTTGATATTTAATAAATTCCTCCTCCAATACCCAGCAAGACAGAAGGAAAAAAAAATTTAATTACGGATATTTGGACTTTAGATTTTGAATTCCCTAAATATGTTGTTCAATGGATTCTCCAAAGTTTTCTCAGGGACTATTTTTTCATTTTTGACATGTATCTTTCTGACCTTTTTGTAAAATATTTCGCAAAAGAGTTTTTAATTCATGGATCCTATATATGAATCACTTTGTCAATGAATTTTTTTACCTTTGAACTTGATACGGTTCATGTTAAATTAGGATTCACATTTCATATCAGGATAAGGAGTACTAAATTAAATGATTGATTGTTAGGAGTAAATCATAATTATATTGTCGTATTTATGTTATATTGATTTAATATTCAACTCCAATATATAATATGTGATGATAAATTAATGATATGATCGATCAGGTCGATAGGCCCTTGCTCAAATCGGAATAGGATTTTGTCCATTTCAAATGAAATGGATAATATCCATTTAGTGTAAAATGAGGGGTAATATTGTAAATTTAGTTCTTCAATTTTAATGTTAAGACAATACTACCTTTATTTTACACTAAATGGATATTATCCATTTCATTTGAAATAGATGGGATCCTGTTCCGCTCAAATCTCTTCATCTAGTTTATTTTCCTTTGGTCTAAGATTTTATTATGATTAATTTGTCAATCATTTATTATTATCTACCTCCTTTTCGTCACACTAATATTACAGCTGTGACATCTTCAGATTAGCATCTCTTACAGATTACTTTTGTGTCATTTGAGCACATCCATTTTGGTTCGTAAACTAAGTTTTGGCTTCATTGGACAGATTTCTCGCAGGCCAAAGTCTATTACAAATTAGTTTAAAAGACATATTCAAGCATTTGAATTCAATCAAATTCCTCAAGTTGTGTATTTCATCCTAGATTTTATGCACAACTTAAAAGGGGAGGAAAACTTTTGAGAAGTGTAGCATTTCTCATTATGATATATCGATCTCACGATCCATCTTCTTCTCTTGCACTTTATAAAGCTTATGGAATTTCGCAGCTGATCAATGCCAATACGCTGAAATATAGATATAGTAGGTTAACAGATGGAGTCCAAAATATTTCGATTGCTTTCTCCACTTCGAGGATCCTTTCTAGGGCTGTAGCTGATGATCAGTCACGATTGGATTTTATTGTGGTCTTTAGATTTTGGATTCTGTAATTTTCAGCTTTTTGTAACTAAATGTGTTGTTTGTTTGTACTTGTTCTTCCTCATCAATAAAAAATAATAATAAATGAGGCCAATGGTTTTCTAACCACACTCGACTTCTTCACGACCATTAAACATCTTGAGAGTTGTGCAATAATTCCATTGAGAAAGCATACCCTTATGCAATCAAATGAAAGTATGAAAGAAGAGAAAGAGATACAATACAAAACAGATGTGATTGTGAGACTTGGCTGCTGATTGGTTGATGTTTCATCCCGAAACCTGAGACTAAGCTAGCAGATAAGAGAAAATAGGCGGCCTGCAGGTTGGTTTTTTTACTGTGATTTACTTTGTTGGAACATTTCCAAACAGCCCCTAAAGCATATAAAGTTTCGGAACAATTCAGCCTGTTCAACAAGCATAAGTCAACGTTTGATTAGTAGAGAGTTTTAACAGTTGTATGCCAATCTTTAAAGCTTCAAAATAGAAAAAAAGTGTAATTGATGAGAAGCCAAGCTTTATATCTGTTTTCAATTGCATCTGTAGATAGACATTGGAGCCAATTAGGCAACATGAAACAATACCACTTGAACAAAATCTTCTTTGTTCAAGTGTACGTACTGCGCACAGCTTTACAAATGATAATGCTTGCGTTTCTAGAACTGGTGGGATTAAAAAGCTATAATTTGCAAGTAAAAAGCTAGCTCACAGTTTGTTCAATAAGTTTTTTTTTGGAAGTGATCAAATTGTATGGAAAGGAGTGAAAGGACAGCGAAGAAATTTGTAGCACAAACATTTAGAGACTAATAAATCTCAACTTTCATTGAGGCCAAACGCAAGCATAAAGGAGAGGGCAAAAAAAGAAAAAGAAAAGATGTTTGCGACTACTATTCATAACAAGAACAAGCGTTAACCATATCCAAGATTGAAAAAGAAGATGCACCACCCTCACCCTTTCTTGTTCTTTTTCTCTTCATCTTCAAGAAGCTCCTCAAGCAACTTATCATCATAGTACTCAAACTCGAAAACTTGTTTTCCATGCTCTCTTCTAGCACTCTGCACAGTCCCACGCCTTGAGGTGGAAGAAGAAGAAGCAGAAGAAGAAGATGAAGGAGCGGAAGAACCACCACCACCACTCCCCATAGGGTACTCATGTGGAAAGTTGAGAATGGCTAAAGAGCCCCTCATGGCGTAAGCGGCTCGGTCGTAAGCTCTAGCAGCCTCCTCCGCCGAATTGAAAGTCCCAAGCCACACACGTGCGCCATGCCTAGTCGAGTCTCGAATCTCGGCTGCAAACTTCCCCCACGGCCGGCGCCGTACGCCGCGGTATTTGACCTGATCACCTCCTTCCTTCTCCTCGGTAGCCTTCTCCTCCTCATCCATGTTTGCATGGCTACTAGTGTTTTAGGACATGGGCATTTTATATGGGTCAGGGGGATTCTCAAAATTTAGCCACGTGGAAGAACCAGTGACATGATGATTCATCGTTCACACGTGTTCAACAGAAGCTTCTGTCAAGACCATATACATATATATAGTTTGAGTCCAGTGTATCTGGACGGTCAAGCCGATGGCTTTACCCTATAACCCCTTCTTTCACTTTCCTCATCTTTCTTACTTTTTCGTTCATATGCCGCCACAGAAACGTATTATTTATTTGAGGGGATGAAAAAGAAAGTTCAGCATCTAATGTTCTATTGGCTTAATGCTACACGTGCATAAATTGGTGATCGATCAATCAATGGTCGATTTAAAATGATGCGACACTATATATATTTACATATTATATTATATTATTTTGGTAATATATGCGCTATTAAATCTATAAAATTAGTTATTAAAACTTTTTATTAATTTTATTTTTTATTTTTTAATTTGATGTGTTTTTAATGGTTAGGTTAACTATCCTCCATTCTTTATATATATATATATATATATATATATGTAGGTGAAAGTAGTGTATAGAGTCCAAGGAAGGTGATTATATTGGTGGTCCAAGATTCATGTACCATTTTAATTATGATATTAAATCGATTAAGGGTCAGTGCAGAGAAAAGTAAGGATTTTAAATTTTGTGGATTCCATCATCCAGAAGCAGAATTTGATTCGGGAGGGTGTAAGCATCCGAATTTTTGATGATGTTATAGGGACGGATGATGAAGGGGACAAAACCCTTGGTTGACCTTAATTAATTATACAACGAAAAGCATCTTATAACACTAACCAAAAATTAACTTTAAGGTTTTACTTGTCATGAAAAGAATATATGATCGATTTTGTCTAGGTAGTCTAGAGTATAATGCTTCCATTGCTCACATTTACATGGATTTTTTTATTCTTCTAATTAAAGCGGGAGAGGGGGAACATTTACATGGAATTATTATATGACTATTATACAAATAGAATGATGTGATTAGGGATGTAAATGAGTCGAGTTTGAGCGAGTTTCCCTTATTTGGGCTTGACTTGTTTAAATTTTACTCGAGCCGAGCTTAATGACGAGCTAAAAAATTGAGCTCATAATAAATTGAGCCCAGCCGTGCCAATTCGCAAGCTGGCTTTTATATTTAATTTCATTTATTTTTTTATTAATTTATTTTTTATTATAAATTTAAACTTCAAGTACTCTTTAACGGCTCAAGAAGCCAATTTGCATATGAGCATTTGCTTAGTTTGCCTAACCGAGTATGGAGCTTGAGTCAATACAAGAAGACACTTGGTTTTGAAAATAGAGGATATGCATCATTTTATAATAAAATGATGCTATTAGAAGAAAAAAAAAATCATCAATTTTTAATATTAATATGAGCAATTATGTGAATAATTACTAATTTGAGCCTTATACGAGCTACTCACGAGCTTAGTCGAATTGAGCCGAACTTGTTTCGTTTAATATTCGAGCCATGATTGTGTTCACAAAATGCTTCGTTTAATATTCGAGTTGAGCACAAGCCGAACTTATGTGAGCCGAGCCCGAGCTTGCTCAATCGCGGCTTGCTCTCTCAACACCCCTAGATGTGATAGTTAAAATCACTTCTTTTTTAATAAATTTTTTAACATACAAGTGTTGGAGTAATAATATAAGTCTTTCAAGAGTCCCCCTGAAGTTATCTCAAATGTGATGTGACTTTTAAAATCACAAATTAAAATTCAATAAATTATATTTTAAATTTAACGGTAATTTTAAATGCCACATCACATTTGGGAGGATATTAAAATGACTATAGGAGGACTTATAACATTACTCCAAGTGTTGACCCAAGACTATATAAGGTAACATTAATCATATAACAATCAATTAAAAGAGAAGTGTTAGAGAGCCAAACAAATAAACCCAAAAAATAATTCAAACTAACATGGCAGACCGTGAGTGGCAAAAAAGAGAGAGAATTGCATTTTTTTATAATTTAAAATCCCTCGCCACATCAATTTGAAAATTTTTGTACATTCATTTATTTGGATTTCTTGCACTTCTCCAATTAAATAGAATTACCAATGTGAAAGGTAGCCAATTTGATTAGACTAGTCTCACAAAACACCAAAAAGAGTAGAAAGATCATGTTTTAAAAGTATTCAGATTTGAACAAGAGAAGTCAAATGAAAATTACATGTAATATATAATTATATCGATGTTCAAAGATCGAACAAGATACTTGGCAAAAAGGAAAAAAGAAAAAAGAAGAAGATAAAACAAAGGACCACTGGGGAAGATGGAGGTCAAAGACTTGATAATTTCAAAAGTGGTGAATTTGACGATCTAGTTTATAATTAACTCCGTTCACTGAGACAGCATTTGCCTTTAATTATTCTTGGCCAAAAGTTCGATGTGGTTCTTTTCATCTATACTTCTGTTTGGTTTCGGTTTATGTAGACTCGATGATCCTTTTCAGCAGCTTCATGATTTACCAACATTTTTTTATTTTATTTTATTATTTTTAAGTATATACGTGTAAATTTGAATGATTAAATTTACGATTTCCTACAAGTCGAGCTTATACGAGCCGATCCTGAGTTCTCTTGTGAACACCCCTAGGTGCACTACAAGAAATTTGGTCTTTAACATCTAAATTTTTAGTGACCACATTTTGTATTTGTCGTTAATTTCACCCAACAAAAAAAGAAAAAAACTATTAGCAACAGCGTCAAGTTTGTAACGGATATCTCGTCTATTAGCAGCGACATTTAGCGACCATAACGGTTGTCGCAATTAATATCCGTATCAATGACAACAAATACAGGCATCGCCAATATTTTAGCAACATCTCATTGCCAATAGTAATGTCCGGGTGGGAAATGTCTTTCCCATTTTTAGTGGTGCAAGATATTGCGGAAAAATATTAGCAATGACGTTTTTAATATTGGCGATGGCATCTTTCCCATTAGCGATGACGTCTTTCCCATTTTTAATATGACATTTTTTTACATGTTCGCATAAGAGGGGGGAGGGAGACTCGAACTAGAGACCTCCATTTCATTAAGCATGGTCTCAGTCAATTGAGCTAACTCTTGGGGACATGTTAAAGAGGTTTCTAAAATCAGTTTGTAAATATATTAAACCATAACGACTAATGTGTAATAATATTAGTGACGATCGTCATTCGTCAACCCTAATAGATTTTTAAAATTAATAAATAAATATATGTAATCAGATTTTCGACAATTGGTGTCTTTAATATATCAAAGGCGGCACTTATATTGTCGCTAATAGGTTTCTAAATTCAATGAATAAATATATATGAAATCGTATAAGTTATGCAATAGGGTTTCTTGTCTTTCGTGAAATGGGCTCTAATGACCAACTTTCCAGCTTCTTCTCCGTTTGTAAATGAGAATAAATGGCTGAAAGTTTGGGGGAAACTTAGGGTTTAAAAGATTTTGCAACACTACTTTTCCTCAAAATGCAATATTCTTAGTTGCCATCTTAAAAATTTTGAACCAATCCCCAAGAGTAGCTCAATCGACTGTAGACCACGCCTCATGATACGGAGTTCACTAGTTTGAATCCCCATTTCCCCTACCCTTGTGTGGACATGTTAAAAAAAAATAAAAAATAAAAATAAAAATTGAAGCAAAACTGGCATACAACTTAGAGCTCTAGTCCTGATGACCCCAATGGGCAAATCAATTAACTAGTAACTGATCCCATGCCTTACCCCTCACAAGACAAGACTCAGGGATTTCAATCTTTTTCATTGTAACGAGAAAGCTGCAACAGAAGACTTTACTAAGACTATGGGAACAAAAGATAATAAATTGACATTCACACAACATGCACCAGAGAAAATATAATAATATTATCATCACATAAATAATCGTCAAATGTATTGGTCATCAAACCATCATCAAGTAGGGAGTACAAACTAAAATAACATAATAACATTGTTCTCAAAAAAGATCAGAAGATTAGAGCCTAGATATAAGCTTAAGTAGGGCTAATGAGATCAAAATCTCGATCATATTTGAGCAAGCAGTCCCTCCATCCTCCCATATGGTTCTCAGCCAGATGGGATCCATATCCTAAAAAATCACGCAAATCAAGTCCTGAGCGATCTCCCAAGTCGGCCCCTACGGCATCCTCACCTAGGATAACTAAATCGCGCAAGCATTCGTAATGAAGGGGGAAAAACATAAATAAAAGGATAAGTCTAAGATCTAGTAATTCTTAATGCAAATAATGCTTATGCTAGTTTAGTAATGAACTTTGATGTTTTCGTAAAACATATGACAATTCCATCATGATAGTTTATATTATGCGTGATATAAATATATATAATATATGCATATGAATCACAATAACAATCATAGTTCAATAATATAGTCTATCCGAGATATTACCCATTTTCAGTAGGGTTGGTGCTGTCTTGATAGACCTGTAGTACAATATCGGTACCCCAGCCGTTGCATGCTACCGTATATAACATTAGTGGCACGATTGAGTCTGACTTTGGGTGGCCCACACCACTAATGATGTTTGTCTTGTAGTGACCGCCATTTAAGGCTGCGCCAACCATAAACAACCATTGGATCCAAAGCTTATATAATTCACAAATTTGACCATAAAGCTAAAATGTATAATAAGAGCACTAGCAGCAACTTTCCTTTGATTTTCCCTAAGTTCAGGGCACAAAACTACTTTTTGCTTCCCTATGAAAATGTATTTCACAATACCTTCCATTACCTTTCCCTATATCATTAAAATATTATTTCTTTGTAAACTACAAGTTCCCCACTTAACCTTACTTTTTTCACAAAATTCCAACACAATTCTCAATTAAAGACAAAAAGATAAAAGATGAGTATAACGACCTAGATTTTAAAACTCTTATTGAAATAATATTAAATAGATTAAAAGGATAATAAATAAATTAGAGTAATGATATATGAATTAACGATATTAAGTAATTATTTGTTGTTAAGGATATATATTATATTGATTGTTGACCTCCTTTTAGTATCACTTTAATTCTCAAATTTAGTTTCATAAGTATGTTTATGGGCATAATTAAACACAATTTAGTGAATAAATTATTTATGTTAGTATTTGGTGAAATCAAAAAATTAATTTGAAGCTTTTAGTTTTTGGGCTTAAAAAGTAGTGTCTTAATTTTCATACTGTCTAGTAAAGATTAAAACTACTAAGGAAAGGTAGGCTGATCGGTGTCAAATATTGTTTATTAGACCCCCCTTAACTTATGTTTATTAGGCTCTTAGCTATGATAATATCTAATGTTTTGTATAGTTTTTAGTGTTTTGTGCTGTGCAGGTCATTGCATTAAAATATGGCTAGCAAAGGGCAAAGTGGACTTAAAGTGTAAAAAGTGGATTCCTGCCAAGTGCGTTTGACCGCATGCCCAGTCAGCCCTAGCCGGCCCTAGCGGTTATTTGCGGTCGACCGTGTGCAGCACGTTCGACCACAAATAACTAGTACGCACTACTATAGGACCTTATGTTTTCATTTTATTTTCATGTTTGGAAACGATTGGAGGCGCCCCTTTGGGCCTAAGTCCTCCCTGTTCTTCACTATTAAACCATCTAAACATCATTTTATCATTTATGTTATTTAATCTTTTATTTTACTTTTATTTAGTCTTTTATTCCCTTCACCATGGATTTACTTAAATGCTTTCATGGTTAGTTTTACGTTTAATCCGTTTATTATTTGCCATGTTAGTTCATTTCGGTTTAATTTCGTGACAAAGTTGCATCGATTGTGCCGTAGTTGTTTAGTCTTTGCGTTTAGTCCGATGGATACATTTCATCGTTCGGATTACGTCCATTTATTCATTGTAGTTAGTGTTAAATCACTTTCACATTGGATCATTTGGACCTAAACCGTTCATGTTTTGTCTTTTGTCAAATGGACGTACGTTTGATTATTTCAATAGGCATGATAGGACTTGCATAGGGCATAAGCATGCTTGAACTAGCGTGACACTAGAACATGCATCGCTTTTAATCAATAGACGGATGTTTAATTAACTATGTATTTAAATATGGTGAGGTGGATTCATTTATTTTATTTTAGTATCTTATTCCCTTTATTATGAATTTGTTTATATATATTCATGTTTAGTTCGTATATTCTGTCATTTAAGATTTATGTTTATTCGTTTCAATATATTTTAGTGACAAAAATGTGTTGATTGTTGTTTACAAATCGGTAAACGTCAACACCCGTTGCAACCGGAGATACATCGGATGATTCGTCTTCGACCAATATCCGTTGTGACCTCTTGTAACAGTGTTTGCTTCGAGTAGTTTGACAAGATTTGTGACAACAATAGGATATGCATATAGCTTTATCGATAGACGGAAATATGAACAATATGTTAGCGCTCAGAATATGCCTAGTAGCATAAATGTTATTGAGTATGAGCTAAGCATGTTTATATGTTAATAAAATTGTTGTGAAGTGGATTAGGGACTTTAGTTGTTTTTATTTCTTTATTTTATTGCATTTTAATTAGTTTATTTTCTACATGCCACATGCTCAATGTTGGAACTAGGTTAAGATAAGGTTTGATTTAGGCATTGAAATTGGTTTTTTACAAAGCCGATTCTCTGTGGGTTCAACACTCGCACTTGCACGTCCACTCTATTACGATCGACTCGTGCAATTGGTGAGTACTATTTTTGGTACGATCATAGGCTAGCCACTTTTGTTGAAAATTTGGAGGTTCTTGTAAGAATGATCATGAGATAATATCTTGAACATTTAATAAGGCAAGTGGGCAAGTGGCAAGTGTGAATGCAATTAGTTTAAAGTCTAATTGAGTGGGAAACTTTGTAAGGGACGAAAACTGAGCCAAACGAACTCGGATGAAGTCAAACTAAAATATAAAATGTTTGTCTCAGAATTCTCTATTTACCCTCAAAATTTCATGTCAATCGGAGTATGTTTGGATATCGAAAAATAGATCGGAGTACACTGCCCTCATTTTGGACGAAAATGTTAAAATAGACTAGGTTCATTGTTTTGGTTGAATACATCTCAACTTTTGGATTTGAAAGTATGAAAATAAATCCTAACCATTCATTCTCTTATAGATAGAAGCTTGTATTGAACCCTTAGATCAAAAGTATTAAATTGAATCCTAGCCATTCATTTTCTTATAAATAGGAACCTAAGTAATTCATTTTTTCACTTGAGCTCTTTTACTTTCTTAGCAATTACTTGCTCCTCCTCTCATTCTCTTCCATAGCTCTAAGTCAAAAATCATATGGCCTAAATCTCTCCATAGTGTTCAAGTGTTCTTAGTTTTCTAATTAGCTACCTAGATAAGATTTTGTGGAGTTCTACTTCAAGGTTTATTAGAAGTGGAGCAGAAATTCTATACTAAGGAGTGTAAGTAAGGATGTACTTACTGAGTATTAGCTTTATTTTGTTGGTATAGGAATTCTTATTTTGCCTTATTGATATAACTTTCACATTGCAACTGTTGCATAATGTGTCTAATAATATGGGTTGATAAAATAGCCACCTTAAGAACAAGTTGGGTGGATTGCCGTAAGGAACTGTCGATATCTCAGTGGATGGGGATATATAACCGTCCAACAAGCCTAATATATAATTAAGCTGGGGCGGTGTAGTCGCCAACACTAAACAGGTAAAACTTTAAAGTGTGTAGGACATAACGGACGTGAACGGGCTGAGAGCTCATGACGAGAGGTCTGAAGAAAGATTATCATAAAACACAAACTAATATGTCACTACACTGCATTCGTGCATTTCATTCATCATTATATATTTTATTTCATAATCTTACTTTGTCTCAAACTAGTCTTTTAGTCTTTATTTATAAGAAAATAGATTACTCACTTGTTTGTCTATGTAAACATGATAACATTATATTTACATAAACCTTGATGCAGGAATAAAGAGTGAGGACGATGGTCCTTTTATTGGTTTTGATGGTTGATAGATCATCTATTGCGAGATTGATGCTTACTCTTTAAAGCAAGTCTCATTTATGTTAATCGCTTTTATTACATAGTATGATATGTGCTAACTTGACAAATAGTATTATATTAATTTAGTACCGTATGTGGCATATATTTGGTACATCTAGTGTGTACATATGTTGTAATAAAACCATATTTCTATTTTCATTAAATAATATATCACCTTAAGGTATTTCAGTCAGCTCAATTATGTTGTGCAAACTATTCATAGGCCATAGAAAAAGGAAAAAATTATTTACATATTAACCTGTAAAATTGTATTTTTAAAGTTGCAGCGTAATGACTTTAATATTTGCTAGTTCAAATATCGAGGCGTTACAATGAGAGAGGAAAGAGAATTTTTATATTAAAATAATGTATAGGGAACCACTTTTGGTTTCTTACACATTAGGAAACACTATAGCAACCTTTGAAGGTTGGTTAAATATAGTGAATCTGATGTGAGTAGGTTTTCGTGGTTTTTTTGAAATTTTTCCTAGACATAGGGATGGGAATGACATATAAGCTATCTGTTGCTAGTACTATAAGTCCATGACTATTATACCGCACGTACCGATGTAACATGTCATATAATGCAAATTATCTTGTCTGTATTTTACATGCATGTTCTTTTTACAAGTCACACTTTATTAACATATTCAACACAATGTTTTCTCAAAATATTAGAGTTCATGTGCAACAAGAATAAACTGTGAGAGTTGTAAATATGCATGTTTTCTTGGTACATAAAATAGACATGTTGTACATGAAAAATAACATCAAGCATTATGTGAGTTAAAACTTACCTGGGTTGAACAATGTTTCCAAGAATTCCGAATGATCCGGGTCCTCCAAATTTGTGGAAAACGTTCAACTAGTTCTATTTCTACTAAAACAACTTTAGGATAAGGAAAATAGGAGTTATGGGATGACTTGGTGAAAATAAAGTCCCTTATCACACTCTGGACTGTATATCCGGTATCGAGACCGTACGTTCACTTTGAGGTTTTCAGGGAGAACCTTATTTTCTCCACTCGTCCTCCTAACCTCAAAACCAACTCCTAAACCTATCAAAGGGCTTTCTAAGTTGAAATAAAACCTCTATGCAATATAACAATGCTAAGTTAACAAAATGCTAACCTAAACAAGATTTAAAGCATAACTAAGCTAACAATTACACTACAGCACAAGACAGAAATTGGGCAGCAAAAAAACGTATGTAAAAGCTAGGTAATCGAGTGTTACCTCCTTGAAGCGAAACCTCAAGAGTTTCTTATCCGACAACACCGAAACACACAAAACACTCACAAAATTGACTTCTAGCAGCCTAGTGGTGAAGAGAGGCATGAGAAATTTGAAGAGGGGTAGGGGTATTTATAGATGAAGGGCTCTACCAACTCCTCAGAAAAGTAGCAGACGTCCGCCAACCCTAGCGTACGTCCGGCACTTTTGCACAGCGGTCCAAAGGATGCTTCTTATGTTTAGATATTGGTCGGAGGTGTTTCAAAAAGTAGCGTACGTTCATGTGGTCTCACGTACGTCCGTGTACTATTTACAGAGCGTATATTCGGTGGTCCCCCCACATACTTCCGCACTACAAACAGCAACGTACGTTCAGCGTTTTTTCATACGTCCTCTAGAAAAGACAGGAGCGTACATTTGCTAGACCTAGCGTATATCAGTCCCTAAAGTCCAAATTACCCTTCAAGAGTCCTTAGTGACTCAAAACCCAAATTAACCCCCTTAACTAAGTTACTTATGCTTAGTTAATTATTTAAGTCACTATACTAGCAGTAGTTTCCCTTTGATTTTTTCCTAAGTTTAAGACACAAAACTACTTTTTACTTTCATTTGAAAATATATTTCACAATAGCTTCCCTATACATTTTCCTATACCATTAAAATTTTATTTCTTTATAAATTACAAGTTCTCTACCTACCCTTACTTTTTCCACAAAATTGAAACACTATAGTAAACCTTGAGGGTTGGTTAAACGTAGGAAATCTGATGGGAATGGGTTTTTGTGGTTTTATTTTTATTTTAATTTTCTTTAAATATTAGGACAATAATGGCATATAGGGCATCTGTTACGAATACTCTTACAAGAGAAGCTTTTTTACAGACTTTGAGTGGCTGAAATGCCACCATAGGTGAGTTGACCGAAACCAAAAAAATAATAAGTAAAGGAAAATGGGTCTTGAAACAAGAAAGGGAGATCCTAGTCAGAAAGAAAAAGAAAGTTTGAGAGAGAGGGAAAAGAAACAGTGGAGAATTGAGAAAAAGAGAGAGAAGAAGAGTAAGAAATGAAGAAAAAGTGCAAGGTTAAGGCATAAGAAAACTGAAAAAACTATTGATTGAAATTTTTTTCTAAGATTTTTGTAGGGGCGGGCGCCCCTATCTATATCCACCATTGCTCGGCGGTTAAGTGAGGTTATACACTTAGCACCCCAATACTAGTAATGGGAAAATAAAAATGACAAGACAATCTGGCAGTTAAATGGGGTTATACAGTTAGAACCTCAAAGTTATGAAAGGGATAAATTTGTAGCAACTCGATGGTTAAGTGAGATATACACTTAGCAAACTCAGATGGCCAAGTTGGAGTATACACTTGACATACAGAAAAGATGAAATGAAAAATGAGCGTGTAAACGTGGAATGTGATAAATGAAGTTGATATTCTATTATGTGAATCAAGCATGTGATATGATATATATTTTGTATTTGTCATTCTCTTTTTATAAACTATTTTAGTATCCCATAATAAATTTAATGGAAAATATTTGAGGTTTTGATAAGTATGTATTAACAAAACTCTAGACTTGATTTACAAAATAGCTTTGAAGTTTTTAGAAAATAAACACTTTTGTGAAAACTATATGCGAGATAGCCATTTACCAAATTTGAAATAGAGATTTTCAAGAGAAAAAGAGGGGCTCACATCACACACGTATGGTCAGCATATTCTGTACTTATTGAGTGGTGGTTTCACATTCTCCCTGTAAAAATGTAGTAATTTTACAAATGTTTGAGACAAGAAGTTAGTTGACGACCCTTATGCTGCCTAGGCTTTTGGTTCATGATGTTTGTAGGACGCTTCTCACCTTTTGAAAAACTAACTCATGTTGAGTCTATTTAAATTATGAGAATAAATGCCCTTGAGGCATATCTTAATTTGATGTCAAGGCAATATTAGTCTTATGTTATTGTAATGTCATTATGGATAATTTTATAATATGTTATTTCATATAAAAGCTATGGTATTATGTCATACAACCAATTGGGAGAAGGTTGAAAATGAAGGTTTTTTTTTTTTTCTTCCCAAAAAAAAAAACTCTATTTTCTAACGCAAATTTAAATCAGCATTGTATAAATTAGCACCAAATCATTGGTAGATATAAACTCAAGTAATGCATACCAACACAGACCAAGGCATGGTTGTTTGAATTAGACTTGAAAAATTGATTGTCAATTGTGAGTTAATTAATTAGAAAGGGTCACGCATGTTGATGTTGGATTGAGATCCCTGACAATAGTGAGAAAATTGCCAAGGGATTTTTTTTTTTCAAATCCTAGCCATTTATTTTGATCCAGCAGCCATAAATCTACCGCCTGTCCCACTTAATATAAAATAAAAAATATTATTTAAAAATTTAAGAATAAAATATATTTTTTTTAAAACATGGGGTGGTTCGGCAACCCCATTTTCACCCCATGGGGTGGCCGGCCACCCCAACTCAGCCTAGGGGGAGGCGTCAGCCACTCCTAAAGGCCAGTTGGGGGTGGCCGACACCACCCCTAGGGCCTCAAGGGGTGGTTCGGCCACCCCCTAGGGCCAAATCCATCTAAACCCATAGATGGGTTTGGCCCTAGGGGGTGGCCAAACCACCCCCTGGGACTTTAAGGGTGGCATCAGCCACCCCCAAAGCCCAGTTAGAGGTGGCCGACGCCGCCACCTATGGTCCTAAGGGGTGGCCGGGGCCAAACTCATTTATGGGTTTAGATGGATTTGGCCATAGGGGGTGGCCGAACCACCCCCTGAGGCCCTAGGGGTGGCGTTGGCCACCCCCAATCGGCCTTTGGGGTTGGCCGACTCCTCCCCCTAGGGCCTTAGGGGTGGTTTATTTTCTAGGGCCAAACCCATCTACGGGTTTAGATGGATTTGGCCCTAGGGGGTGGCGTCGGCCACCCCCAACCGGCCTTTGGGGGTGGCATCGTATAGATGGGTTTGGCCCTAGGGGGTGGCCGAACCACCCCCTAAAGCCCTAGGGATGGCGTCGGCCACCCCCAACCATCCTTTCAGGGTGGCCGATGATGCCCCTTAGGCTGAGCTGGGGTTGCCGACCACTCCCTGGGGTGAAAATGGGGTGGCCGAACCACCCCATGTTTTTTTTAAAAAGAAATATTTTATTTTATATTTATTTTTAAATTTTAAATAATATTTTATTATTTTATATTAAGTGGGACAGGTGACAGATTTATGGTTGTTGGATCAAAATAAATGGCCAGGATTTCTAAAAAAATCCCCTGGCAATTTCCTCACTATTGCTGGGGATCTCAATCTATTGATGTTAACCACTATCAAAGCTCTCCTTTCTCCTGAAGAAAACTTTTGCTTTCTGCTGGCAGCATATGGAGGAGGGATTCGACTCCCTCCTTCCATTCCTTCTCCCTTACTTTTTCTTTCATTTTTTCTGCTACCTTTCCTACCTCTATGATGGTCTTTTCCACCTCTTTTGAGGTCCTATCCGCCTCTTTAGATGTCTTATCTTTGTCTAGAAGCATTATCAGCCCATCATCCACTTCCAGTTGCTCGGTTTCATTCTTCCTCTGTCTTCATCGGCCCCATATCAGCAACCTTCCTGAAGATTTTGGATTTGATTTTCTTAAATTAGATCTATCATTTTTAGGAAGCATAAGCCATGTATGCGCCCCTCCACCATGAGCCTAGGTCCCTTCTTTTCTTTTCTTTTTTTTTTTGAAAAGAGCCTAGGTCCCTTCTTTTCCAGCCGCCACCAACTGTGCCACCATCCGACCATAATGCGTGTGAGAGTGGATCTCACTCTCTAGTGCATGGTTCGCACGCGCCAACGCTTGTTACGCCCTTGGCAGCGCTTGTGGCGTTCCTCTGCCCATCCACACTGTTTTTGACTATTTAATACATTCCCTGACATCTCTCTGGTAAGCTTCGCTAGCACATGTCCCTCATAGAGCACGTCCACGCCTCTGCTTCTAATGTTGTTGTTTTTGGGTCTTAGATTTTCCTTGCTTTTTGTCTTGTTTTCTTATTTGTATTTATTGTTTTCTTGTGTATCTGTGTTGGATATTTAATCTATGGGCTTTGAATTGTTCCTCATCAGTGGTTTCTTTGTTGTTGTGGTTATCCTTTGGGTGTGCTGCAACAATTCTCTGGGTTGCACCAGTTATGGTGTATTTTTACAAACCACCTTTTTTGGTGGCCAGACTCTGTGGTTGTACTAAGAAACGATAGAGCTGCATCATTTATTTGATACATTTCCTTTTATTTTCTGTATACTTTCTCTGATGAGGACATTTTGGGGCTTATGGTATGGTTGCCAAGCCCGATATTTTTTCACCCCCTTTTTCCCATATTTGCTTAAAAAATAAAAGTCAAAGAACCGAGAGATGTGGGACAACCCGATATTTTGACTAACTAATGGGCAATTTTTTAAACTATATTATTTAGGGCATGTTTGGAATTGCGTTTGAGAGGCTTAAAAGTACTTTTAAGATTAAAAAAGCCCGTTTGAAAAAAAATGTAGTCGTTTAGTAAAAAAATTAAAAGCACTTTTAAGGGTCTTAAAAGTCTAAAAATGATAAAAAAAAAATAAAAAAAAATTAAAAAAAATAAAACTTTTGGCAAAAGCTTAAAAATGAAGCTTTTGCCCAAAAGCTCTTTGGCTAAAAACTATATTTCTTAAACACAATCCTGAACAGACACTTAATAAAGTACAAAATGAGAAATAAGAAATAAATAAATATGTTAGTTTGAAGTATTGGCTAAGTTTCGATCAAATGAAAAGAAAAGAGCCAAGCTGCTGGACGGGATTCATTGCCGCTGGCGTGATGCAATCAAGTACTTCAATACTAAACCCGAGAGCTCCGTCGCAGTTCGTCAGATCCCGTCAGATCTGCTCGCAGTCTGCTCGGACGCTTGAACGCGCGCCAAGATTGAAGAATGCGACGTAAGAAAGCGGTGGAAACCTAGAAATTTCCACATCAGGAATAGTGACCGTCCGGACGCCCATCATGACCGTCCGGACGGCCAACCTTCACGAAGCCCATCATCCATGTATATTCAAGTGACCGTCCGGACGGCCAATCTTCCCGTCCGGACGCTACCTACCGTAATAGCTTTTATTTGGATTCTAACTGTCCTAGGTTTAGGTTTGTGGGGCTATTATAAATACACCTCTATAGAATGTTAGAGGTACGGATTTTCACCCCCAGAGAGTTCGTGAGAGGCTGTAATTAAAGAGAGAAATATTGTGAGCCTTATTGTTCCTCTTAGAGGATCTTTGTTAGTTTGTTTGTGAGCGTAAATTGAGAAGTCGATCGGAAGGGTCCGTAAAGGAGAATCACGTTGAAGAAGATTGTGAGCAAGGAGAGTTGAGGCTTGTCGATCTTACAGAGCCAAGGTCTTGCAAAGGGTTGTAAGTGTTCTAGTGTCGTAATCTCTAGATAATCTTTTGATAGTGATTTCGGTTTATCGCCTTGAGAGGTTTTACTTTTAGATCTGCTTTCTAAAAGGTTTCTCTTCGCCACCAAAACCTTTGTGTTTGATTCTTCATATTTTGGTGATTGCTTGCTTAGATTTAAATATCCGTTAATTCCGCATAAACCGTGATATTTATCTGCTTAGGTTTTTCAATTGGTATCGAGCGTGTTCACTTTGTTTGGATTAAATTCTAGTGTGATCCTTGTTTGTTTTCTAACATGTCTCAAACCCTTAATTCTCTAATTTTGATGGAACTAATTATGGCTATTGAAGTCCCGTATGAGATTTTTTCTTAAAATCAATAGACGCTTGTCTGTTATTGAATCTGGATTTCAAACTCCGTATAAGCCGACAAATTGAATGGTCTATTGTCAAAAACAACTGTGGTATAATGACAAAGCTATGAATGCATTGTTTTAGCAATTTCACAAACCGAGCACTCTAGAATTTCAAATTGTGATAGTGCTAAAGATGCTTGGGAGATTCTAGAAACTACTTATGAAGGAACAAATCTTGTTAAAGCTACAAAACTTCAAATGTTAGTTTCTAAGTTTGAAAGAATTGAAATGTTAGAAGATGAGACTTTGATGACTTCTTTGGTAAACTTAGTGAAATTAGAAACTCCATGATAAATCTAGGAAAGAAAGTTTCGACACTAAGATTGTGAGAAAGGTTATGAGATCACTATAGATTCAAAATGAAGGTAATACCATTGAGTCATGCACGATTTGGAGACCTTGAGGATAGAAGAGTTAGTTGGTGCCTTACAAACTTATGAGTTTTCTTTGTCTAAACCTAGGAATCATAAGGATCTTGCCCTTAGAACTCTTAGAAAGAACTCGATGAGTCATCCGATGAGGAACCTGAGATGAGAAAATAGCATTGGCAGCTAGACAAGTACCATAAGTATAGGCATTGATTTCCCAAGAGACTTGAAAAGCTAGAAGAGAGTTACAAGGATAGAAATGAAAGAGACCCACGTGGTCCAAAATGTTATGAGTGCTCGTTATGGTCATTTGCAAGGATTGTGCTAACCTCATGAGTAATAAACCAAAGGATAAAAAGGCTTTCAATATTACCATGAGTGACACGATGAGGAGGTTCTGATGATTCCCTAATTATGTAGCTTTTGGGATTTCCTATGATTCGATGATTCTAATCAATCGATGATAAGTCCGCTTCGATAATGAATCAAATAGGGTTAGTGACCTTCAAAACTCCTTTAACAATTTGCAGGAAAATTTTTCTACAATTAGAAATTCTAACCTAAAACTTGTTAAGGATGTCAAGAATCTTGAACTTGAAAGGGATAATTTGTTGAAAGAATTGAGTGATTCACATGCTGTTGCAATTCTCCAAATCAAAATCATGTGTTAATTGCTAAGAATAAATCCTCCAAAATGATCTCGATTGAAACTAGAAATCACTTGAGTACTTTCTCTAGTGAAAAGCTTAATCAAATGTTGCATGCTGAAGCGCTCTAGTGATGAGATCTGGTTTAGGATTTGATAAAACTGCATCTTGTTCTTCTAACCATACCGCTTCAAAGATTGTGTTTGTTAAACCAGTTGAAGTAGAAAAATCTTGTGTCAAGAAAAGCCAGATTGCTCCGACTCAAAGAAGGTAAGAAAGGTAAGAAAACTATCTTGCATCTCATGCATCTCACCCTAAGCCTAGAGTTGTGCATCCTCCTAGGAAATTACCTTCTCAAAGGTTTGTCCCTACATGCCATCATTGTGGAAAAGTGGGTCACATTCGACCTCATTGTTTTAATTTGAAAACTCATGTGCAGAAGAATAAAATTCAGATCAGGATAGATTGTGAGGGTTTGGTCACAATGATGAAAGGAGTGCTATCTAGGTTAGACCTGTTCGAAAAAGTTCATAAACCTAGACCTAAGATCACTCAAGTGTGGGTTAGGAAGGATGATACCATTCACCCATTGAGGGGGAGTGGTAATGAACTCACCTTATTTTAGGTGAGCCAATAACATGCCTAGGACTGTTTTTCCTGCTTATCCTTGAGATTCCTAGAGCATGTTATTTTTTTATGTTTTTGTTTAATTTTTTTGTGTGCATTTTTTTTGTTGTTAAAAATTTTCAAAAAGACAAAAATATGTTTAGTTAGTTGTTTTTCCCTCTTCCTTTGTCTTATGCACCTAGATTGTCCATTAAATTCTCATGTTGCCTTTATGGATTTAATTCCTTGCGCCTTGGAATGTTCTTAGTATGCATGAGATGAACTTTTGTTCAATGGACTTGTTATTGTGGTTACCTAAAGCCCCAGTTTACCTTGCTTTTGCCTATGCTTAATTTTCTTGTGCACATTTAAGCTTATTTTTTTGGGTAACCATATGAGGTTTTTGACTAGTATTTGTTTCAAATTGACCATTTGCTAGTTGAACCTAGGGCTTAAAAAATTTCGCTTTCTCGGTTGTGATAAGCACTACATGTTTAAGGACACTTTCTCATAGAGAAAAGAAACAAAATAGTGAAACAAATGAATCAAAAGATCACATTCCAAAAGGAAGTTATTTCACTGTGTCAAACTTGTACAAATTGTTTTACAATGAGAAATGTATAGGATGAGAGTGGCTAGGCCCTAGTATGATAAGGTTTGACTTTTGATCAGAGATACTTGTCAAAACCTCATGGTGGTGAAACTCCAAGTTTTTGATGGCTCACACACACTACACACAAGCATGGGTTGATGAAACATTTTATTCGCTTGAGTTAAACAATTTCAATGTCTGTTGTCACTTCAAATCTCATGTATATTTTGTATATTTGGAGCATGCTTGGGTTATTCATTGCTGAATTTTCATGAGATTTTTATGGGTGTATCATGTGTGTTCATTTGACTTTTGAGGGGGAGAAACATGGTTTGATTTCCAGTTTCTTGTTGATTTTTGAGTCACATATTGAGGGGAGTTTCTATTGTTCATGATTATGCATTATCTCTTTGCATTTTTATTCATGAGTTGAGTTTATTTTTTTTGTTCCACATGTGCCTTGATGCGCTTTGTTAAGTGTTTCAGAAACATGTTACCTTTTGTCAATTTGTGACAAAAGGGGAGTTTATTGGGGAAATGATTTTGTTCCTAAAATTGCCAAAGGGGAGTTTGTTAGTTTGAAGTATTGGCTAAGTTTCGTGATCAAAATGAAAAGAAAAGAGCGTTGCTCGGACGGATTCATTGCCGCTCGGACGTGATGCAATCAAGTACTTCAATACTAAAGCGAGGCCCGTTAGCATCCGTTCGCAGCCCGCTGGACGCCTTGACGCTCGCCGCCAAGATTGAAGAATGCGACGAAGAAAGCGGAAACCTAGAAATTTCCACATCAGAATAGTGACCGTCCGGACGCCCATCATGACCGTCCGGACGGCCAACCTTCACGGAAGCCCATCATCCATGTATATTCAGTGACCGTCTCGACGGCCAATCTTCCCGTCTGACGCTACCTACCGTAATAGCTTTTATTTGGATTCTAACGTGTCCTAGGTTTAGGTTTTGTGGGCTATTATAAATACACCTCTATAGAATGTTAGAGGTACGGATTTTCACCCCAGAGAGTTCGTGAGAGGCTGTAATTAAAGAGAGAAATATTGTGAGCCTTATTGTTCCTCTTAGAGGATCTTTGTTAGTTTGTTTGTGAGCGTAAATTGAGAAGTCGATCGGGAGGGTCCGGTAAAGGAGAATCACGTTGAAGAAGATTGTGAGCAAGGAGACGAGTTGGAGGCTTGTCGATCTTACAGAGCCAAGGTCTTGCAAAGGGTTGTAAGTGTTCCTAGTGTCTGTAATCTCTAGATAATCTTTTGATAGTGATTTCTGGTTTTGCCGAGAGGTTTTACTTTTAGATCTGTTTCTAAAGGTTTCTCTTTGTCACCAAAATCCTTTGTGTCTGATTCTTCATATTTTGGTGATTACTTGCTTAGATTTAAATATCCGTTAATTCCGCATAAACTGTGATATTTATCTGTTTAGGGTTTTTCAAAATACTACCTACCATTTCCTTGTAGCTCATACATACAATGTATCATAACGTGATACATGTTATATTTCTCCTTTTAGAGCAACAACTAATTAATGGCCAACTCTTCCAGAAACCATGAACGGTGAAATTGAGGAATAAAACGACTGGTAGTCGAAGACTTGCAGTTCTCTATTACACAAGCTTGCATTTGATAACTTTTTTTTTAATAAAAAGAGTTTTAAATTATATTTTCCTAATGAAATCCCATGTTGTGTAACAAAAAGTATTAGGTATTAGGCTCAGTCAAGAACACTCAATCCTGCTTATTTATTAGGGTTAAGCATTCTTTGCTCTCTAAATTTTGTGAAACCATTATTGACTTAGGTATCAAAACTATCCCTGCCGGCACACCTTGCAAGCTCTTATCCTATTTGTTTATTTTTTAGACAATCACATCTCTTGAATTACTGAGTCATCACCTCTCAAAAAAATGCATCAACAATTTGTTTATTTGTCTTCTTACTATAATTAAGTTGTTATATATATATAGTGCAAATACAAGCAAGACATTATTTTTTATTTTTTGAATAAAAAAAAACAAAGAATAGCATAAGTTTCAATATCATAATAATCGTCTCTAAGAGATAGTTCAATCGGTTAGGATTACGTCCAATGAAGCGGAGGTCACTAGTTCGAATCCCCCTCTCCCTCTTGTATGGACATTTTAGTATATATATATATATATATCATAATGGTCTTTTTTTTTCTTTTTTATTTTTTTAAAAAAAAGGTTATATACCAAATTAATATTTGGTTACTATTTTACTATGATGATATGATAGTATCAATTTATCTTTGAATTAAAAAACTTATGGATGGATTGGCACTACACATTAGCTTTGTTATTTTATTTTATTTTTTTATAAAAAAAAAAAGGTAATGTTATGTACTATATTTTCATTTTATTGAACTAACATAGCAGTGTCCATTACCGACATTGGTGAATTCCTTTTCTTTTCTTTTTTTTTGTTTCTGTATACGAGACATAAGGGTCACTTTCAGTGAAAACTGGTCAAATAGAGACTATATATATATATGAACAGAGGGAACAATCTGAAGAAGTTGCATAGCCAGTGAGGCAGTGAGAATGCCAAACTAAAATTGGCTTTACATTTGAACTTTTAAGGCTCTCTTAAGCCCGTTAAATGATTCAAGTTGGGCTCCTCCCTTTACGCAAAAGTGCTCCATAGATTGGCCCATATAAAATTCAATGTCCAAATAATTAGCGTATTTAAATAATTGGACAGAATAAGAAAGAATCCTTGCCGTGGTGTGATCGAAAAACATATCAGAGATGCTCGGTTTTGTCAACGTTTGACTGTGTTGACTATTATGAAACTTGCACCCCGTTAAGCTTCGGTGGTAACTACTGGAACATTGCTAGAAAATCTAGAGGGAAAAAGGAAGGACCCACGTGATATGGGTTGCCCAGGGTTGACCGTACGTGATTGACCACACTACCTACAATTTACTGTAATTAATTTCCGATCCTAAATACTTTCTTCATCGTATGCGTCTTAATTGGTCGCACAAAATATTTGAAACTGGTGAGATAAATTAACAACAAGATTGAACTCAATTGCAGTCAACTGACAAACACGTTAAAATTCTCATTTTAAAAATTATTGTTATTAAGGATTTTTTCAGATTTTCTGACGTCTCAAACGCTGCCCCCAATGAAACCGCCAATCAACAGCTGTTGCCTTCACCCATGTGCCTCTCACTTTAATTAATCTTAATTATTTTTGTATTTATTTAAACAATGCTGTTTATTCAATTTGCACACTTCACCTGTTGTCGAATTTACTAATATATATGTCAATTGTAAGTTGCACCCATTTGATTCCTTTTATCACATACACTGATAAACATACTCAATTAGGACGTCAGCTTCACCACTAGTTAACTAAAAGCCAGGTTTAAGAGGTTATGATTGCAAACCCAGTAGAAGCGTCTAACTAAAATATATTAGACTCTATTTGGAACTGTGTGATGAAACTTCAAAAATATTTTTATTTACTTCAGGTTGTGCTAAGTTTGTTTAGTAAAACATTTTATAAAAAGTAATTTTGGGCTCTAAAAAAGAATTTGTATTCTGTTTATTGAATCACATGAAATTTTAGCTAACACCATATATACCATATATGTAATGTTTGAAATAGCTATGAATGGAAGAATCAAAAGAGAGTTGTATACTCAAATTGGAATTTGCAACAAGCGGAATAGATAAAAATGATAGTATCTTGTATTTGAACCAATGACTCACTTTTTCTAAGTACTGGGAAAGAGGATTGAAACTTGACACTAAAAAACTCTATTGAGACAAAGATGGGCCCGAGTTGTCAAGAACATAGAGAAGGTAGGATGGGCAATTGGCCATATCGCCAAGCAACATGGTTAAATTAACTTGGGATGCCAATTTGAATGTTAAAGATGGACGTGTGGGAATAGGTCTTATCACCAAAGATTCACAAGGGAATCGTCTTGCTGTGCGAAGTTTGTCGTTGGAAGTCCAAACAGATGTAGCCAGGACAGAAGTGATGGCTGGGGCAAATGGTATTATTTTCTGCATGCAGATGGGCTATAACAATGTCATTTTTTAGGGCGATGCCTTGCAAGTTATCAAAGCCATTGAAACAAAAGGCCCATGTATGAGTAACTATGGTCATCTGATTGATTGTATCCGGGGAGAGCTATGTAGTTTTGAAAATGCTTGTTTTATTCATGTAAGCCGAGAAGCCAACAATGCGGCGCATACGCTTGCAAAATTGGCTACCACCCATGTCACTTTGTCCACTTGGAGGGGGGATGTCCCACCAAGTGTCGGTGATATTGTAAGAAGGAAATACCCCCTTCTTTTTGCGTGATCTTTTTTGGATCTGTTGAGATAATGAATATTCATAATATTCCCTAAAAAAAAAAAAAAGGGATTCTTTGTTGACAATAAGCTCCAATTAATTGCATCATAGTAATTACAAAAAAATGGTTCCTTGGTTTTTTAGCTATGGTCCTAAAGTAATACTACAAGTTCCTCTTATGTCATTTTTGTGTTTCTCCAAGAATGATGTGGCTTTTAAAATCATCATTGGACTTATAATTGATAATTATTGAATTTTGATCAAATGATAATTTTAAAAACCATATCATTATTAGAGTGATACAAAAGTGATACAAGAGGAACTTCTAGAATTACTCATTGGCCTAGCAAAAGAAAAATTTGGGTAGGATCCTATAGGATATCCCCCTTCAAAATCGGACGTGAAAGTTTCCTTTCATCCGGCTCAAGTAGTTACACCAAATAAAGATACAGAAAGGAGTTACTACTTTAGTTTCTTTATATATACCCTGTCCAAAAAAAAAAAAAGATTTACTCTTTACTCAAGTTTCCAATTAAGACCGAATTCTTGAACAGCAAACAACTAAAACTATTACTCGCTACATAAAAAAAATAAAAAATAAAAAATCACTAATGAAATATTTAAGTCCATTGGAAAATAAAAATACACATGTCAGATGAAATGGTTGTTGCTATAAGGATAATACACATTTCGGTTGACCACTAGCCTAATTTTAATTGTTTTGCTCTGAAGCAAAGATAACCATTGGTGGTTTGTCCAATTTAGATATTCACAACCAAGTAGTATTGTATTCTCTTTCGTATAGGCCTTGAAAGGAGATGGAAGCCTGGAATGCCGACATTTGCCTCTTATTAAATTGTTCATTCAATGACCATTCTCAATATTATGCCTTGAAGATGACTCGAACCTCTACACCCTTTAGCACAAGTAGGGGTGTTAAGTGAGCGAAGCCCTCACGAGCAAACTCGGGCATGGCTTATATAAGCTTGACTTAATTATTAAATGAGGCATTTCGTGAACACAAATATTGGCTCGAATATTAAACAAAGCAAGCTTAGATCAACTCGGTTAAACTCGTGAGCAGCTCGTATAAGTCTCAAATTGGTAGTTGTTCACATAGTTGTTCATATTAATATTAAAAATTAATGATTTTTTTTTTAATAGCATCCTTTTATTATAAAATAATGCATATCATCTCTCTTTGAAACCATGTGCCTTGCTATATTGACTTAGACTCCATATTCGACTAGTCATGCTAAGCAAATGCTCATATTCAAGTTGGCTTCTTGAGCCGTTTAAGAGTACTTGAAGTTTAAATTTATATTAAATTTAAGTAAATATAAGAGTCAGCTTGTGAGCTGGCTCGGCTTGACTCAACTTATTATGAGCTCAGTCCAGGTTCGATTTTTTGACTCGTCCTTGAGCTCGAATAAAATTTAAATGAGTCAAGCCCAAATATGGGAAGCTTACTCAAGTTCAGCTCGTTTACACCCCTAAGCACGAGTTTTAATGGAAAATGAGATAAGATTATATGAAACAAGTGAAAAGTTTGTAAAATATGGGTATCCAGCAGGTTAAGTGGGATAATACACTTAGCACCTCAAAGCTATAAGATGAATAAATTTGTAACAACCTAATAGTTAAGTGGGGGTATACACTTGGCAAACTTGGATGGCCAAGTAAGAGTATGCACTTGACATACGGAAAATATGAAATGAATAATCTTATAAATGAATTTAATATTATATTATGTGAATCAAGCTTGTAATATGATATATATTGTTTTATCTTTTTAATTTGTATGTTTCATTATCTTGTTATAAACTGTTTTAGTATCCCATAATGCGATTTGTGGGGTTTGATATGTAGTAAATACAAAGGAAAATATTTGAGGTTTTGATAAGTATGTATTAGCAAAACTCTAGACTTGATTTACAAAACAACTATGAAGTGTTTAGAAAATAAACACTTTTATGAAAACTCTAGTAAATTCGAGATAAAGATTTTCAAGAGAAAAAGAGGAGCTCACATCACACATGTATGGTCAATCTATTTTATACCTACTGAGTGGTGGATTCACTTTCTCCTTGTAAAATGGTAGTAATTTTACAGATGTTGATGACAAGAAGTTAGATGACAACCCTTATGTTTGTGGCCTAAGCTTTTGGTTTATGAGGCTTGCAGGAAGCCTCTCACATTTTGAAAAACTAACTAGTCTTCTTTAGATACAATAGCTTGTATGTATGCATTGCAGGGGAAATTGCAAATGAATGTATTTTATCACTTAATTTGGCAATTTGAAACCCAATAGTCACAACTACTAAACACCATATATATAAATATATACACTCAGAGAGAGAGAATGTCGTCTCTTTGTAAATGAACAATATTACGTTTGAATTCCTTTTTCAAAATATAGTATGTCGATTAGTCTTTCCGAATCAATCTTTTCTTTTAAAACTTTTTTCATGGATTTTTTAATATAACATATAATGACTAGTGGTTCATCCTCTTCTGTTGTTCATTCGAAATTAATTGCATCTTTTACAACTTAAACTTGACTTTTGCTAAAAACAACGGTTAACAAAAAATAAATAATAAAAGGGAAAAATATAAAAAAAAAAAAAAAGCCCTCCAAACTATTAGCCGTTTATAATATAGCTCCTCAATGTTTAAAAAGTAAAAAAGTAGCCCCCAAACTACCAAAATGTAACAAAAAGACCATTTTTTTTTTTTATATTCCTATAATACCCATATTCTTTTAACAAATAGAATAATAAAATAATTTTTTTTATTAAAAAAAAACCAACAAAAAAATCAATTGGCGAATATTTATTTATTCTTTTTGTTTTTTGGTATTTATTAGCCCATTGGTTTTTTATATTTTTAAAAATTGTTTAGTTTTTTTTACAATTATTTTATTATTTTATTTGTTGAAAGAATATGGTGTTATAGGAATATAAAAAAATAAATGACCATTTTGTTACATTTTAATAGTTTGGAGGCTATTTTATTACTTTTTGAATATTAAGGAGGTATATTATAAACGACTTATAGTTTGAAAAACTTTTTTATATTTTTTCCATAAAAAAACTTAGGACCATATCGAAAAGAGTAAATAAAAAAAACGTTAACACCAAAAGTCACTTTACTAATAAAGTGAATACCTCAAAAGTCACAACTACTATACAACATTTATTTAAATCAAAATACTTTCACATGAAACAAATTCAGAGAATAATATTGCACGCATTTCTAATCATTCAATTGCATAGAATATATAAGGGTTTGAACCTTAGTAGTTATTTTGATTTATACGTCAAAGTTGGGAAGTTTCTAAAGTGAAATAAAATCTATGGCTTCATAGTTGTGATGAAAGGATTTTTTATTCTTATTCTAATAGTGTGACAAATAAGCGTTAACAAAATTGTGACACGTGTTTGATTTAAGTTGGTGTTTACTTCTTTTTTTGAAATGTCTACATAAGAAAAGGGGGATATGGATTCAAACTAGTGTCTTCCGCTTCATTAAACGTGATCTACAACTGATTGAGCGACCCCTTAGGAACAAGTCGGTGTTTACTAACGTAACCATTTAAGTTAGTGGACAGAATTGACCATCGGGAGTAAATTTTTTTGGTATACCTCAGAGACTTCTAAATTTATTTTGATACTAAATAGATCAAATTGTAAATAAGGAAAACCAAATGGACCGATTTTGCATGAAATTTCCTTAGGCAATGTTATATGATATGTTAGTTTGCTTGTTTAAACATTAAATTCATACAAGTATTTTCATCGATGATAAAGCTGATTTATTCTATTTGCTTCAAACGTCACTTTGATATTTTAGAAACCAATATATATATATATATATATATATATATATATTTGTTAAAATTTGAGCTTCTCGACACTTCTATATATATATATATATTAGGAAAAATATAAAAAAGCTCATCAAACTAACAATGGTTTTTTAAAAAGTTTCACGATATTTAAATGGTACTAAAGTAGCCCATTAAACTACCTTGTGCCACCATCCGACCACCATGTACTGACGAGTGTTATGCCCTTGGCAGCGCGTGTGGCGTTCCTTCGCCCATCCACACTGTTTTTGGCTATTTTTGGTTCGGCCACTCTTATATTTGTTTTTTTTTGTATTTTTTTTTTAAGATTTAATTTTTAAGTTAAATGTTTTAAAAAAATTAATATTTTAATGGGTAAAAAACAGTACATTTCAAGTAAGATAATGACAGTTAACAAATTGTGTTAACTTGGACAACGTGGATTTTATTGTAGGATTTGATGTACCCAAGGAGTAATTTTTCAAAATAAAAAACAATTATTTAAAAATTTTGGACTGCTAACTCATGCCTCTTTAATATAAATTCCATATTTTTTATTTTATTGATTTTTTATTTTACTTTTTAAAGAATAAGGATATCATAAGAATACAAAAAAAAAATGTAGATTTACACGCTTTGGTAGCTTGATGGGCTACTTTATTACTTTTTGAACATTGAAAGGATCTATCACAAACGACTGCTAGTTTTGAAGATTTTTTTATATTTTTCCCATTTTTTTTTTAAAGCATTCTTGTTTGGGTGATTTTTTATAACATACAATTAGGGGTGGGCACAAGTTGGATCGGATCAGGTATTGGGCAATTTTTATACCAGGCCCGCATGGTGAGGGTATCGAAAATTATACTCGAGACCCGGCTATAAATAATGGTATCCGTTAAGTCTTGGGTTTTGCAAGGCAGGGTAGAACAGTGCAGGTGATGCAATTTTGGGCAGGTGGTGTGCGTTTGGGTAGTGCCAAGTTCCAAAAACAACTTCTTTATCTCTGTCGAAAAAGGCAATGTAATACTAATACTTGAAATGGCTCAGCAGCCGTGGAGGTGGAGTGGCCCAACAGAGAGAGAGAGAGAGTCGTAGATGCTGATGAGAGAGAGAGGCGCATATGAGAGAGCGAGAGAGAGAGAAGAGGTGCAAACGAGAGAGAGAGAGAGAAAGGGAGGCGTAGAATCGCAAATAAAAGAGAAAGAGAAAGGTGCAGGAGATAGAGTTAAGAATTATGGTTAGATTTTCTTTTTATGTTCATGTGGGGAGGTTACCTACATAAACAAAAATTTCATAATCGCAATCTGACCCGCCCCATACGGGTTGGCAAAATTTTAACCTGGTTTTGCAATCTTAACCCTAAAATCCAGTCTTTGCCAGGCGAGGTGGAGCGAGTAGTGTGGGTTTGGGCGGGTTTGCCCACCCCTACATACAGTTACTAGTGATTATCCTCTTCACTTGTTTATTTGAAACTACTTCCATTCATACAACTTAAATTGACTTTTGCAGTTCAAAGGTTAACAATATTAATTTTTGAAACCTTGTGACCCTATACAAATGATCAAATAAAAAAAGGATTAAATACCTAATTATATTCCATTGGGGTTTCACAACTTTATTTTTCCTCTTTCGGGTTTGATTTTTATCACAGGAGGTTCTTGTGATTTTGATAAAGGACTAAATTAATTCTTCTGTTAGTTGATCGTTAGTTGACTTAACGAACTAATACGTGGATGAATAAAAATTTGACACTTGGTACAAGTGGCCACATCATCAGTGATGATGTGGCCACCTAATTAAATTTTTTGTTTTAAAAATAAATAAATAAAAGAAACAAAAAAATTTGGGGTGGCTAGGGCAGCAAGGAGCCACCCCCATGGAGTCAAGGGGGTGGCCGGTGGTTCCAGCCACCCCCTTGACTCCATGGGTGTAATACCCCAATAAAAACTAATATTTTTATTAGACAAAATCTTTTCCATAGAAGCAATCAACAAAGGTTTTCAATAAAAGTGTTTAACGAGACTCAAAACCCTTAACGTTAGCCTAATCATGCTTTGAACCTTTAAAAAATAAAAACCAGAGACTGATCCTCAGGAGGCAGACGTACGCTAGATCTGGCGGACTTATGCTGCTGTCTGTAGTGTGGACGTCTGGGACCACTAGACATACGCTACTTTTTGGGATACCTTTTGGGTAATACCTGCACGTACGAGACACCCTCTGAACCAATGTGCAAAAACCACTAGACGTATGCTAGGGTTGCTGGACGTCTGCGGCTCTGTCAGAGAGTTGGTGGCAAAATTTTCTTGTATATGGCCCGCCCCACCTCTCATTTATCATGCCTATTTCCTTCCCTTGGTGTGCTCCTAGGCTGCCAAAATCCTTTCTTTGAGTTTTGAGTGAGAAATTTGTGAGAGTGGGCTTCAGAGAGGAGTTTCGAGGAGGGGAAACCATGTTCGTGCTTAGCTTCGGGGTAAGCTCTGTTCCCTTTGTGTTTAGCACTGTTTTATCATGTATTTCAACCTTAATGAGGTTTTCCAAGTGTACATTCAACGTACATTAAAGATAATGACGTTTTCAAAGGATTTTCTCAAAGATTTGTTGTGTTGTGATTTTTTGCGTTGCATGTGCTGTTTTGCTAGCTTAGAAGAAGTTTAGAGGTCTAAAAATGCTATTAGAAACATGCACTGTTTGAATCTTAAAATGGTGTGCTTAACACATTGAGCGGACGTGTACCATCGAGGCTAGATGTATGGTCAGTGGGCAAAGCACCGAGTCTTAAGTTTCACGCGTGTATTCGTAGTGTAACGCCCAAGGATTTTAATAGAATTACTAAGAATGTTTTAGTGTAAATTTCAGTCTCAAGTTAAATCAAATATATTGGAAAAATATATTTGATGTCTAAATTATGAATTATTTGGCATTTAAGATTTACCTAATTAAATGCCTAAGTGTTAGTAATAATAGGGATATTAGTGTATTTGATAATTGTTTGATTGGTTTAATATGATAATATATATATATATATATATAAATATATATATTTATTTATAATATATATATATATATATATATATATATATGGACGTTCTATGTATACTTATAACCCACTCAAGTATATTAATATTTTAATGCAAGTGGTGTGAATGTGAGAGTTCTAGAATGCTTGAGACTAAGAATTAGTGAGGTGTTGCTCACTTTACATTGACAACAGCTGGTGTATGTGGAGTGCAGCGATACTTCACGTTGGCAACAGCTTGTGTAGGTGGATCGCACAGATAATACCAATGTTTGAAATCTTTCCTACAATTACCAGCTATATCCCAAAGCCACACCTATAAATAGGACCTACCTTGCCTTGTTTTTAATCACAAGCAGTTCTCTCCTGGCCCGTCGCATAGTGAAGAGAAAAAGAAAAGGAAAAAAAAGAAAAAGAGAGAAAGTGAGATATATATATATATATATATATATATATATATATATAAGCTTTAGCTTTGGAGCATCTTAAAGTGGGAGTGCTAGGTATAATTCTTTTATCCTTAGTTTATGTCAATTTTAGTTGTTAGAATTTAAATTACGTCAATTTTATTAAAATTTAAATTACCTCGTTATAATGCCTAAATTACGCGGGAAAGTGTGATTGAATATTTCGAAATTGATATTATATTCAATCATCCTTTTAAATATTATAAATGCATCGTTGTGCTACCTAAATTTTATTAGGTATTTTACAATAACGCCGTTATAATGCCCAAGTAATGTTAGACATATTAGATAAATATTATATTAATGCCGTAGTAATACCTATATAAAAATATGTGGTAACGCTACATAGTCGTTATGATGCCCAAGTAACATTATAATATTTTAGATATATGTCATTATACTACCCGATTTTGGATAAAGCATAAGGAGAAATTAAGAGGTCGTTATTTAAGTATTTTAATTATAATTTTAAACTAATACATGGTAGCACGGGTGCACAAAAACGCAGAGACTTTTTATAATCAAGAGGTAGTAGAGGAATCTCGCATAATGGTGACAAGTAAGTATAATTACTTACTGAGCATGGTATTATTTTAGTGAGTACAACTGCTTACTGAGATTGATACTATTCTATGAATCTTTTGAAATGTGATTATTATATAAGCCTGAATATTTTATGAATAACATGAATATATGCTTTCAATTATTTTTATATAGTGAAATGAGTTGAGAAATGAAATAAGATGATTATGAGAACAAAAAAATGAATTTTAAGAGACATGTTAATGCATACTGTTGAAAATTGAGAATAAGTGATGAATTAAATATGAAGCAAAAAGGTTTTTCTATGTTAACGATGGGAGCCGAAAGAGCCTCTCAAGTTAAATATGAAGCCTTTTGTCTTCCTAAAGTTGAATGTAAAATATTGAGGTGTTCTTATATTAACGGTGTAAGCCAAAGGAGCCTTACAGGTTAAAATAAGAAACTGGTACAAGTGTCTCTTAAGTCTTTTAGAAAGCCAAAGAGGAGTCGAAGGTGTCTCCTGATAGCTATAAATGAAAGGTTCAAGTCTTTTAGAAAGCCAGAGAGGCTAGAGATTGTATTGCATATATTGAATAATGTGATTTATGATTTATTTATTTTACTTCTTTGTATTTATATGCATATTCATTTTATGATATGTAAGTAAAATACTTATATGTATAAATATAAAGTAATTCAGAAAAGATAAATGGATTTTATCACAAACAACTCTTTGATGCTTATTTTATAAGCTATGGGTTATACAAAAATGATTCTATTTGAAAAACTTCACGTACCTGTTATTATAATCATCATGTCAGAGACACTCTTGAGAGAGATGACTCATATTGAAAATGTTAGTAATTCTTATACTTATTAAGACAGTGGACTCATTAATCCGCCTATGTAAATGTGGTAACCCTCAATTATACCACATTTACATAGATATTGATGCAGATACAGAAGAGAGCGAAGATGATCCCTATACCTGCCTAGGATATTATGGATAGGGTTTTGGTACCTTAGTTCCTTATAAAATATTATGTCTATCTTTTGAAAGTGTATTTATAGTTACACATGTACTAGATACACTTGGTGTCTATTTACTTATGTGCCGCTTGTGGCACTTTTGACTAGTGTGCTTTTTTGTGAAGTACAACATAAAAATCTGTTTGATATAGAAGTTTTATTATCAGTTCTAATGTGTTCTATAAGGGTTGTATAAAAAAAAATAATAATAATGTATTTTTCGTTGCTAGATTTATAATCTCTGATAATATCAAGGAAGAAATAGTAGTGCTTAGTGGCAATTGGAAATTTCCACTTTCGCCTTTCATTAAGTAAAGTCAGGGCGCTACACGTAGGCTTAGCTATATTTTCAGATTTCGTAAGGCTTAGAATAACGGTGTCTTGTATTCATTATAGCATGAACTAACTTGGTTGGAGGATTCGCTCGAATGCACGAGGTAAGTAGACACTTACACCCTTTTTACGTAAAACGTGGGATATGTTAGTTGACTGACCACGAGTATGTATGAGCATGCCTACTTTCTGTAATTACTCGGTAACTGCGTTATTAATTAAATTGTTAAGATACATCGTAAGACATGATACGCCGGTACGTGCCATGAGCTTATTATATAAACTACGTATTATGGTCAAATGTGTGTGTTATACAGGGCTTTGGATCTATTAGTTTCATGACCACAATGCAACCATTCCCAATGGTTAGGTCACTAAAAGACGGAAGTCATTAGTTGGTGTGGGTCACTCGAGGTCGGATTTGATCGTGCCACTAATGTTATGTGCGGTATGTTGTGCAATGACTAGGGCACTGACATTGTATTATAGGTCCCTCGGGATAGCACCAACCTAGCTGAGAAGAGGTAATATTTCGGGTAGACCATGTATGGAAGTTATGACTTATAATGCATTAGCCTTTTTTGCATTAAAACACTTACATAATTATTGCTAGTTCTACACCATAAGCTTTGAAAACTCTAAAACTTATTAAATGGTGTATTAGCGGAGGTATTGCCCTCTTTCTGGTTATTATTCAAATTGCACGTTTACTTTTATTAATTGGGCTCATGTCATACCTAAGTGTGAGGTTTACTTACTAAGTCGTTAGACTTACACGGTTATTATTCTTTAGGTAACCTGGTTTACTACTATGGAAGTAGCAAGAGATGCTACTACTTGACTAGTTATACTTACTTATAATTATAGGTTTGTCTTTACTATTTAATAGCTCCATGTTCTTACTTGATAAATTATAGTGACTCAGATTTATTCACCTTCCTTTGCATTTACTCTAACAGTTTTATAAGGGTGATTTTCCATTTGGTCACAAGTTGACTCAATTAGGTATATTGCCAGTGACTCCACCGGATTAGCGAAGCTAATTTTGGAGGCGTTACAATAGGAGTGGCCGAGCCACCCTTTGTAGCCCAAGGGGGTGGCTGGGTACCAAGCGTGACTCGGCCACCCCCATTGAGCCAAGGGGGTGGCCGAAACCACCCCTAAACTACCATTGGCGGTGGTTTTGGCCACTCCTTTAACTCTATGGGGGTGGCCAAGCCCTCCCTTGGTGCCCAAGAGGGTGACTATGGCCACCCCAAATTTTTTGACTCTTTTTTTTTTTTTTGAAATAATATATATATTTTTAAAAATAAAAAATTTAATTAGGTGGCCACTTGTGCCAAGTGTTAAATTTTCATTTGTTCGCGTGCCAATCCGTTAAGTCAACTAATGGTCAACTATCAAAAGGACCAATTTGGTCCTTTATCAAAATCACAAGGACCTCTTGTGATAAAAATCAAATCCTAAGGAGAAAAAAATAAAGTTATGAAACCTCAAGGGGGTATTAGGTATTTAACCCTTAAAAATATTGTAACATTGAAAGTTACTTAACTAAAAAAGTCCATGCCTCTAAGAGTCATAACTATTAAACAATACTTATTCATTTATATATAGAGAGAGAAAAAGAGAGAGACTATGTTGTGTCCTTGTAAATGAATAGTATTACGTTTTGTAGTGACCCAAATTATTAACTAAGTGAAAGTAGTTTAGTTGGGGGAGTTAATTTAAGCTTTAGGTCATTAAGGACGCTAAAGGTGTAATTTGGACTTTTGGGCGGATGTATGCTAGGTCTAGCGGACGTATGCTGTCAAAAGTCTTGAGGACGTGCAGAGGACCATCGACGACGCTCACGCAACTGTATAAGAGGACGTTCGTGGGACCACCGAACATACGCTACTTTTTGAATACCCTCTGATTAATACTTGGACGTACGAGGTAGCCTTTGGACTGCCGAGCAAAAACCACCAGATGTACGCCTCTTGGCCAGACGTCCGCTGCTTTTTGGGCCTATAAATACCCCATACCCCCTTCATGTTTTACATAAGTTGTAGATGCCCTAGGCTGCCAGAATGTTTCCCAGGTGTTTTGAGTGTGCTTTTGTGAGTGTTTTGTGAGCGTGTGTGAGGTGTTTGTATGTTTCGAAACATTCATGAAGCGAAACTCTTGCGGTTTTGTTTCAAGGAGGTAACATTCGATCCTTATCTTTTAAATATGTCGTTATGCTGCTCGATTTCCATTTAGTTGTAGTTGTTAGCCTAGATATGCTTTGAACCTTGTTTAGGTTAACACGTTGTTAGCTTAGCGTTGTTATGTTGCATGGAGGTTATGAACTAGACTAAGAGGCTTTAGGGTGTTTCTAGTAGCCCTAAGAGTCGGAGAATAGGCAGACAGTAGAGAAAAAATGAGGTTCTTCTTGAAAGCCCTCAGAGCGGACGTACAGTATCATGACCAAACATACGACTCGTCGTGACACGGTGGGCGTACCGCACCTAGCTCGAATGTATGGTTAGTATGTGGTAAGGGACTTTATTTTCACCAGCCATCCCATAGCTCCTGTTTTCCTTACTTTAGAGTCGTTTTAGTGAAATTATGACTAATAGAAGGCTTTCCGCAAATTTGGAGAACCCGGATCTTTCAGAGTATTTGGAGACGTTTTTCGATCCGAGTGAGTTTTAACTCACATAATTCTCATTGTTATTTTTCATGCACTGCATGTCTATTTTGTGTATCGAGAAAACATGCATATTTTACAACTCTCACAGTTTATACTTAGGGAAAATTCATTTTTAACCCATGAAGTTTCAATGATTTTGCAATGTTAACCTCAAAGTTTAAAAATTTACAATCCACCCCCATGAAGTTTCAAAAACTTGCAATGTTAACCCCAACGTCAATTTGGCCATCAAATTGGATGATTTTCATCCCACGTGCACCTCACGTGACTCTTTAGGATTCTTTAGGGTTTAGACTTCCAGGTCCAATCGAGTCCTAGTCAAGTCATGGGCAAGTCTCAAGTAGGTTCTAGGGAGGTCCCGGGTGAGTCTCGGTCAAGTCCCGTGGAGGTCTCGAGTGGGTCTCAGGCAAATCCTATCGAATCACGGACAGGTCCTGGTCTGGTCTCGACGGGGTCCCAGATAGGTCTAGTTGGGTCTCAATCAAGTCCCAGGCGTGTCCCAAATAGGTCATGGTCAAGTCTTGGGTAAGTCTTGAGCAGGTTCAGTCAGGTCCCGACGAGTCTCGGTTAAGTCCTGGGTGAATCTTGGTCAAGTCTTAGCAGGGTCCTAGGCAAGTTTTGGCAGGGTTCGTCGATTTGAGAATGAGATGCTAAAAGTCAAAAAATGGTTTATGGTTTTCAAAATTGTAAACCATTTTCTGAAAATTAAAGAAGAATTTTCAGTCAAATAAAAAATATTTTCCGTTGACTATTATTTTATGTTGCACCAAACACTCGAAAATATGGAAAGCAGTTTCCTTAAATCATTTTACGTTGAAACAAACGGAGCCTAAATTAATACAATTATTTGGGGGTAATTATATTTTTCCCCCATGAACTACCATTCGATTATTATATACCCCCCATCAACTACAAACTACCAACTTTATATTACGACCCTATTAAACTACCATTTTGTTACCAAATCCCCCCTTCCATCAGTCAAGGTCATTAAATCGGACAATCAACCCATCACGTGAGTGTCACATGCCTTGAATGCTTATGCATTTTTTTTTTGGTAATTATCATTTTCCCCCATAAACTACTACTCGGTTACCATATACCCCCATCAACTACCAACTTTTCGCACACGTGATGGGTTAACCATCCAACTTAACAAACTTTGCTGACGGAATGAGGGACTTGATAACAAAATGGAAGTTTGATGGGGTCGTAATGTAAAGTTGGTAGTTGATAGAAGTATATGGTAATCGAGTGGTAGTTCATTTGGGGGGGAAGAATAATTACCCCATTATTTGTCATTCATAGTAAAGGTGATTAATTCTATTTGCTTCAAATGTCACTTCGACATTTCTGAAATTATTGTTTTCTTATTATTAAAATTTGAGCTTCTAGTCACTTCCAACACAAACACACACACAACACACATGTTTGTGTGTGTTGAGCTTCTAGTCACATATATTTGTGTGTGTGTGTGTGTCAAAACCCTTTGTATGAGTGGTTTTATATAACATACAATTAGTAGTATATATATATGTGTGTGTGTTGAGCTTCTAGTCACTTCCAACATATATATATGTGTGCGTATGTGTGGTTCCAATCAATCTTTTCTTTTACAACCCTTTGTATGAGTGATTTTATATAACATACCGTTAGTATTGTACCATCCTCTTCACTTGTTCATTTGAAACTAATTCTATTCGTTCAAGTTAACTTTGGTTGTTGCTAAAACTAAAAGGTTAACAATATATAGATATATATATGGGGAAAATACTATTTAGCCCCTTCAACTACCAGCCATTTGCGTTTTAGCCCCCTAAACTATCAAAGGTTGTTAAATGACCCCCCCAACTACCAAACAGTTACGTTTTAGCCCACTCCGTTAGTTTTTGCCGTTAAAGTGGATGGAAACATCCAAACTACGTCGTTTTGATAAGTTCAAGTTACAAAAATACCCTCCTAGCGAGAAAAAAAATTAAAGCTCTTACCTGGGTGAGTGGGGTCGGCGTGGACGTAGATGTTGAAAAGGTTTTTGCTGGTTTGGTTGAAGTAGGGCTCCCACAGTGGCGCAAATGGGAGAGGAACAGTGGTTAGGAACATGAAAGCTAGCTTTTTAGGTGAAGCGGGTGGCCCGGGCTTCGGGTTCACTAGCGAAGCAACACGCAAGAGTGGCTCGCCATCGCTTGGCGGCAATGATCTTGGAAGTGGTAGCCGGTGATCTTGGATTGTTGGCGCCCTATTTCCTGGTTGATTTTGATGCTATGAGTGATGGATACGACAACGGTAGGTGGGTTTTCATTGCTGTCAATAATGACGGAGGTGGTGGCGGTGGAGGTGGCGGGGCTTTTGACAGTAAAGACAACGGTGAGGGGTAAGCAGAGCAGCAGAGAGCAAAAGAGGGATAGCGGAGTGGGAGACAGCATATTTCTCACTGTTCACTGTTCAGAGAAAAAGAAAAAGACTACAAAAGTAGTATGCTAAATCGATGGCGGAGATAAGGCGGACATAATTTTGAAAACCCCGGCTAATTAAGACCGAGTTTAATTTCTGAATAATACTTTCGAGACAGACGTGGTCCTATTTATGATTGTGTAAAATGGAGGGTTCATATTAGAGGTAGACGAAAGTCCCAATGCCTTTGACTCACCTAAGTGGTCGGTTTTCTGCAACTTTCTTTCCCTTTCGGGTCATAAACACGTGAAACTGGGTTGTTGGATAGCGTGAACAGGTGGTGGGAATGCATGCAGATGCAAAGATCAATGAGGTGGGGCCTCACATGTATACACATGGGGGTTGTAGCAGATTTGAGGGTTCATCGTCTCGTCGCTCTCATGTGTTGCAGTTGTTTATGGCTTGTAATTCTTAGATTTTTTTTTGTCACTTATTTCTCGCCCATTTCTAAGACATCTCAAATTTCATTACCTATTTGTTTTGTTCCTTCAAGTTTTGATGCATATTTTGAAGTATTTTATCATAGATTAGAAAGTTATCATATGGTGTACTAACTTATTCTGAGAAAGTTAGTACACTATATCCTTGAAACTATTTGTATATTCCTGAAAACATTGTATCATGCAAGTTACCTGTCATTTGCCTTCTCATCGCGTTTAAACCCTTCACCAACAATATTAGGAAGTGTTGGTCTGTATAGAATAGCAAACCTGCGAGTATTGGATATGTAAAAAGTTGGTCCATCATGCTCACGACAAGCAAAAGAGAGTATAAGCAGACACAAAGGGAAGAGGTAAACCGTGCCTTCTAGTCAGCCAAAGAAGGGGTGATGTAGGTCCCATGCCAGCAAATTCATTAGAAGAAACACGAATTTGGTAAGAGCTTTAAATCAACCAGGAAATAGGGCGCCAACAATCCAAGATCAGCTGCTACCACTTCGATCTGCGCCGCCAAGCAATGGCGAACCACTCTTGTGTTGCTTAGTGAACCCCAAGCCAGCCACCGCTTCACCTAAAAAGCTAGCTTTCATGTTCCTAACCATTGTTCCTCTCCCATTTCCGCCACTGTGGGAGCCCTACTTCAACCAAACCAGCAAAAACCTTTTCAACATCTACGTCCACGCCGACCCCACTCACCCAGGTAAGAGCTTTAATTTATTTTTTTCTCGCTAGGAGGGTATTTTCGTAACTTGAACTTATCAAAACAACGTAGTTTGGATGTTTCCATCCACTTTGACGGCAAAAACTAACGGAGGGGGCTAAAACGTAACTGTTTGGTAGTTGGGGGGCCATTTAACAACCTTTGATAGTTTAGGGGGCTAAAACGTAAATGGCTGGTAGTTGAGGGGGCTAAATAGTATTTTCCCTATATATATATATATATATATTTAAACCTTGTGACCTTATCGAAAAGATCAAATAATAAAAAGGTTAACACAAAAAAATCACTTAAATAAAAAAGTCCATACCGAGAGTCACAACTACTAATAATGGTTAGTTATATGTATACACACATATAAAGAGAAAGAGTATGTTGTTTCTTTGTAAATGAATAGTATTATATTTGAATTCATTTTCCAACATATGGTATTTCTATTACTCTTTTGGAATCAATCTTTTCTCTTAAAACCTTTTGTATGGATGTTTTATATAACATATAATGACTAATGGATCTCCCCACATTCACTTGTTCATTTGAAATTCTTACAACTTAACTTGACTTTTGCTAAAAATCAAAGGGGTTTTTTTTTCTTCTTCTTTTTCTTTCTCTTTTTAAAGGAACCTTGTGACCCTATCTAAAACCAAAAAAAAAAAACTAACTAAAAAATGTCAACACCAAAATGCACTCAACTAAGAAATTGCACACATTCAAAAGTCACAATGACTAAACAACATTTATTTAAATAAAATTGCGATAACAAGAAATCAATTCATAACATAAAATTACACATGCCTCTAATAATTCAATTGTATAGAATATATATATATATATATATATAGGTTTGGACCTTAGCTGTTGTTTTGATTTATACATCGAAGTTAGGAAGTTTCTAAAGTAAAAGAAACTCTATGGCATGGAAATATATTGTGATGATGAAATTATTTATCTTTGTTCTTAGAGTGGTGCAAGCCATTGATCTTGCTGGTACCTCTTTTTCTCCTTCTGCACTGCCCAACCAATATGTTCATTCATTTGAACTTGATGGAGTTGAAGGAATACTGCATGCATGCTTTGAGGGGTGGGTAAAATATTGTGAAAAGAAGCATCAACCGGATCTCACTCTTTTGCATCGTAGTTGTGTTGTTGAAGGTGTTACAAATTGCATGTAAGTTGTTGAAAAAGAAGAAAAAGTCTCTCATCTTTATAAATGCTTCAATACACACGGAAAAAGTAAACATATTGTTGGAAATTATCTTTGTTATGTCATATGTGACATGAAACATGGAAAACGCCACATTAAAGGTTAGTCAAAGATTTCTTTAAATATTTATTGTATTTTCTCTCTATATTTCCAATCATAATTGATTGCGTGAGGTGAATAGATAAGAGTCATGTTGCGACTTGTTTCTTAGAATGCTTATTAATTTATTAAAAAAACACACACACACTTTTCAACTTTATATAATTTCTAAGATATCAATAGAAAGTTTATTGTGGATTGTTTATTTTTATTTACCATAAAGTGTTTAACATTGTTTCTTCTACATAAATCTTAGCTTTTTCTTTTTCTTTTTCTTTTGTATATTTGTTGTCCATTTCTTTAAAATTGTAGAGGATTTTAATTCACAAAAAATTGATGAAAATATAATTAATTCTCAATTGTAACATGCCACATTTTTAATAGGTGGCATTTTTCAAGCGTTTCGATGCCTAAAAATGACTCAAATTACGTAATTTAATAAGGGTTAAATACTTAATTAGTCCTTAGGATTTGGAAACTTTATTTTTTCCTCCCTAGGGTTTGGAAAGTGACCAAATTGGTCCTTGTGGTTTTGAAAAGTAACCAAGTTAGTCCATCCGTCAGTTGACCGTTAGTTGACTTAACGGATTGACATATGGACTAATTAGAAGTTGACACGTGGCCAATTAATTATTTTTTTTTTGAAAAAAATTAAAATATATATATATTTTTTCAAAAGAAAAAAGAAAGAAAAAAAAACAGGGTGGCTCATACAGATTTTCCTTCTTTTTTTCTTTTTTTGAAAAGATATTTTTTTAAAATAAAAATAATAATTAATTGGCCGCGTGTCAACTTCTAATTGGTCTACATGTTAATCCGTTAAGTCAGCTAATCAAATCATTTAAAACCATAAGGACCAATTTAATCACTTTCAAACCTTAGAGAAAAAATAAGTTTCCAAAATAATTTCTTTAAAATTGTAAGGGATTTTAATCTTCTTCTTCTTCTTCTTCTTTTTTGAGGTGGAATTCCCTAATTTCATTATTCAAATAAAACATGCTCAGTGCATACAATATGACTAATAAAATCAAGAATAATATTTCCACAAAGTTGTTCCTCTCGACTGGTTAATGTTCTTGCCAAAGTGTGAGCAACTTCATTCGCCATTCTTTTCACATAACACACCTTCTAGTATTGGACCCTCTGAAGAAGCTTTTTTGCATTTTGTATTAGATGTTCATATCTATTTCTGCATCACCCCTCGTTGAAAGCATTAACAACCTCCGTAGAATCTTCTTCTAGAATAACCTTTGGATAGCGCAAACGTCTACACAATTCCACCATTTTCCATGTCGCCATTGCCTCAACCATGGAGGGATCCGAAATATTGGGCATGGATGCACGAATTGTTACTACTATTTAGCTAGCAAAGTGTAGTGATCCAAATAATTAACTAAACTTAAATAACTTAGTTAGAGGGTTAAATTGAGTTTTGGGTCACTAGGAACAACTAGAAAGCATTTTGGAAATTTCAGACTTTCTAACCAGACGTACGCATGGGGTCCACCTAGACGTACGCTATAAATTGTACACGGACGTAGGCATGGGGACCACCAGGAACTACGCTAACTTTTGGATAACCACTAGTTAATGCCCGAATGTACGATGCAACCTTTTGACCACCGGGTAAATAGTAGCATATGTACGCCCCTATAGTAACCTACATACACTACTTTTTAGAATAGCCCTGTAACGCACGAAGATTTTCTCACCTGTAGATACCCCATCCCTCATGCGTCCCTTGAGCCCATTCTCACCCCCAGGCTCTCTAAAACCCCCCTATGTAAGTGTTCTTGTGAATTTTGTGAGTTTTGTAGAGAAAGAGAGGTCATTCTTAGAAGTTTTGGCATCAAGGAGGTTAGTTGTTATACTCTTTAAATGCTTTTTATAGTTAACTTAGTTAATAGTTTTAAGCTTCTAGTTGTGTCATTTCTCTTTGAGGACCTTCAAGGAGGTATGTGAGTTTGTTAAATCACCAAATCTCTCGATAGACTTGGTACATCTTCAGTTATTTCCTTTTTCATTACATGATAAGGCAAAAGCCTGGTTACATAACATGAGACCAGAATCTATCATCTCTTAGGAAATGATGCAGAGCAAGTTTTATCATAAATTTCTCCCAATTGCCAAGATTGACGATTACCGTTTCAAGAGGAAGAGAGATTCACTAGTAGCTGGGAGAAGTTTAAAGAGCTTACTATGAAGTACTCACCCCACGGGTTTGAGAATGAGACAGTTGTTCAATATTTCTACAAAGGATTGACACCAGGTGAGTGAAACTTGCTTGAAACCATGAATGGTAGAGAATTCTTAAACCTTACGGGAGATGAAGCCGACAGAACGTTGGATGAAATAGCCAAACGACCACAACAATAGGACTTTCAAAAAAGTTGGGATAGACAAGATCCCCCTCCCAAGACAAGAGGCTTGTACAAGGTGAAGGACGATGCTGGGTTAAGGGAGGATGTTAAGGCACTCAAGCGGCAATTTGATACTCTGGTCCTGAGCAAACCAATGAATGCAGTAGACACTTACCAAGCTGATCTATGTGGGTTATGTAGCAATCTAATGCACTTCATTCAAAACTACACTACTCTGTTAATAGGAAACCCGATTAAGGAAGTTAATGCCTTCAATGAGTACAAAAAACCCACAAGTGGACCGTTTTTCAAAGACTTACAATCTAGGGTGGCGGAATCACCCAAATTTCTCTTTGAAGAAGAATCAGCCACTAAATTAGGGAGGTAATTCTACTCAAGCTCAGAATCAGTATCAGCCATCATACCAAGCTCAACCATTTGCTTATCAAGCACCATAACCTGCACCTCAGTCTTCATAGGAAGAAATGATGAAAGCATTCATGCAGTCAACTGACAAAAATCTGCAAGAGATGAATAGATCCAACTTCCAAGCTATACAAGAACTGAAGAATGCCACCATGACTAATAGCAAAGACATTCACGAGCTGAAAAGTTCTATTGTCAAGATAAAAGGGCAAATTGGCCAGCTAGCCAATCAAGTGGGGGAAAGAGAAAGGAGGAAGTTCCCAAGTCAACCTGTGCCTAACCCAAAGGGGCAATTCGGTATTAGGAGTTCCTCTACTCCTACTCACGAATAGGAACACGTGCAAGCAATCACCACTTTGAGGTCAGGAAAACAAGTGGATAATCAAGTGGCCAGACCTGAAGAAGAGAAGGAGAGCCAAGACAAACCTGCAAGAGAAGTTGGACCAAACACAGTCATTCCAAATGTTGAGGATCAGTCCAAGAAATATGTTCCCAAAGCTCCATATCCAAAAAGACTGATAGCACTAAAGAAAAGCTCAAAGTACAATGCCATTTTGGAAGTGCTCAGCACGTGCAGATCAGCATTCCATTCCTAGATGCCATCCAACAAGTGCCTTTTTATGCAAAATTTTTGAAGGATTTGGTCATAGTCAAGAGGAAGACAAATGTGCTCAAAAAAGCTTTCCTGGCTGAGCAGGTAAGCTCTATTCTGTAAACAAGATGCTTGTTAAGTATAAGGACCCTGGATGTCTTACTCTTGCTTGTAAGATTGGTGACAACCAAGTTGAAAGAGCTCTATTGGATTTGGGAGCTAGTGTCAATCTTTGCCATATTCAGTCTACGTTCAATTGGGATTGGGAGAGCTGAAATCAATGTCCATCGCACTTCAATTGGCGGACAGATCTGCAAAGAAGCCGAAGGGAATCATTGAAGATGTTCTGATCAAAGTTGATAAGTTCTACTACCCTGTGGACTTCATCATCTTAGATATAGAATGATAAGTGCTATTAAGTGCTTATTTACACTCCCTTATTTATGTTTGTTAAGCCTTTAGCACTGTTAATATCTAACTATTTTTAGTGTTTTGTGATGTGCAGGTCCTTACAACAAAACATGGCCACAAAGGAGCAAAATGCACCGAGCACTCACGATTAACGCGCAGGAGCCAGCCCGCCTCACGCAGTTGCCCTAGCCGGCCCTAGGAGTCCATCGCTTCCAGCTTGCGCCATGGTGGTTATCTGCAATCGAACGTGGACTCGAATGCAAAAATATCAGTGCGTTCGAATGCACGACTTGCGTTTGAACGCAGGCCCGTGACCTGTCAGTCTATAAATAGGTCCCTTAGCTCATTTGGTTGAGAGTTTTTTTTTTGGGCGATTTTTAAGAGCATTTTGCCACTGTAGGCCCTGCTCTGCCCTATTTAATTGTAATCATTTACCTTAAAGTTAATTTAATGCATTCTTTTACTCTTTCTATGCTTTATTGTTACATGGGTGGCTAAACTCTTCAACTAAGGTTGAAGATGAAGCCTCACCCTTAGTTTATTTCATTCTTTTACATTAAATGCATTTACTTTCCGTCTTTTAATTTTCCATACTCGTCATTTAATTTCTATGACAAAAAAGTTGATTGGTTGTCGTTTTTTGAGGCATCGATAGTCATCCTTTGTTGTGTTCTAAGCCGGATGCACAACGAGTTATTGATGATTGATTTAATATCCACTGTGATCCAAGGATACAGTGGATAATTTTATCAATAATCAATACTCATTGTAGCTCCTTAACGGTAAACACATCATTTGGTTTGACTTATGTCAATAACGACAATAGAGTGTGTTGAAGGGCTTAATTTGTTAGGCGGAAAAATTTGTGTTTAATGTTTAAAGCTAACTTTTTATATGGGGTGGGGCTAGTCTTTAACCTTAGTTAATCTTTATCCATTCCTTTTCATTTTTAGAATAGTTTTAATTAATGCAAGTTACATGTTCGTTGATACGACCCTTTCTCTTGGAACTAAGTTAAAATAGATTTAATTTAAGAGTAGTATTAGTTTATTTAGCAAAACTCCATTCTCTGTGGTTCGATCCCACACTTCGCAAAAGCTATACAACCTAACGGTTCGTGCCATTGGGAGTGAAAATTTAATTTGCACGTCAAATTTTGGCACCATTACCGGGGAACAGTTGTTTTTGTTTAAATTAATATTATTTTTAGATTGAGTTTATTTTTCTACTAGTATTTATTTTATACAATTTCAATTTTGTTCATAGTTTATTTTTGCATTTTAATTAATTTTTGTTAACTTTTAGTGTGCCTATTCTAAACGAAACGCTCATTACGCATCTGCGTCTGCGTGCGCACAAGCCCCACGAACGAGCGTAGTGCTACGCCTAACGCACTTGTTGTGTTCAACGCAATTGCAAAGCCTGCCACATTGTTGCATCTATGTGAACGAACGTACATCCTGCGCTCGAGCGCACCTCTGCTTCCTGCATCAGCATATCCAAGGCAATATGTATTTTCCTGTTTCTAGCAATTTTAATTAATTGTTAACTTAGTTGTTTTTGATCTGTCTGCCTGTTTTTAGCATGTTGTCTGCGGTTTGTGTTTATATTTAGATTAATTTAATTTTTAATTGATTAATTAGTTTAATTTCTTAGTGTAGTAGTTAAGTTAATTTATGGTTAATTTTTAGTTTGATTTTGCCATGATAGTTTTTATTTGTTTTAATTAGGTTGTCAATACTTTGCTGTTTCTGTCTATTCTGCCTATGTTTATATTTGTTTAAAATTGTTTAGTTTTAATTAATTTTAGTGCATATAGGTTGCTATTTCCATAGTTTAATTGCAAGTAGTGTTTATATTCATCTAGGTGAGTTTAGTTGCTATTTATTTGATGTTATGTTCCCCTGTTTTTGTTGTTTTTCCTTGCATATTTGCTTATCTAGCTTGCTGTTTTTCCTTAGTGTTTCATTAAATTTTTGTTAGTTTATGCATGGTCGGCGATCCTTGAACTTAGAGTTAACACCATGAGATCCCGACTTAGAAAGAAACATTAGGAGGCCGTGAGCTCATGTGAGATGGGGATAATCAAAGGAATCCAGAGTGGAGAGCAGAAATCAAGGAATGAGAATATGAGAACGAGGAATTCCAAGATGCGAGAGGTGGGAATGGGGAGAACCGACAAGCGTATGAGTTGGATTTCACTACGTCACTCCAGGAATTGTTTGCACCTACTGCGGTCAGTTCCCATTCATGCATAGTGTTACCACTGACTAACGCAACTCATTATGATCTAAGCCACACGTGATTCAAATGCTACCATGCTTCTATGGCTTAGAACATGAAAACCCTTATTCCCATGTTAAGAAGTTTAGGAGTATAACTGCCACAACCAAGTTCCAAAATTTCTCGAGGAATCTGTCAATCTTAGACTCTTTCCTTTCTCCCTTCATGACAGAGCCACTGAGTGGCTGGATTCCATGGCACCTGACTCTATTATGTCCTAGGAAGAACTGTTGAAGCAGTTCTACAATAAGTTTTTCCTAATGTCCAGAGTAAATGAGGCAAGAAAGGAGATCAATTCCTTTACTCAGGATGAGGACGAGAAATTCTCAGAACGTTGGGCAAGATTCAAGGATCTGCTGATGAAGTGTCCACCTCACAGATACGAAAAATGGCGTCTAGTACAATTCTTCTACCAAGGGCTGTCTCAGCCCAACCGTAGTATGATTAAGCTGATGAATGGAGGGGCATTTCTAAACTTAACGGGAGATTTGGCCTATAAAGCATTGGAGAAAATAGCTGCCAACTCACAGGACTGGGATTTCACTAGCTGTCGAGATAAATCTGCCCAAAACCCCAAGAGAGGAGGCATCCTAGAGCTAAAAGGCGAGCAAGAGTTGACTCAAAGGATGGATGCCATTGTGAAAAGATTGGACGTACTGAGTGTAGGAAAGCCTGTCAATGCGGCAAACACATTCCTTGTTGAGAGTTGTTCTGTCTGTGCTAGTCCTATGCACCAAGCACAGAATTGTCCATTGATGACAAGTTTTACTGAGATGGAACAAGCGAACACTTCATTCACAAGGGCCATATTCGAGACATATAATCCAAGGTGGAGGAATCACCCTAATTTCTCTTGGAAGCGTAATCAACTCCACCACAAATCAAGGGGAGCACCACATTATCCCCGTGATTTTCTTTCCTTACCAAAATCAAGGACGCTGTCGCCAACGCCATCATCATCATCAAGCCCCACTCAAGCCTCAAATTTATCAACACCACCGGAAGAGACCATGAGGGAATTTATGAAAATGACTGGTCAATCAATCAGTGATGTGAGGCATTCCACCATGGTAAACATCCAGGCGATCTCGAAGTTAGAGATGCAGATGGGACAGTTGGCAAATCACCTTGGTGAGAGGGACAAGGGAAAGCTCCCTAGCCAAGCAGTGAACAACCCTAAAGCATGCAGCATTGGAAATTCTTCAAATCATGAGCATGTATAAGTGATTGTCACTCTAAGGTTGGGGAAGAGAGTGGACAATAAGGTGGTGAACCCAGAAGCAGACCATGATGAGGAAGAAGAACAAAAAGAGGAAGAGGGTGACAATCAGAAGGAAGGAGATGCTGAGCCATCTACAGTCACCCCAGTTGTTAAAGAACCTCCTAGGGCACTTGTGCCAAAAGCACCGTACCCTGAAAGATTACAAGCGCATAGGAATGGAGGGAAGTTGGTGGACATTCTGGAGGTGGTCAAACAAGTCCAAATAAATATTCCATTTTTGGACGCCATCCAGCAAATCCCTTCCTATGCCAAGTTCTTGAAGGACTTGGTCACAGTGAAGAGGAAGATGAATGTCCCTAAAAAGGCATTCATGACTGAGCAAGTCAGTGCTATCCTACAATGCAAGTTACCTATCAAGTACAAGGACCCAAGATGTCCTACAATTACTTGCATGATAGAGTTAGCCAAATTGAGAAGGCACTATTGGATTTGGGAGCAAGTGTGAATTTGTTTCCCTACTCAGTCTATTTGTAATTAGGGCTAGGAGAGTTGAAGCCCACATCCATGACACTGCAATTTGCTGATCGGTCTGTGAAGGTTCCACGGGGAATAGTTGAGGATGTACTGATTAAGGTGGACAAATTTTATTTCCTCGTGGATTTCATTGTGTTGGACACAGAGCTAGTACAGGTGATAGGGAGTGAGATCCCTATGATTCTAAGGCGACCATTTTTAGCTACTGCTAATGCCCTGATAAATTGTAGGTCGGGGGTCATGAAGATTTCTTTTGGAAATATGACAGTGGAGTTGAATATTTTTCTCATCAAAAAACAACCACTTGATTATGACAAAATGAATCAAGTATGCTTGATTGAGAAGATTCTGGATGAAGTCATTGAAGAATCGAGCATAAAGGACCCCCTGGAAGCATGCCTTGCTCAGTTTGATGAAGATTTGGATTTGGATAAACTGATGGAGTAGGTAGATGCACTTTTGGAGAGTGCTCCTTTGGTGAGCGAAGAGAAGAAGGAGATAATAGTACCTAATTGTAACGCCCCGAGAATTAATTAACTTGTAATTAATTCAACGGTTCGTCTCCCAGCCTTGTTCCACTCCGAACAAGACCTCCAGGACCTCTACTCCTAAAAAATAGAGGATACTAAGCAGCGGAAGTAATAAAATACTATAAACATTAATCAGTATAACCAAAGCATCTAACCAAAGATCATTAAAGCAGCGAAAATCATACTATTTACATCAGTACAAGGGATCTATGCTAAAACCTTAATATGCAAGTAAGCATGCATCAAGCCCTAATGTCTACAACATAACTCAAAAGTACTAGTTACTATGAGTACCGCTAAGCTTGCAATAAGTCCTCAAGCATCTCCTCGGATCGAATCCTCCACAAGAACCGATGCTTCACAAGTATCCACTATCTAGAACAAAGCATAATCGCATATATGGAGAAAAAAAGAAAAATAATACAAGGGTAAGTCCGACGACTTAGTGAGTAGAAACTACATGACGCATCTGCCATTAATTTGTGGATTCTTTTATTTATAAACACATGCAGCATTATGAGATGACAATTATCATGCATATATATATATATAATATATGCTTATAATCATGAGTAAAGAATAGTTCAACAATATGGTCTACCCGAGATATTACCCTTCTCAAATAGGTTGACGCTGTCCCGAGGGACTGTAGTACAATGCCGTGCCCCAACAATTGCACTAAACATACCGACGTAACACTAGCGACGACCAAGTTCAACCCGGTGGCCCACACCGCTAATGACGCCCGTCCTATAGTGACCATCCATTGGGAATGGCTGCATCATTGGTCACGAGTCATTGGATCCAAAGCCCCACACACGCACACATTGACCATAAAGTTAACTCAGATAGTAAGCCCATGGCCATTACTACCGCATATCGGTACCATGTCTTATGATGCAATTAGTCTTATCGTCTTTTACATGCACATTTTACAAGTCTCATTATTATCTTGTTAATGCAGACACATGTTTCACAAAAGAGAGTTCTCCAGTTCCAAAATGTATTTCATGAGAGTTGTAAAACATGCATGTTTGATATATACAAAATAATACAATGCAAGAAAAGTAACAACAAAGCATCCATGTGAGTTTGTACTCACCCGGGCCATAAAGCTCCTCCATGTAATTCCCTTGAGGCTCCATAACCTCGAATACTCGAGAAAGACCTATCATCGCTTCTATTTCTACTAAAGCACAACTCTATAACAAGTAAACAAGAAGGTCAGACGTCATAAGTCACGACGGGTCGTCCGTCCACACGAGACCGACACGTCCGCTGGACGCTTTTCGGGGAGAACCTCATTTTCTCTCATCGTCCGCCTATTCTCCGACTCCTAAGGCCAACAAAGCTCCCTAAGGCCTCCTAACGCAGATCAAACCTCCATGCAAAGAAACAATGCTAAGCTTAACAAAACGCTAGCCTAAGCAAGATTAAAGCATAACTAAGCTAACAACTATAACTAGCAACATAGAACTATAATCGAGCAAAGATAACGACGACAAAAGCTAAGGAAATCGAGTGTACCTCCTTGAAGTGAAACCTCGAGAGTTCCTTCCTCCGCACCGAAACCTCAACAAACACTCACAAACGCTCATGCCTAGGCAAGATAGGGGTTTAGGGGTGAGAATGGTGAAATGGGCAGGGGGTGAGGGGTATTTATAGGGCCAAAGCAGCCCGTCGTCAAAGTGGCGACGTTGGTACCTTTCACAATGGTCCAAAGGTTGTTTCGTACGTCTAGGTATTAATCGGAGGGTATTCCCAAAAGTAGTGGACGTCCAGTCCTAATGGTATACATCTGGTACCTTTTCACAGCGGTCCAAAGGCTGTTTCGTACGATTAGGTATTACACAGTGGATTTTGTGAATAGTGCCACGTACGCGTCGCCCCAAAGTGGCATACATCCGCTATACTGTTCATAGAGTACGAATGTACTTTCTATCAAACTGTACGTCCGGTGGGAGACCACCGTACGTCCACAATAAGGTGGTGTTTGACAAAGGTTTTTCGGATCTACTGTTTAGGTGTTGTATTGTTCATATTTTGTCTTTTTCTTAATAAAATTTCTACTATCACCGAAATACCCTTCTCTTCTTCCTTCATCCATTTCTCTGCAAATCCTACTTCTTTCTTGTTCTCTTCATCACAAAAAAGGAGACGCACAAACCACCCAAGTCCTCCTCCTCATCAAGCAGAAAATCCAACCACGTCTCGAGATGCATCCCGATGTTCCCTGTGAAAGCCAACACCTTGTCGGTGATCCCCACGGCTCCTCCCAGACCACGCGCCTCCAATAGCTCCTCATTCGACAGCATCTTCGAGATCTCCGCGATGTCGCTCGATCCAGAGTGTGATCCGGCTTCTCAAAAGGGCATAACCAACTTTTTGGTCTCACCCAGCTTATTCCAAATCTCCCCGCCAAACCCTTGCATCGCCAAGTTCGAGAACCAACTCTCTACGACCCCAACATCTCCTTCTACCTCACCCACGCACATCGGCAACCTTCGGTGTCTCGGCGAGAGCTCTTCTGAAAGGGATACGCGTTGATGTTCAGGGTTATTCACTTGATGTGGGCGTTCGACAAGCATACTCCTTGTCCCTTTTGAGTCCCCTCCCGATTGCACCGCTGCGAGCCTTTGGGCCCCATGATTTAGTCGATGGCAGTCTCTGGATAAATCTCGATGAATTTGCGCGAGATTTGGTGTTGAATTGTGTGGCAACTTGTCTTTGGAATTTTGAAGGCGTCGTCTAGAGCGAAAGCAATAAAATGGGTTTTGTTTCTTTTTGTCATTGAAATCGAAACTCTCTGTGGAGCCAAACAGCATTTAGGTTACAAAGATTTGATTCTTTGAGAAAAGGGTTCACTCTTGGGGTTGTTCTCCTTCCGGTTCAAAATGGGCAAGAGAAATCGGTCAAAACACAGTATTGAAAATGCTCTTAAGTCGGCAAAGAAGCGAAAACTAGTGAGTGAAGCTCCTTTGGGCTTTGTGGGTGTCGTGGAAGAGAGCACCAAAGGGATAGACTTCGGAGATTGAAGAAGAACCGGGTGACCAAAGTTATAGAAGGGTAAAATTGTAATTGAGGAACCAACAACCACAAACCGGTTTTCAAACAACCCCTAAAGGACAATAGCATACGTCCGCCAACCCTACCGTACGTCTGCACTAAAGGATAGTAGCGTACGTCTGCCAACCCTAGCGTACGTCTGCACTAAATGACAAACCAGAAGATAAATTCCCAAAATGCCCTTATGACAGATCCTAGTGACCCAAAGTCCAAATTAACCCTTTAACTAAGCCACTTATGCTTAGTTAAATATTTAGGTCACTACACTAATTCCCCGAAGAAGGAACTTAAGTCTTTACCTGATAGTCTTAAGTACAAGTTCCTAGGTCCAGCTGAGTCTTTGCCAGTGATTATAGCTTTAGATTTGATAGATGCTCAAGAGGAGGAATTATTAGGAGTTTTGAGAGAGCATAAGGAAGCTATAGGCTGGACTATTGAGGATATTAAGGGAATCAGTCCCTCGTTGGTTATGCATAAGATACATCTGGAAGAGAATTCCAAACCATCGAGGGAACCAAAGAGAAGGCTCAACCCAGAATGCAGGAGGTTGTGAGAGCGAAGTGATCAAAATTGTTGGATGCGGATCATCTATCCCATTTCGATAGCAAGTGGGGTGAGCCCGATACATGTTGTGCCCAAAGCGGGCTGGATTGATGTAGTGAAGAACAGGATAACGAGTTGGTGCCAACTCGTATTCAGATGGAGAGAGTATGTATAGACATCAGAAGTTGAACTCTGCCACCAAGAAATATCACTTTCCTCTTCCATTAATCAATCAGATGGTGGAGCGTTTAGCTGGGCACAAGTATTACGCTTTTGGATGGTTATTCAGATATAACCAGGTCCCAAAGGGACCTCAAGACCAGGAGAAGACTACCTTTACATGTCCTTTTGGGACACTCGCCTACCGTCGCATGCCTTTTGGGCCGTGCAATGCACCTACTACTTTTCAGTGGCGTATGATCAGCATTTTTTTGACATGGTAGAGCGATTTATGGAGATCTTCATGGATGACTTCTCCGTCTTTGGTTCATCTTTTCAGGAGTGTTTGGACCGTCTCATGTTGGTGTTAGTGAGATGTAAAGAGAAGAACCTTGTACTTAACTGGGAGAAATGCCATTTTATGGTTAAGCAGGGGATAGTACTGGGGGCATGTCATATCTCATAGGGGTATTGAGGTTAACAAGGCGAAGGTAGATTTGATCTCTAACCTTCCACCCCCACGTACTGTGAAGGAAATTCGTTCCTTCTTGGGCCATGCAAGGTTCTACAGGCAATTTATCAAAGATTTCAGCAAGATCGCCAGGCCCTTGTGTAGGTTGTTGGCCAAAGAGACCCCGTTTGAATTTGATGAAGAATGTGTGAAAGCATTCAGGGCTCTAAAGGAGATTCTGACGTCCACACCAGTGATTAGACCACCCAATTGCTGTGAACCATTTGAGATTATGTGTGACGCATCAAACTATGCTATGGGAGCTGTGTTAGGGCAACGCATTGAGAAACTTTCCCATGTGATTTACTATGCGAGCAGGACTCTGAACGATGCTCAACTCAATTACTCCACCACAGAAAAGGAGTTGTTGGCGGTCATTTTCACGCTGGATAAGTTTAGATTCTATTTGTTAGGATCTAAAATCATTATCTATTCGATCACGGCATTGAAGTATCTTTTCTCCAAGAAAGATGCTAAATCCCTTTGATCGATGGATTTTGCTGCTTCAAGAGTTTGACATAGAAATCGAGATAAGAAGGGACAAAAAATGTGGTGGATCATTTGTCTAGGTTGACCATGGATTTCACCGAGGATGCCACACCATTTCGAGACCTTTCACGATGAGCAATTGATGCACATTGCTCACAATCCCGCACCTTGGTTTGTCGACATAGTGAACTATCTTGTTACCGACCAAATGCCTTTGCATTGGGGCAACAAGATAAGCTCAAATTTTGTCCAAGGTGAAAACCTTTCTTTGGGATGATCCTTACTGCTCAAGTATTGTCCCGAGATCATTAGAGATGCATACCTGAATTTGACCAAACCAATGTCATCTCCTTTTGTCATGATCATGCATGTGGAGGCCATTTCAGGTAAACAAGACCACGCAAAGATTTTGTGTGGATTTTATTGGCCCACCATGTTTAGACTCGTGCTTATTGCACATCTTGTGAGCTATTAGAAACTTGGGAGTATTTCAAAGAGGAATATGATGCCCTCAATCCCATATTGATAGTTGAGATTTTGATGTATGGGACATCGATTTCATGGGACCTTTCCCAAACTCCTTGGTTTCTGACATTTTGGTTGCTGTGGACTATGTGTCCAAGTGGGTGGAGGGTTGCATTGCAAGACCAATGACCACAGAGTTGTGGTCAAGTTTTTGAAGGACACTATTTTGCTCGGTTTGGTACACCTAGAGCGATTATCGGTGATGGAGGCGCGCACTACAGATTTTTGAGTTGATGAAGAAGTATTTCATCACACATAAGGTTGCCACCTTATCACCCACGCAGTGGGCAGGTTGAAGTGTCAAATCATGAGATCAAACACATTTTGGAGAAAACAAAGAACCCAGAGAAAGATTGGTCTCTGATTGAATGATGCTTTATGGGCATACAGACAGATATTTAAGACACTCGATTGGGATGTCACCGGTGAAAACCTTTCTTTGGGATGATCCTTATCTGCTCAAGTATTGTCTTGATCAGATCATTAGGAGATGCATACCTGAATTTGACCAAACCGATGTCATCTCCTTTTGTCATGATCATGCATGTGAAGGCCATTTCAATGCAGACAAGACTGCTGCAAAGATTTTGCAGTGTGAATTTTATTGGCCCACCATGTTTGCAGATGCTCGTGCTTATTGCACTTCTTGTGAGCACTGTCAGAAACTTGGGAGTATTTCAAAGAGGAATATGATGCCCCTCAATCCCATATTGATAGTTAAGATTTTTGATGTATGGGACATCGATTTCATGGGACCTTTCCCAAACTCCTTCGGGTTTCTGTACATTTTGGTTGCTATGGACTATGTGTCCAAGTGGGTGGAGGCGGTTGGGTGCAAGACCAATGACCACAGAGTTGTGGTCAAATTTTTTAAGGACACTATTTTCGCTCGGTTTGGTACACCTAGAGCGATTATTAGTGATGGAGGTACGCACTTCTGCAACCGGATTTTTGAGCAACTAATGAAGAAGTATTTCATCACCCATAAGGTTGCCACCCTTATCACCCACACAAAAGTGGTAGGTTGAAGTGTCAAATCTGAGATCAAACACATTTTGAGAAAACAGTGAACCCCAGCAGAAAAAGATTGGTCTCCGATTGAATGACGCTTATGGGCATACAGCATTTAAGACACCGATTGGGATGTCACCATATCGGTTGGTGTACGGAAAGCTTGTCATCTTCCGCTGAGTTGGAGCATCATACGGGCCATCAAGCACCTGAACTTCAATTTTTGAAGGCCGTTCTCAAAGGAAGCTCCAACTCACTAAATTAGAGGAGCCGAGGAATGATGCTTATGATAGTTCAAGAAAGTACAAAGAACACATGAAGAAGGTTCATGACCGAGCATTCTGAGGAGATCTTTTGAGCCAGTCGAAAAGTCCTTCTTTACAATTCTCTGCATTATTTCTGGCAAGTTGAAATCTCGGATGGGCCCATTCATCATTAAGATGTGTTTTCTCATGGGGCCATCGATAGAGGATCCCAAGAATGGTAACATTTTTAAGGTGAACGGACAAAGAGTAAAAACCATTCTTGGAGTTGAGGAGTTTAGAGGTTGAGGCTACTCTGCTGGAGGATCCGATTATACAGAGTGATTGTAGTCTCATATCACGAGTCTCTTGAAGACGTTAAACTTAGCGCTTGTGGGAGGCACCTCATTATGTTTCTTGTTTTATATTTTGCATTTGTTGTTTAGTCCAAATTTGGGAAGCATTCTTTTATGCTATACCTTAAATATTTGTTGTGTTTGTAAATATAAATATTTTAGTTTGTGTGTGTTGTAATTATTTTATTTTGTAAATATCTTTTAAAAAAAACTCACTTGCATGTGTTCATCATAGCCATTCATCACACACACACACTCGATGCATGATGCAATGCCTCAACGCGCCCTTTACATTCAACGCATTGCTCACTTTACACATGCATTAACATGATGCGCGAACCAACGCACGCAATGTGCTCAATGCACTCAAGCCGAGCCTCACGATGACCTATTTTTAGGTCATTTTTTCTCCACTTTTCCCATTCTCCTATCACCAGCGCTGCATATTTCCCCCTCATCTCCGCTTTCTCCTCCTAAACACCTCCAAACACCAACCACCGCCACCCATCCCCCACCACACATCACCACCACCACCGCCCATTCTCCACCACCACCACCATCATCCCCCATTCCCCCATTTCCATCCAAAACCAAACCCCAACCCCATTTTTTTTTCATTTTTTTATTTTTCAATCGGCAAACCATTCAGGATTGTGCAGTTTGGTTTGCATTGTTTTGCAGGGGTTGGGTTGATTTGAAAGGGTTCTCAAACCCTTTGGTTTCGGGTTGCACACTCACAACCCCAACGAACTCCAACATGCCTAGAGGGCAGGTTCCTCTTCCCTCTGACCACCCATCATAGCCAGCCACCTTGAGAGTCAAGCTCATTGAGAACACCTTTGCCATCGAAGAGTTCTCCAACAATGAAGCTACAAGTTGGGCGGTTCAAGAGCTTAAGAACCGGGGTTTGAAGAGGCTTTTCAAGCCCGTCGCCTCCACTGCATACGAGCGCCTAGTTAGAGAGTTTTATAAGCATCTAAGCGTAGATTGCGACCAGCCGGACATACTTTTCTCTTCCATTGATGGAAGAGAAGTGGAGGTGACCATAGCCGACGTTGCGGCTGTTTTGAAGTGCAGCCATGAGCCTCCTGAGTCGGACGTTCCTTGGCTTGAGTGCCCCTCCATGCTCACCATCGTGGACATTGTTTCCGACATGTGTGAGGGGCAATATGCAGACAGTCACCGAAATGCAACCAGCAAAATGAAGATTCCTCAGAATCTTCTATTCATTGATATGGTGCTGTACATGAACGTGTGTCCTTTGGGACACAAGACACAAAGGCGGGACTTATTCCTCAGTGCTCTTTATGCGTTCCACAGAGGTTTTTGGTGCTCCATTCCCGAGATCATATGGCGACAGATTCAGAAATTCTGGGAAGGAATGCATCATCGGTCGGCTGAGCACACGAAGACTTGGGGTCTACCTTTCCCTTTTCTCATTACTCACAGTTTGAGAAAGAAAGGGATTAAGGGCAACGCTACAGACGGGCCGATCACTGAGAGCCCATATTTCGGCCACATCCAGTGGAACCAGAGTTTGTCCCACATGCCTAGAAGCACTAGCCGCACCAGAGCTAGCCATGGACATTCCGGAGATGGCAACAGCAGAGATAGCAGCTAAGCGAGAGAGCAGAGAGCAGGAGGAGCATGTAAGAAGAGAAGAGGAAGAGTATGAGGAGACAATCACACTCAGAGCCTCAGATTTTGTGCACTTCCAGGACATCCTAGAGGACATGCGATTTCAAATCGCAGATTTGCAGAGGACTGCACGCTAGGATAGGCTCGAGACCCAGGAAATGCTCCAAGCCATCTTAGACAGGCTGTCACCAGCCTCGGGACCTTTTGCACCACCAGACCCGTGACGTCTTCGTGACATTTTGGTTATATTTTTCACACCCCTTTGCATCACATTTGTATTTTCTATATCCGCACACTGTGGGCAGTGCGAATTTTGAGTTTGGGGTTATTTTTCTGTGCACATTTGGTTTTTGATTATGCATTTTATTTTAATTATGATTTATTTTCCTTTGTGAGTTTAATTTTATGAACACATGATCACTTTGTTAAGGGAATTTAAATTAAGTTATTTTCTTTGGCAACCTGATATATTACATTTCAATTTGATTTTCATGAGCATATTTGGCACATAGTTTGTGGGATAAAATGTTGAGTTTGGTCATGCTAGCTTTGTGAGCTTAAATGCAGTTGGGTAACCTGTTGGGAAATAACTGTGGTTTATGTAAATAAAATAAAATAAAATAAATAAATTTGATGATCATTTTGAGCTTTCCACCGAGTAACCGAATCTCGTGCCTCATTAAGCATTGAGCGTTCGCGTAAAAAAGTGAGAAGTTAGACTTGATTAGCAAAGCTTCGTAGCCTTTTTTACTCGAGTTGGTAGGTCCTTAGGGGTGTCTTTACACCTAATGCCTTAAAACCTTTTGGTTTGGGAGTCATTGACTTAACGCTTGATACATGGGTCAACTAGACAACTTAAGGGAGCTATGCAATAAAAAGAAAATTGAAATAAACCTTGTTTATTGTGTCCGATGGGTAGTCTAATGAATTTTGAGTGTCAAAGCATGCATGACTAAGATTAGTGTTGAAATTCCATAATTATGTGTTGAATTCACTTTCACTAGAATTGATTAGTGTGATATCTCATATTGCCATGTTTGTAGCTTGATTGATAATTCCCTGAAAATTGTGAAGATAGTGTTTGTTTGGTTAAGTTTGCTCATGAATAAAACCATAATTGTTATATTGTTGCATTATTGAAAATAAAATGTTTGTGCAAATGTTTGTGGATATCATTCTTGGAAAACCCTCACTAGACTTCACTCGTCCTCTAGGAAATTTCTAGAGGTTTAAAAGGCTTGTTGCATATGCTAAATGCAACCGTTCTCCCACGAAAGCGAACCTATGTTTAATCATGTCTTTCATTTTGTTTTGCTAAGGGACTAGCAAAATATAAGTTTGGGGTATGTTAAGTGCTTATTTACACTATTTATGTTTGTTAAGCCTTTAGCACTTTTAATATCTAACTATTTTTAGTGTTTTAGTGTTTTGTGATGTGCAAGTCCTTACAACAAAACATGGCCACAAAAAAATGCACCAAGTGAAAGCACCTAGTTAGCCCGCATCTCACTTGCCCTAGCCCCTAGGAGTCCATATTACTGTGATCAAACGTGGACTCCACGCTCAAACGCATAAAAACGCACGCCCTGTCGATCATAAATAGTCCCTTAGCTCATTTGGTCAAGAGTTTTTGGGCGATTTTTAAGAGCACTTTGCCACTATAGGCCCTGCTCTACCCTTTTTAATTGCAATCATTTACTTTAAAGTTAATTTAATGCATTCTTTTACTCTTTCTATGCTTTATTGTTACATGGGTGGCTAAACTCTTCAACTAAGGTTGAAGATGAAGCCTCACCCTTAGTTTATTTCATGCTTTTACATTAAATGCATTTACTTTCCGTCTTTTAATTTTCTATACTCGTCATTTAATTTGTGACAAAAAAAGTTGAGTGGTTGTCATTTTTTGAGGCATCGATAGTCATCTTTGTTGTGTTCTGTTGGTGCACAACGAGTTATTGATGATTGATTTAATATCCACTGTGATCCAAGGATACAATGGATGATTTTATCAATAATCAATACTCATTGTAGCTCCTTAACGGTAAACACATCATTTGGTTTGACTTGTGTCAATAATGACAATAGAGTGTGTTGAAGGGCTTAATTTGTTAGGCGGAAAAATTTGTGTTTAATGTTTAAAGCTAACTTTTTATATGGGATGAGGCTAGTCTTTAACCTTAGTTAATCTTTATCCATTCCTTTCCATTTTTTAGAATAGTTTTAATTAATGCAAGTTACGTATTCGTTGATACGACCCTTTCTCTTGGAACTAGGTTAAAATAGATTTATTTTAAGAGTAGTATTAGTTTATTTAGCAAAACTCCAACTAACGGTTCGTTGCAAATTTAATTTCTACGTCATAGAACCAGCAGTAAATGTAGAAATTCATGTTCCAATCATATTAGGGCATCCCTTTTTAGCTATAGCTAATGCCTTAATCAGTTGTAGAACTAGAGTGATGATGTTATCTTTTGGGAACATGACAGTGGAGCTGAATATCTTTGATATCAGCAGGTAGCCATTTGAGTATGAGAAAGTCAGAAGTACCTACTTGATAGAAGAGATAGTAAAGGAGACGATAAATGAGCTGAGCAGTGACGACCATTTGGGAGAATGCCTTACTGCATATGGAGGTGACATGAACTTGAATACACTACTAGAACAAGCTGATGCAATGTTAGACTCAGCTACAGTAAGTGAGACTAATATTGAGGGAACCACTGACCCAACATCATCAGCAGCTGAGCAAGTAAAGAGAGAGTTGAAGCCCCTACCGGACACATTGAAGTACAAATATCTAGATCCTAGTGAATCTCTACCAATAATCATCTCTTCTGACTTGGATGAGGCTCAAGAACAAGAATTGCTGAATGTGTTGAGAGAGTATAAAAAAGCAATCAGATGGTCAATTGGAGACATCAAGGGAATCAAGCTTGCAATGGTAATGCACAAGATTCACCTAGAAGAAAATGCTAAAACCTCTAGGGAGCCACAGAGACATTTAAATCCGGCCATGCAAGAGGTAGTTCTAGCTAAGGTGATCAAACTTCTGGATGTAGGAATCATATTCTTGATCTCTGATAGTAAATGGGTGAGTCCCATTCATGTGGTACCCAAGAAGGCAGGGATAACAATGATCAAGAACAAAGACAATGAGTTGGTCCCAACTCAGGTGCAATCAGGATGGAAAGTGTGCATTGACTACAGAAAGCTAAATTATGTAACAAGGAAGGACCACTTTCCTCTACCTTTCATTGATCAGATGGTGGAGAGATTGGCAGGCTATGATTACTATTGTTTCCTGGATGGCTACTCCGGTTATAACCAAATTTCATTGGATCCCGAATATCAAGAGAGGACTACTTGATCGGTGTCAAATATTGTATATTTGACCCCCCTTAACTCATGTTTGTTAAGCTCTTAGCTTTGTAATTTCTAATGTTTTTGTTAGTTTTTGTGTTTTAGTGTTTTGCAAGTTGCTATGTTGCATCTGGGGCTAATGCCATTAAATTTGGGGCTTAAAACAGTTTGGGGAGCTTTGGCGGCAAAATTGAGTCGAGTGATGATTCGCACCCGATGACTCCCACCAAAACAGCCATATCTGGAGTTGTAGAACTCCGATTGGGGTGATCTTAGTGTTTTTAGAAAGCTAACTCGAAGATCTACAAAATCATGTTTCACAAGATTTGGCCAATTCTAAAGTATGTGTGCTCGAACGCACATTTTGTGATCAAGCACAATTATGCCCATCTGATGCAAAAATTCTTGCACGAGTGCGATCAATCACACCTAGTGCGATCGAGTGCACCTAACTGACTTGACAGCATTGAAACCCTAAATTTAGCCTACAAATACCCCCTCTTTCTTTTGTAAACAAGGAGGGACGCTTGGAGGCTGCTAGGAGGCGCCTTTGGGAGCTGGGACTCCCCTGTTTGGCAATTTTGAGCTCCTCTAAGCGTCACTCTTTGTATAGTTTAATTAATATTTAATGCTTTTAGTTATTTTATTTAAAAAACAAATCAGAATAAGTGAGCTTTTCATTGAGTAACCGGACCTCATGCCTCATTAAGTATTAAGTGTTCGCGTAAAAAGATGAAAAATTTCAGCTAAAAAATTGTATTGCTAGTTTAGGTTCCGTAACTCTTTTGACTTGAGTAATTAAGCCCTATGGATGTCTCTACATCTAGTGCCCTAAAACCGTCTGGTTTGGGAGTCACTGGCCCAACACTCGTTACATAGGTCATTTAGAAGCTTAAGGGAGTCAAGCATTGCACAGCCTACACAAAAAAATTGCATCTTTCAATTCAAGCCTTAGTTGTAGTTATCACATTGTTTTCCTTTGAATTTTGGGATACATGTCTTTTGAGAATAATTGAAACCCCATGATCTTGCTGTTAGTTCACTTTGCACTTCATGGAGCATGTGTTGTCTCAATTATCTAAACTTGAATGAAAATGATGTTTGGATGCCTGGATGATGTGGTTCTTATGTTTAACATGTTAAATTTGCTAATGATGTGTAAACCATGTGTTTGTGTGAAGGGCTTTGTCCATTAATAATATAGTACCAAATAATTGTTTGTGGGTGTCATTCTGGAAAACCCTCACAAGACTTCACTCGTCCACTAGGGATGCCTAGGGGTTTAAAAGGCTTGTTGCATATGCTAAATGCAATCGTTTCTCCCACGAAAGCGGATTTATGTTTATTGTTTTCATTGTGTTTTCATTTTTGTTTTGCTAAGGGACTAGCAAAATGTAAGTTTGGAGGAATTTGATCGGTGCCAAATATTGTATATTTGACCCCCCTTAACTCATGTTTGTTAAGCTCTTAGCTTTGTAATTTCTAATGTTTTGGTTAGTTTTGGTGTTTTAGTGTTTTGTAGGTTGCTATGTTGCATTTAGGGCTAATGCCATTAAATCTGGGGCTTAAAACAGTCCAGGGAGCTTTGGCAGCAAAATTGAGTCGAGTGATGATTTGCACGATGACTCCTACCAAAACAGACATATCTGGAGTTATAGAACTCCATTGGGTGATCTTGGTGTCTTTAGAAAGCTAACTCGAAGATTTACAAAATCATGTTTCATAAGATTTGGCCAATTCTGAAGTATGTGTGCTCGAACGCACGTTTTGTGATCGAGCGCAATTATGCCCATCTAATGCAGAAATTCTTGCACGAGTGTGATCGATCGCACCTAGTGTGATTGAGTGCACCTAACTGATCTTGCAACGTTGAAACCCTAAATTTAGCCTATAAATACCCCCATTTTCTTTTGTAAACGAGGAGGGACGCTTGGAGACTGCTGGGAGGCGCCTTTGGGAGCTGGGACTCCCCTGTTTGGCAATTTTGAGCTCTTCTAAACGTCACTCTTTGTATAGTTTAATTAATATTTAATGCTTTTAGTTATTTTATTTTAGCCTCTCATTTCCCTCACTATGGATTTGTTTATATATACTCATGTTTGGTTTATATTTTCTGTCATTTAATTTAACGTATGTTCGATTCAATCACAATCTCGTGACAAGATTGTGATTGGTTGTTGTTTATGGATCGTTTTTGCGTCCAATATTTGTTGTGATTCATCCGGGTTACATTGGATGGTTTAATTGAGTCCAATATCCGTTGTCGTCAACGACACATCGGATGATTCGATTTTGGTTCAATATCCATTGTGACCATTTATGGGTTAATACATCAAATGATTTGACTAGATTTTGTAAAGGCAAAAGAACATGCGTAGAGTTAGGCCGTACGACGGGTGTGTGTGCTAACGTGAGAATAGAATATGCATTTTAGCCTAATTGATTGATAGATGTGTGAATTAACATGCTTATATGTTGATTAAATTGTGGTGAGGTGAACTAGGGACCTTAGTCATTTTTATTTATTTATTTTTAAGCATTTAATTTAGTTTATTTTAATGCACACCAACTGTTTGATTTTGGGACTATGTTAAAATATTATTAGTTTAGGCATTAAAATTAGTTTCTAGCAAAGCCAATTCTCTGTGGGATCGACCTCGCACTTGCACACCTGCTACACTGCTTAACGACTCGTGCAATTGGTGAGTACAATTAAATTTGTGCAACACTACTTTCACATGTCCTTTCGGTATCGTCGTATGTCATTTGGGCTATGCAATGCACCTACTACTTTTCAGTAATGCATGATCAGCATCTTTTCAGATATGGTCGAACGTCACTTGGAGATATTCATGGATGACTTCTCAGTCTTTGGTTCATCATTTGGAGAATGTCTGCATCATCTCACTTTGGTATTAGTACGATGCAAAGAGAAGAATCTGGTTCTTAATTGGGAAAAATGTCACTTTATGGTGAAACAAGGGATTGTTTTGGGCCATGTGATTTCTTCCAAAGATATAGAGGTTGACAAAGCTAAGGTGGATCTGATTTCTAGCCTTCCGCCACCACAGACAGTTAAAGAAATTCAGCCATTTCTGGGACATGCAAGATTCTACAGAAGATTCATCAAGGACTTTAGCAAAATAGCTAGACCTTTGTGTAATCTACTTGCAAAAGATGTTTTGTTTGACTTCAATGACAAATGCCAGACAGCCTTCGAGATTCTGAAGAAGACATTGACCTCTACACCAATCATCCAATCACCTAATTGGGGACTGCCCGTTCAAGATAATGTGTGATGCTTCTGATTATGCTGTGAAAGCTGTGTTGGGGCAGAGAGCGGAAAAGCTTCCTCATGTTATATACTATGCGAGCAAGACCCTGAATGATGCACAACTCAACTACTCCACCATTGAAAAGGAGTTATTGGCTGCCATGTTTGCTTTAGATAAGTTTAGATCTTACTTGCAAGGATCTAAGGTCTTGGTCTACTCGGATCATGCTATTCTGAAGTATCTTTTTTCTAAGAAAGATGCTAAATCTCCTCTCATCCGGTGGATTCTATTGATGCAAGAGTTTGACATTGAGATTCGGGACAAAAAGGGTTATGAGAATGTGGTAGCTGGCCATCTATCTAGGCTGGTTATGGACTTTAATGAAAATGTTATGCCGATTGCTAAGATGTTCCCTGATGAACAACTTATGCACATCTCTCAAATTTCTACACCATGGTTCGCAGATATTATGAACTATATCATCACCGCCCAGATGCCATCACATTGGACCAAGCAAGACCGATCAAAATTCTTGGCTGGGGGAAGTACTTCTTTTGGGATGATCCTTACCTGTTTAAAAACTGCCTAGATCAGATTATAAGGAGATGCATCCCTGAGAGTGACTACCAGAAGATCCTCTCTTTCTACCATGATCATGCATGTAGAGGACATTTTAGTTCTAAAAATACCGCAACGAAGATTCTTCAAAGTGAATTCTATTGGCCTTCCATTTTTCATGATGCCCATGCTTATTATTCAGCCTGTGAGAGATGCCAGAAGTTGGGGAGCATAGGAAAAAGGAATATGATGCCGCTAAATCTGATCCTTATTGTGGAACTCTTTGATGTTTGGGGCATCGACTTCATGTGACCCTTCCCTAACTCTTATGGGTACTTTTTCATCCTTGTGGCAGTTGACTACGTTTCCAAGTGGGTGGAGGCTTGCAAAACCAATGATCATAGAGTGGTGCTTCAGTTTTGAAAGAAAATGTGTTTGCACGTTTTGGGACACCACATGCCATCATCAGCGATGGGGGGAAGCACTTTTACAACCAATTTTTCGAGCAACTCATGAAGAAGTATGGAATCACTCACAAAGTTGCAACGCCCTACCATCCTCAAACTAGTGGGCAGGTTGAGATATCCAATAGAGAAATCAATAGGATATTAGAGAAGATGGTGTACCCGACAAGGAAAGATTGGTCTCTACAGCTCAATGATGCTTTGTGAGCGTATCGAACAACATTCAAGACTCCAATTGGCATGTCTCCTTACCGATTGGTGTATGGCAAGGCATGTCATCTTCCTATAGAATTGGAGTATCGAGCATATTGGGCTATCAAACAGTTAAACTTCAATCTCACCAAGGCTGGCGACCAGAGGAAGCTCCAGAGTGATGAATTAGAAGAATTGAGGAATGATGCCTATGACTGTGCCAAGCAATATAAAGCGAAGATGAAGAAGACTCATGATCAAAACATATTGAGAAGATCTTTTGAAGTTGGTCAGAAAGTCCTCCTTTACAACTCATGCCTACATCTATTTCCAGGGAAGCTAAAGTCCCGATGGACAAGACCATTCAGAGTGCGTGCAATTTCTACTCATGGAGCCATCGAGATCGAGAATCTTAAGAACGAAAATACTCAAAAAGCCAATGGTTAGCAGCTGAAGCCATTCCAGAACTGGATATTCCAGAGATTAAGGAATTGCCCTTGGAAGACCCAACTTCATCCAACTGATCATCCGCTGTGGAAAGTCTGGCTGAAGACTGTAAACTTAGCGCTTATGAGAGGCACCCCTTTATCCTTTTATTTCCTTTTAGTTATTTTTGTTTTAGTTGTAATTGTGATTTTTTTTTATTTTTCAGGACGGATGTTGTCACAAGTAAGTTTGGGGGAGGACACCTCTCGACTAACTTCGGTTCTCTTCACTTCTTGGTATTGTATTTTTGCCCACATTGAGGACATTGTGTGATTCAAGTTTGGGGGTATGAAAAACCGTTGTCCATTTTTATTTTAGTTGTTATTTTTAGTTTTTAGTTGTTGTTTTCTGTCATTTTTAGTTTTTAGTTGTTTTCTTTTTAATTGTGCAATGTTGTTGTCAAGTTTGGGTTATTAACTATGGTTGTGGTTTGCATTTCATTAGTTTGCTTAAAAGATTGAACTCTTCGTTATGTCAGTAGGAGTCAGAGTCTTTTGACTTATTTTTGGGTAATTGAGATTGTATGTGTTTTTGAGTTCAATCTTTTTTTTTTTTTTTTTTTTTTAGCACATTAGCATGTTTTCTATGAGGTATAATATTTTAGCTTAATCTTGTTCCTTTGAGATTTGTTGGATGACCTATTGATGAATAACCTTGGCATGCAAGATAAAAATAAAATAAAATAATACAATATAATCATTTTGAGGTCCTCACTGAGTAATCGGACATTTTGCCTCACTAAGCATTAAGTGTTCGTGTCAAAAGGTGTGAAGTTAAAGCTAAGTTATGATATGGCTAGTATGGCTTCATAGCCTTTTTGACTTAAGTTATTAAACCCTTAGGCATGTTCTACATCTAGTGCCCTAAAGCCATTTGGCTTGAGAGTCATTGGCCTAACACTTGTTACATGTGTCAAATTAGAAAGCTTAAAGGAGTCATACATTGCATAGCCTAGAAAAAAAAAATTAAATTTAAAAGAGAGAGAGAGAGAATAAATGCATATCTTGCCTTGTTGTTTTCATTTGTTTGGGATTCTTACGAATTTTTTGAAATTTGTTTTAAGTTTAAATTGAAACCTTCATTATTGCATGCTAATTTCACTTTGCACATTTCAAGAACATATAATGTCTCAATTATCCATTTATGAGTTATTTCTTCTTGGATGCCCGTTGATTGTGATGAGGCTGTTTGTCTTATTAAGTTTACTCATGAATAAGAACCATGGTCTTTGTGAAAATTCTTTCTTGTTAACAATATTATGCTACAATGTTTGTGGATATCATTCATGTTAAACCCTCACGAGACTTCACTCGTCCATTAGGAATGTCTAGGGGTTTAAAAGGTTCATTGCATATGCTAAATGCAATCATCTCTCCCATGAAAAATGATTTATGTTTATTGCTTTCATGTTATTTTTAGTGTTGTTTTGCTAAGAGACTAGCAAAAGTTAAGTTTGGGGGTATTTGATGTGTGCCAAATATTATATATTTGGACCTCTTAATTTACTATTGTTAATCTTTTAGCTTTGTTATTATCTGATGTTTTGGTTTAGTTTCGTATTTTTAAGTGTTTTATAGGTTGCTAAAGGAAAGCTATTGGTTTTATGTGGAAGTTGCTTATTTTGGATGAAAAAGGCAAGTCCCTGTTAGAGCAATCGAGTGCAGGATAGCCACGATAGAGCGCATTTACGCTTGAGCCCAGGACAGTCATAATTGAGTGCGAATGCTGCGCAGCAGACGAAAACCTTATGCCGCTCGAGCACACCAGCTGTACAATCGAGCGCACACGTCCGACTTGGCATTGAATTTCAGTTTTAGTCAAGTTGTAAACCTTAGTTTTAGGCCTATAAATAGATAATTATCATATTAGTTTAGGGAGGCTACAAATTACAATATTCGAGAGGAGAAAGAAGAGAGTTCTAAGGTTTCCTAGCTTTTGGATTTCAACTTTGGGTTTTATTATTTGTAAGTACTCAAGTTTTCATTATGAATTCTATCAAGAACATTTTGTCTTTCAATAACATGAGAGGTTAAACCTTCAACTAAGGTTGAAAATAAAGCCTCATTTATGATTAGCAATTTAGTTTCATGTAATCAATATTTCTCAATTTAATTGTTCAATTGCCTATTGTTTTGCTTTTTATTAATTGGATTGAATGTATCTTAGATATCTTTTGTGATTCAAGGATACATTAGATGATTTAGGATAATTCAATACAATTGATTGCTTGGTTTTCTTGGTTAAAAGATTGGATCTTTCCTGTGATTTATTCTTTGGATACAATTGATGTTTCGATATAGATTGGATATTTTCTTGTGATTTATGGATACAGTTAATAATTTAATTGAATATTGGATTTCTATTGTGATTTGGATAAAGAATGGATACAGGGAATATTTTGATTAATTTTGTGAAGCAAAAGTCAAACATACCTAAGTTTTATATGTAAGAACTTTGGGGAATATTTGAGATCATGGAACTAGGTTGTTATGAATGTGTGAGTGTGGATTCTGAAACCTTAGTTGTTCGTCAATAGATTACTTTCACTTAATTAGTTTTATACTTTTGTTTTTATTCAAACAACATTCATTCAAAAACTAAGAACTAGATTAGAATTAAATTACTTTACGTTTAAAATTTGCTTTCAAGAATATAATTTCCTATGGGTTTGACCTCATATTTGCACAACACTATATTGCACACAACTCGTGCGCTTGCGAGTATATTAAATTTGTACAACAGGGACCACCTAGACGATAAATGAAGTTGATATTATATTATGTGAATTAAGCATGTGAGATGATATATATTGTTTTATGTTTTTAATTTGTATTTTTATTATCGTGTTATATACTGTTTTAGTATCCCATAATATGATATGTGGGTTTTGATACGTATGAAATTCAAAGGAAAATATTTTAGGTTTTTATAAGTATGTATTAGCAAAACTCTAGACTGGATTTACAAAACAACTATGAAGTTTTTAGAAAATAAACACTTTTATGAAAACTCTATGTAAGATGGTTGTTTAGTAAATTTGAGACAGAAATTTTCAAGAGAAAGAGTGGGGATCACATCACACACGTACGGTCAGCATATTTTGTACTATGTTGTTCTAGATAAAAACTATGCTGTTATGTCATACAACCAATTGGGAGAAGCTGAAAATTAGGTTTTTTTTTTTTCTAAAAAAAATAAATGTTTCAGACATTTTTTATAGATAAAAACTCTCTCTTTTTTATTTATTTATTTATTTCATGCAACCCAAACCAGCATTGTATAAATTAGCACCAAATCATTATTAGATATAAGTCAACTAACGCATACCAAGACATGGTTGTTTGAATTAGACTTGAAAAATTGATTGTCAAATGTGAATTAATTAATTAGAAGGGGGCATATGTTGATGTTAACCACCATCAGAGAACCGAGAGATGTGGAAAAACCCGATATTTTGACTAATGTGCAAAATTTTAAACTAAATTATCTTGTAAAGTATAAAAAATGAGAAATAAGAAACAAATAAACACTTCATGTTTTCTTGTAGCTCATACAATGTATCGAAACGTGATGCATTTTATATTTCTCATTTTAGTGCGACAACTAATTAATGTCCAACTCTTTCAAAAACCATGAACGGCGAAATTGAGGAATAAGACGACTGGTAATCGAAGACTGCAGTTCTCTGTTAGACAAGGCTGCGTTTGATAACTTTTTTGTTGTTGATAAAACTAGTTTTGAATTATGTTTTTCTAAAGAAATCTCATGTTGTGTAACGAAGTAGTAGGTATTAGGCACCGTCAAGAACACTTATTTAATGATGGAAACATTCTCTAAAGAAATAAATAAATAAATAAAAGTGGCTTTAAAGCTTTTGATATATGAAACGTTGGGGTGGATGTGATTGTGATGTGAACAAAAAGCTTGAACCGTGTGGAAAATTTGGAGGAAAAGTAGGGGAAGTTTCTCTGGCAGAGCCCTCAACCTTTGACTGCAGAGGACACAACCAAGCACCTTTTTTGAAAAATAAACACACACTCGACTCTGTTTTTCTTACCCAACTACAGATTTGTCAACACGCAAGTGTGGACAGTGTCGGCTCTGCCTTTATTTATTATTGTGTTATCTTTTAAGATTATTGTTTGTACGTACAGACTTTTCTGCAAGATATATCATCAGCCCTTTGCTTGACGAAAAAGGTTTCTGATTGGGCCCCCATCACTTGAATTTATCATGATCTCAAACCAAACAGACAAATTTAACAATCTTCCCCTAGATTTGTGTGGGGGCATTTGGATGATTTTTGTTCAAGATTTTCAAACTGGAGTGGCGGGGGAGACAGAGAAGATGTGAATGATAAGGGAGGAGTACTCCATAGAATCTACTTTCTGAGTGCAAGTGGGGAGGCCGGGTCAAGAAATTCAACGGTGGCTTGCATGTGGGATTGATGATGATTAAGAAATAAGAATGGACGAGCGATGAAAAGTCAAGGGCCTTTTTAATCATTTTCTATACTCTAACCCTCTTTTGATTGTTATCTATTTTGACAACTCGTGTTTCTTGATGATTGGCTTTGTCTTCTTACTATAATTTAGTTGTTACAATTGTTATATACGTAGTACAAATATATTCAAGACGTTATTATTATTATTATTGAAAAAAAAAAAACCAACATCAAAAGTTTGATGATCAAAATGGGTTTTTTTTTTTAAAGCTATATACTAAATTAATTAATTAATTAAAATAAGATGAAATAAAAATGTAGAATATAATATTTATCTGATACGATTAAGTATCAACCAATAAGATTATACATATGATATGTTGGTGATTGCTTGGCTTACAATTAGAACCATAATACTTGAGAGATGTGGAGAATGGTACAATGAGAATCATGAGATACTCCGAGTCATAGGATCATACATTTTGCCTCATCCGTGATGGTCGCCCACCATCTTGACATGCCAATATGTAAAACCCCTATCATTCATCATAGGGAGCCAACCATTGTGCAATTTCTTTTTTTTTTTTATATATTGGGGCCCTCATACGTGTCTGTTACATAAAAAAGACGCACAATAATCGAGGGTCTTGAACAATTTTCTCGACAAGCTTCTCGTATGAACCCGAGAGAAATTCAACAACTACGTTAGTCTGAGCTCAGTCAGACTCGACCATTAAAAAAGTAAAAGCTGAGCAACATTTTCATTGAATTCAGAAGCTTTTCGTGTTCCCCACAGCACCACCCTCATTAAAACCCACCTGGGTTTCTTCTATACTGCTCCTTTCTCCACCCTTCTCTCTCTGCATCTTTCTCATTGATTGATTTCATTTCTCTTCCAAAACATTTATTCATCAATTGAAAGTGGGTTTTCTCTTTAATTCACTCATCCTCTGCTATTACATCTTCCGAACAACAACATTTATGCCAGCACCATTGTATCTTTCTTTTCCAATATATCTGTCTTTGTTTTTTATATATTCGAGATCTGAAAAAAACCATTACTTTTTTTTTTTTTGGGTCATGGAAGCTCTTTCTCCAATCACAAGTACTGGCAGCTCGATCTTTCGGCCTACCATGCATTCCTCGGACACCAGTTTCCCCATTATAGCCATTGCCGTGATAGGAATCCTGGCGACAGCTTTCTTGCTTGTTAGCTACTACGTCTTTGTCATCAAATGCTGCCTCAGTTGGCATCGTATTGATCTTCTCCGACGGTTTTCGCTGTCAAGACGCCGGGAAGAGACTTTGATGGTCTACTCTCCGGGAATAGAGACCCGAGGACTCGACGAGTCTGTGATCCGATCAATCCCAATAATGCAGTTCAAGAAAGAAGGAAACAGAAACTTTGGAGAAAGAAGTTTTTGCGAATGTGCAGTTTGCTTGAACGAATTTCAAGAGGACGAGAAGCTAAGAATAATACCAAGCTGCAGCCATGTATTTCACATCGATTGCATCGACGTTTGGCTTCAAAGCAATGCAAATTGCCCACTTTGCAGAACAAGCATTTCTGCCATTTCCCGGTTCCAATTTACCGATCTAGTGCTAGCTCCAAGCTCCACCCCCGAAGATACGACGCCGTATACGGACAATCTCATTGGCGGCGATGAAGACTTCGTGGTGATTGAATTGGGCAACGATATTTATTCTCCCCATCAAACATTGCTGGGAGTAACGCAACAGAGATCGGCAAATTCAAGAGAAACATCGACGCGTTCCATCAGTCCTTCCCCGAGGAAGCTTGAGCAGAGAATTGTGCAGAAGAAATCGAGGAAGTTTGAGAAGGTTATAAGCATGGGCGATGAATGCATTGATACAAGAGGCAAAGACGACCAGTTTGCAATCCAACCCATCAGGAGATCTTTCTCAATGGACTCATCCACGGACCGGCAGCTCTATTTAGCAATTCAAGAGGCTTTGAGACAAAACAGGCAAGTCAGTGAAACCAGTCCCATTGAAGGCTGCAGCAGTAGAATACGAAGATCATTTTTCTCTTTTGGCCATGGCAGTAGATCCAGAAGTTCCATTCTCCCAGTTTCTCTAGAATCATAGACAGAACCTTTTTTCTTTTTTTTTTTTTCTTTTTTTTTTTGGCATTTCATTAGTGTATGTTTTTGTGATTTAGAGATTTTTCGGATGTATTATTGAGAGAATATAGGATTTTGTTTTTTTTTTAAAAAAAAAAAATAGAAAACATTCTGTGGAAATTTGAAAGAACAGCTTTATTTGATTTAAGGCCCGTTATGTGTTCCAAATGACTTACAGCCATTATTATGAGCATCATTGCTGAAATTACCACCTTTTTGTGTTCCTTTTTTCCACTTTTATCCCATTTACGCTCCACCCGTCTAATAAAATATTTTTCAACATTTAGCTCGTACAAAAAATAGTGAAGGCGAAATACATTTAGCCCATTCAAAAAATGAGTGACGGGTCGGCAACTTCTAGTAACCTTTGGTAGTGGTCCATTGGTGTTTCAACAGAGTTCGATCAGATTGTAACCATTTTTTGAAACTAAATAAATTTGTTTTAATCAAATCAAAAATATTTTTATTTTGACTATCATTGTTTGTTTGATGAAACAAAGAAATACGACAAGATAACAAGAATGACAGAGTTGGAGCCTTGGGCGGGGGAGAAATTAAAATATGGGAGAGGCCCGCCATTGCCATAGCCATTGACCAAACGAGGAGCATCCGAGGGATAGAATAAAGTTTTCCATTGATTGGGGAGGAGGAAAAGAAGAGTCCTTTTCCATTGAAACAATCATACACCAACTTCTTGTGTCAATAATGTTGTTGGTAGGAGGGAATAATAGTTTGGTCATACACGGTTGGTAATGGTTCTTCATCAATAATTAATCCCATTATTTAATTTTCACCTTTCAATAATCATCTATTTATCTCTGATTATAAACATAATCATGTCTAATTTAGGTAGTCCTCTTTCAATTATATATAATAGAAAGGTATTAATGCACAATTCTTTTTAGGCCATTGACTTATTTTTATGTGATTGGCTTATAATTCGAATCATGGGAACTCTTAATTATATATTAATTACTATGTCTTCTTAATTATAAATTATATATCTACGCTATAGCTTAAGTCTTTTTCTATTATTTCTCTTATATTTCAAATTAGTAGTTGTGAAAGTCTATTCTTAAAGTCATCTTAGAGTGATCACTTAGTTGGCTTTGGTGGCCTTACAGATTGGTTCTTAAATGAATGGCACCTAAGATGGACCAAGATAGCAGATATATAACCATCAACTACATGTGGCGCCCTCTTAAACTATGCAATACGGTGGTCTCCATCTCAAGTTAGATGGAAATAATTTAATTTTATGGTTTAATATTGTATATGGTTCCATGTCATTTAAACACGGTGACACATTATTTGTAGTTTTAAATAATGTAGCAACATAGATAATATTAAATTGGTGAAATCTAATGTGGACCATAAAATGTATCTTATTCATTTTACTTGAAATTGAGATACCGATGAGAAATGCAAACCAGTACCCTAAGTTTTAGATCATTTTCAAAAAGTTTTATGGATTTCAAATTTTAGTGGTAATAGTTTTGCAATTAAGAAGTTATTTTTTAATAAGATCATTCCGTCAATTTTTATAAGTCATGTGAGATATCAGCTATACCCATAAAGGTTTTTTTATTTTTTTTTTAAAAAACAATAAAGATATAGGTTTGAGGAGTGGTCTGACCACCCCTAAACCTCTTTGAAGTTGCACCACCTCAAAGCTCCAATGCATCTTGGGGAACGGTGGTCTAGCCACCCGCCCATACCCTAAGGGATTTAAAAAATAAATAAATGAACTTTTAGGACTATGGTTAACATATTACGTTCTTGTTAGGAAATTGACAAACAATGTTATGCAATGATGTGATTGAAAAACGATTTGCCAAAACTTGAAACTCGTGGAACTTTTTGAAAATGACTAGCTAGCTAAAACTTGTAGTGGAATTTTTCAAATTTTTTTTTAATTTAAAAAGGAAGAAATATATGCCACATGTTCTATACTTTGAGTTGTTCGAGTTTTAAAACTTTAGGGCCCGTTGGGTAAAGTTTCTGAATTTTAAAACTTTAGGCATAATATTAACGAATTTTGTCAACTCTTTTTATGTGTGGTATGAGCTAATTTGTTGCTTACTCTAAGAAGTGATTAATCACTTTTTAAAACTCAAAAAACTATTTGTCAAAATTTCAAATTATCTTAAAACATAAGAGCATTCACAATGGATGGGCTAATTTTTTATGTAAAATAACTCATCAAAACTCAATTTATCTAGTTTAGCTAATAACTTTTAAGGACCTCCTTTTATCTATATCATTTAATTTTAATTATTTTTATTTTTATAATGACTATATTTTCTTAATATCTTATTTTTCAACTTTTGAGAAAAAAAAAGTGATGTGGAGAGAGAAATAATAGAGAAAATTTTGGAAAAATGAGATGTGAAAGAGAAATAGTAAGAAAATTTTGAAAAAAGAAAACAGTGAGAAATAATAAAAAAAAGTTGAAGAAAATTTTATGAGAGATAGTGGGAGAAAAAAAGAAAATGTAGGAAAATAGAAAATTTATTCTACATTTTTTAGCTTATCCAATGCAGATGGTATTTTATCAATTTAAAGAACTATTTTAGATAAAAATGATATTTAGCTCTTCCATTGCGAATACTCTAAGAGATGAAATGTGCCAAAAAGAGGGCATTTTTTTCTAGGTGTAGCCTTTAGTTTCAATGTTTATGTTCTTTCTTTTTGAATATTTGTATTTATAGTTAATTTCCATTAATCTAAAAACATATTACGAATATGTTGAAAAGTATATTAAAAATCCCCACAAGGCTGTATTTCCATCATTTCATCAATATGAGATGAGAAGGAGCTATGTATATTGCCTAAAAAAGAGTATACATTATTGAACTCATCATGTGGTTCTATCGCGCTACCTAAATGCAAAATTGGTTTATGCGGTTGGTCTAATTTACAAATCATTATATATGGTATAAAAAAAAAAAAATTTATAAGTCCCTAGGATAGGCCAAAATAACATTTTACTCTCTGAACTTATTTTCCGTTCAACGACTTAACAAAAACCATTTCATTGCTATGCCGCATCCAATAAAAATGATACATGTGGTTTTTTATTTCTGATTTTAAATAATGACAATTAACCTTTTCCATGTCATCTTGAGGCGCCAGCACACACTCCACCTAGCTTTGGGGTTTTTTTACTTCCGATTTTAAGATTTTGGACATCTTCAATCTATGAGTTCCTTTAAGATTTTTGGGTATTTGCGCTTTTGGAGTAATGCATTTTTGGGCAGTTTTTCTATGGAAATTCAGACTTGTTTTTAGGCACTGAAGCATCTTCGAAAATTGTTACTCCACAACTGTACTGTTCACTGGTAGGCACAATGATGAACATCAGATGCCATTTTGGAGTAATATCTTTATTTGAAACTTCAAATGTTTGAACCCAATTTGTGGTGAAAAGGTTATAGTGTGCATGTTGCAAAACTTACTAGCACCTCCTTTCTCTGTTTATGATGGATATAGGGCTTAGGTTTATTTACCGTAGAATTGACGTGGACAATGTGCTAGCACCTCAAGATGACATGGAAAAAGGTTATTTATCTTTTTTAAAATCAGAAATAAAAAAGCACGTGTTGCATTTTTATTGGGTTTGATGTAACAATGAAACGGTTTTTGTTAAGTCATTTAACGGAAAATGAGTTTAGAGAGTAAAATGTTATTTTGGTTTACCCTAAGAACCTATAAATTGTTTTATATATCACAATGAATGATTTGTAAATTAAGCCAACTATAGAGACTAATTTTGCATTTATCCCGTTGAAGTATCAAAAGTATTTGCCTGCAGTGTGGGAGAAGTATTAAGGTTCTATTTTGGTAATTTTAAAGATCATCTCAAGAATAATTTCTTATTCCCTCAATTTTATCAAACATTCATACCATATCTGAGTCTGCTCACACTTCCAAATAGGCAAAAAAAAAAAAAAAAAAAAGTCAATCCTGAGAGGGTATGGGATATGGGTTGGAAAAAAATAGTTTTCTATGAGTTGATAGTTATGGAAAATATCTCACTGCCTCATTCAGAGCAAACCATTGACTTATTCAGCTTTAGTCCTACATGGGTTTACAATCATCTTCAGCAGACACAACATTTTCCTTTCCTGTGTTTTCTTCAATTGTTGTATGAAGTTGACTTTATGCGATGAGATTATGAGCAATCAATTTTCCCATATCCTGTTGACCATGTGTCCATGTGATCAAACGTGTGGGCATGGATAACATATCTGTCACACGCATTACTGATGGGTGTGGTATATTATACATGGCGAAATATAATACGGTATTTCACATGCATTGAAAACAATATTTGGTATAATTGTTTCATGTGTCTTTGCTCTTGGCGATGGCGTACTCTACTAAAGTGATACCCACAATATTCACGGGCTCATGTCACTTAAAGAGCGGAAAGAAATAGAGATCAATTTCTTGAACAGCACTTTTTGATACAAGAATATTTCCAGCTATTTTCTGAGCAAAGGTCATGAATTTTGCATTAAAAGCCGATTGAATGGCCCTTTTGGCGATGGAGTACGCTACTAATGTGATACCCACAATATTCATGTCAAATATATGAAAGTTGAAGATGAACTTAGAAAAGAATGGAAACAGTGAACGAGAGAGAAAACAGAGTGCCAAAAACTGTATATTGCATGAACTCAAGTGAGTTGATTACAGGTAGATGGCTGTATTTATACAAGAAAAGAAGTCTAACGGATTTCACAAACAACTATATAATCCGTTTACATCAATAACTGAAGAAGAAACTAACTCAACTAATTGAACATAAAAACAAATTACTGTTCACGTGAGTTTTCTGCGCATTTTGTTACTGCGCTCGATCTATGCGATCAATCGCACTTCTCTGCTGGATAAGTCAAAACTATCTGAAGAAGCAATCGATCACACTTCTCTGCTAGATAAGCCAGAACACACTGATGGAGCGATCGATCGCAGTGACTGATAACACAATACAACTAAAGCTTTCTTCATTACATTCAGCTGCTAATAATTCACATCTCACGTCACTCAAAGAGCGGAAAGAAATAGAGATCAATTTCTCGAATAGCACTTTTTGATACAAGAATATTTCCAGCCATTTTCTGAGCAAAGGTCATGAATTTTGCATTTAAAGCCGATTGAATGGCACTTTTGCATTAACTATATATGTATAAATTAACGTTTGCAGCAGTGGAGTAACTCTACTGCATTCATTTGCTTTCATCATATTGTGGAGTGACTGTTCCTTGGCTGCCAACTGTGGGGTCCTTTATTTACTTCGAAGGGTTTTGTCTCTCCATCAATGGTAAATACGAAAAAGCTGATGCTATATATGCTAATCAAGATATCGAGAATTAAAACTTGGGATAAAAAATAAACAAGAAAAAAGGTGGCATGCGAATTGAAGAGAATTCATTAGATTAGAATGGTTATAAGGTAGTTTAATTGGATGTAAACTACATTTCATAAAGCAAATGTTACTAGTTCAAATTCTTTTCCTTTTTCTTGTGTGAATATGTAAAAAAATAAAAACAAAAAGATTAGAATGATATATGCTAATCGAATCTATCATTTTATTTATTTGGAGAATCATTGGGTTTATGGCATTGGGCTACATTGGGAAGGATGTAATTTCTTCCTTAAAAACCCTTCCTAATAATTTTTCATTGTAAATAAATTCAACCTCATCAAGTCCCCAAGGGTTAGGTTAATTGCTTGAAGACCATGCCTCATAAAATAAAGATTATTAGTTCGAATTATCCTTCCACTTTTTGTGTGGATATATTAAAAAAGAAAAAACAAAGACAGAATAATCAACCTCAAGGACCGCATGAGTTGACGTATATCCTTTCCAATCAATTGTGACTTGTGAACAATACACATGTGGTTACCTCATTTCTAGTCTACCAGATTTCAGCCGTTTTAAAAAAGTCACTACAGGCACGTCACTATCCCATCAATGACTTTTTTTTTTCGCCCATAAAAGTCAATAATGGGTAGTCATTAAACATCAAAATTTTGTACGGCATCCATTAATCCCTCAAACCTTTCATTTCTAAATTGTATGTCATAATTTTTTAAGAGGACTCAATACACTAAAAGGTTTAAAATAAAATTTGCGATCTTACTAACTTAAGATGAACAACTCTTTTGTAGGGAGACTTGGAAAGGAAAAATGAAAAAGAAATAGTTCTATTCTTTTTCAATTTGGGTTGTGGCAATTCAACTTGGAAAGGAAAATAAAAAGATATAGTTTTAATCTTTTTTAATTTGGGTTGTGAGAATTCTTCCAATTTAGTTTCTAAAAGTGTCAAGTGTCTCTTTCTCACATGTTACTAAAAAATATTGGCATGTTACATGCGATGTGGCACAAAGCATTTTTAGAGACTGAGTTGAACCAATTGTCCTACAACCAAATTTATAAGAAATTTTTGTTCCAATAAAAATAAAAAAGGGGGTAAACTTTGACTTGGCCTCCCATTTGTATTTTTTCATTGTCTTAATTTGTTACCCGTTGTTATGATTGATTCTATCCCATATCGGTTAAGTGCAATATTAATCATATATATAGAAGTTTTAACATCTTTTCCTTACAAGTCGATTTTAAAGTGTGAATTGCACTTGACATTTGTATCATTTGGTATATATAACAGTCAAGCATCATGTTACGGATTTGAGTCATAGAATAGTCGGCCTATAAGATAGACCACAATAGATGTCGAATTTAGAAGCGTGATGGTATGTTATGATTCTAATATTTAACATCAATTGAGTAAAATCTTAATTATTATGTAACCTTTATAATACCCATCAATTTGAACAACTAATTATTGTGGATCACAATCAAAACAAGCAAACAACATGATCACAGTCCAAAAAAGCAAACAACATTGTGTCAGTATCACATGGCTTCTCTCTTAATTTTAGAGAGAGAAGTTAGTCCCTCTCTCTAGATTTCCCCTCCTCCACTATAGACTAAACCGAGCCACCATTTATGACCTCCACTATCAGCCTTTGCTCCGTTTTCTCTTGGTTTTTGTTGTTGTGTTTTATGGAAGTTTTGCAATTCTTATGTGGTTTTTTTTTAGGGAAATGGTAAACACTTCATTCAAAATATAGAGAAAAATTCAGGCCTAAGCCTTACACAGATAGAGCCAGCTACTCTAAAATGACAGTATCTAAAATGCAATTAGGAGGCTCCTCCAGCCAAACTTTAGAATCTATGTTCCTAGTAGCAAATTTAGCAAGACCATGCGCTGCTAAGTTGGCCTCTCTTTTCACATGCCTAATACTCCATTGCCACATAACTCAAAAACCCATTTATCATCAATAATCTGCCCATACGGTAGCCAACTTGGTCAAGAACCACTTACCACCTTCACCACTAGCAACGAGTCCTCTTCGAGTAGAATATCATTGATTCCCACCTCCCTGCAAAACTCCACGGCCCTTAGAGCAGCCATAGCTTCGGTTGTTGTTGTTTCATGTGGGGAAAATATAGGTTGGCTTATAGCTACTATAACATGCCCCATCCCATCTCGAATAATGACCCCCACTCCCATTCGCTTCGCTTCTCACCATAGGAGATAGCAACGTCCCAATTTACCTTAAAGTACTGCGACAATGGTGCTCCCCATCTTTGAATGGTCAACAATGGAGGTTCCGTCACTTCCTAGTGTTTCTCATTCATCTTACAGTGCAATTGGAGATGATCCATAGCTTGCCTCACGACTACATAGGGATGAGTAAATGGTTCCCCATAAACCACCCCATTTCTTCTTTCCCATATCCTTCTGGCAATCATGGCAAACAACTCTGGCTCGTCTTTGTGCAACTGCTCCATCAAATTTTCTACAAACTCACTAAAATTATCTCCTCTAGATTTCCTTTTTTGAAGCTTGCTACCACTTACACACTAGACGTCCTGGGATGATAGGCAATCCCAAATGATATGATGGGTGGCTTCAATGTGTTAAGCTATCACCCAATGATCAAGTGGAAGATCACGTAGATCAGAAGCATTGTTGAAATATTTTCAAAATAAATATATATATAAATATTATTTTATGTCTTGGGGAATATTTTAAATGAGAGGTTTTAAAGAGTATTGAATGAAAGTTGTTCCACATTGAAATAGTGGAGATTTTAGATTTAATCATGACCATTAATTTTTGGACGATTAAGATCGTTCGATCTAGTGGTTTAATCTAAACCATAAGATGCTTCTTAAGTAGATCTAGTGATTGGATCTATTAGATTATAGATCTAACGATTGAGATTAAATAGTTAGGATAATTATTTAATCTAATGGTCGATTTAATCTAGCGCTTCTGACAGTTTAATAGCGTTTATTTTCGAAATTTAAAATAGCGCTTTATTTTCAAAATTTAAAACTAGTTTTATTTTTGAAATTTAAAACAAGCAGTTTTATTTTTTGAAATTTAAAAATAGTTGATTTTTGAAATTCAAAATCCTGCAGATAATTTAATTCTCTTTAATACCCTTATCTGAATTTTATTTTATGAATTATCTTTTCTTTTTTCGTTGTTTTGGAATAGTAAATCTAAGGGTATTTTGGTTTTAACCGTTTATGCAAAACGCAGCAGTTAATATCTGAAGTTTCGGGCTCCATTGTATCCTGGAGAAAAATTTGCTGTATCCCTATTGCATACCAATTACGGTGGGGGCAAATATTTTCTTAAGGAAAGTGACATTGTAACACACCTTAGGAGCGTTTTATTTGTCCGTAATTTTCCATTTTTTGTATAACAATCTTAAGAAAATATTTCGCTTCAATGGCACCACAATCCACGAAAGAACTTGTCGATTTCACCAAACTCGACCGATTTGATGGAACTTCCTTCAAAAGGTGGCGAAGAAGATGCATTTCTCCTTGCGGAATTAGGTGGCTTATGTGCTAACAACTCCAAAACCATGTACGTGAGCAGACGCGATTCTTGAGACTCGGACAAGGATGAAGTGGAGCAAGATGACTACATCTGCAAGGGTCATATCTGCAATGCTATGGTGGATTCTCTGTTGACATCTACCAAAGTAAATCGACCGCCAAAGATGTCCGGGATGCACTGAGGCTAAGTATCTTTTAGAAGATGCTACAAGTAAGAAATTTTTAGCCTCTAAATTCATGAATTATAGAATGGTTGATGATAGGCCAATTGTTGAACAATTTAACGAAATTCTGCATATTTTGAGTCAATTTAGTCAGCATAACATGAAGATGGATGAGGAAATTGCTGTCTCATCCATCATTGACAAACTTCCTCCCTCCTGGAAAGATCAGAAGAAAATTCTGAAACACAAAAAAGAGGAGATAACTGTTGATCAGTTAGGCCAGCATTTTCAGATTGAAGAGGAATTGAAGATAAAAATGAAGAACAAGTGTCTTTGTCCTCGAAAGTGCACATGGTGGAGGAAGGTTCTTCTTCAAAGAAGCCCTTTCAGAAGAAAAAGCAGAAGAAAAGAACGAATTTCCAGAACCAAAACCAAGGTCGTGATAAGAAAGCGAAATTCGCTTGTTATCATTGTGGTAAGCCAGGCCACTTTAAGAAAGATTGCCGTTTTCTTAAAAAGAAAAAGCAAGCTTCTGACTCGAAAGAGTTTGTGGCTATGATATCCGAGATTTTTATGCTCGAAGAAGATGGTTCATGGTGGATTGATTCATGCGCTTCAAGGCATGTCTGCAAGGAGAAGAGTCTATTCAAGACCTTTGAAACAGTGGAGGATGGCTGTATTTTATTCATGGGAAATTCCACCACTGCTGCTGTGAAAGGCAAAGGAACAGTGTCTAGAATTCATACGGAAATGTTCTTACTCTTCTTGATGTTTATTATGTTCACGAAATTAGGAAGAACCTCGTGTCTGGAGGTCTTCTTAATAAATTTGGTTTTAAGTGTGTCTTTGAGTCGGATCGGTTTGTCTTTGACCAAAGGGTACATTGTTGGGAAGGGTTATGCATGCGAGGTGTTTTCAAACTCAATTTGGTTAATAAATTGAATGTTTACCTTATATGATTGATTCAATTTCTTTGTGGCATAATAGATTAGGACATGTTAATACTAGAAAATTGCATGATATGTCATTTTAAATTTGATTCCTCATTACATGAATGATATGGTTAATAAATGTAGAATCTGCGAAAAACGAAAATTGTCGTAAAATCTTTTCCAAAAATTGATAGATCTTCTACATTATTGCAACTTGTGCATAGTGATGTTTGTGACATGCATAGTAATCCTACAAGAGGAGGTAAAAATATTTTGTAACCTTTATTGATGATTTTCAAAATTCTGCTATGTTTACCTTTTGTTTTCAAAAGATGAAGTTACGGAAAATTTTAAAATTTACAAAAGCAGTGGAAAATCAATGTGATGCTAGAATTAAATGCCTTAGATCCGATAGAGGAGGAGAATTTCATTTTCCTTCCTATTGTGAATCTGTAGGTATTATTCATGAAACATCCATTGCTTATACTCCACAACAAAATGGAGTTCGAAAGAAAACAGAACTTTAGTTGAAATGGTAAACGCCTTGCTTTGTAATTCTGGGCTTAATAAAAGTTTTTGGGGTGAAGCGTTATTTACAGCATGTTATATATTAAATAGAATACCACAAAAGAAATCCAAGGTTACCCCATATGAATTATGGAAGAAAAACCCAATCTTAATTATTTTAAGGTATGGGGGTGCAGGGCTATTGTCGGATTACCTGAACCAAAAATCAGGAAATTAGGACAAAAAGCCATTGAATGTATTTTCTTGGGTTATGCTCAACACAGCAAGGGTTATAGGTTCTTAGTTGTTGAACCTAATAATTCATTGAGGTTAATCTTTGTTATAGAATCTAGAGATGCAGAATTTTATGAAAATAGGTTTACATCAATTCCATCTATAAATGATAAGATGGTGGAACCTATTAGAAATAACAATGAATCTGGTGAATCAAGTGAATCTTCTGAATTAAGAAGGAGTAAAGAATGAGAAAAGAAAAATCTTTTGGACCAGATTTTATTGTGTATTTGGTTGAAGGATCTAGAGATTCATCTTGTAAACAAAAGATGATTTCACCTAATGTAGATTCAGATCCTTTGACGTATGAAGAGGCTATGAAGTCTCAAGATGCTGCATTTTGGAAAGAAGCAATAAATGATGAGATGGATTCTATAATGGGAAATAATACGTGGATACTAGTAGATCTACCCCTGGTTCCATACCTATTGGTTGTAAATGGATTTTAAAAGAAAATTGAAGGTAGATGGGCGTAGAAAATTCAAAGCAAGGTTAGCTAAAGGTTTTAAACAAAAAGAAGGTTTGGATTATTTTGATACTTATGCTCTGTTGCTAGGATTGCTACCATTAGAACATTGATTGCATTAGCATCCATTTATAATTTTGAAATTCATCAAATGGATGTTAAAACTGCGTTTTAAATGGTGAGCTTGAAGAAGAGATTTATATGCATCAAGGATTTGTTATGCCTAATCATGAAGCGAAAAGTTTGTAAATTAATTAAATCCTCTATGGTCTTAAACAAGCTCCCAAGCGTGGCATGAAAAATTTGATAAAGTTTGGTTGCAAATGGATTTAAAATCCATAATTCGACAAGTCGTATATAGTAAGTTTCATAAAAATCAAGGAGTCATTATATGTTTATATGTTGATGACATGTTGATTTTTGAACGATTTGAAAGCATTGAAAATACTAAGAATTTCTTGTCTTCCACTTTGACATGAAAGACTTAGGTATTCTTGATGTAATTCTAGGGATTAGAATTGTTAGAAATGAGAATGGATTAGTTCTTAATCAATCTCATTACATTGAAAAAATAAAAAGGTTTAATCAATTTGATTGCAAACTTGTGCACACCTTTGATGCTAGCATGAAATTGTATCCTAATCTGGTAGAGCTGTAAATCAATTGGAATATGCTAGAGTTATTGGTTGTTTGATGTATGCAATGACATGCACTAGACCTGACATTGCATATGCAGTGGGTAAAATGAGTAGATATACTAGTAACCCTAGTCATATTCATTGGAATGCTGTATACAGGATTCTTAGATATTTAAGAAGGACCATGGATTATGGTATATTGTATAGTGGATATCCTCTGATTATTGGAAGGATATCTGATGCTAAACTGGATCACGGATAATGATGATCACAAGTCAACCAGTGGGTGGATTTTCACCCTTGGTGGAGGAGCTATCTCCTGGGGTTCTAAGAAACAGACCCTTATTACAGACTCTACCATGGCGGCAGAGTTTGTAGCATTGGCTTCTTGTAGCAAGGAAGCGGAATGGTTAAGGAATTTATTAATGGAAATTCCTATATGGCCTAAACCTATGTCTCCTATATCACTACATTGTGATAGTCAGGCTACTTTGTCACGAGCTTATAGTCATATCTATAATGGCAAATCAAGGCATATTGGTTTAAGGCACAGTTATGTAAGACAATTACTCATTGATGGAGTAATTACCATTGATTTTGTAAGATCTGTTCAAAACTTGGCAGATCCATTGACTAAAGGACTTGCAAGGGATTTGGTGTGGAAAACATCAAAGGGGATGGGATTAAAGCCAATAGATCACCAATAGTGGAAACTCAACTCAACACTTGAAATATCAAGATCTTGAGTTCAATGAGCTAAAGTACACTATATGTAGTGATTGCGAGCACCATATTTTATATTAGTTTTTATACTAATAAAACATCCCAAGGTAAGGGTGCTTGGAACCTGTAATGTTATAGAAGAGGTTGTGTGTTATGCACTTAATAGACTTATAACATAGTTTTGTTGAAGTGTTTTTGTTACAGGACACTTCTGATGAGTCTACCTATATGAGTGTCGAAGGTGGTGCCGCCTTCTATGAGACTAGGATTTGTCTCTAGAGCGCTCATGAAACCGGGATATAGACACAAGGCCAATCCACGTGTCGGCTTAAAAAGAAAATACCCAAAGAGAAGAGAAAGCATGTGTGAGGTATGTCCGGTTACTCAAATAGGATAGCTGGTTCAAAGTTTAACTACCATGTTATTCTGATTAGCTTTGACATACTATCACTAAGTGAGGGTTCAAGTCCTCAAGACACCTTCATTTATGCATGAGTTCTCCTATTCTAATTGATTTGTTTTGATTTTGAAAATGGTGGGGGATTGTTGAAATATTTTCAAAATAAATATATATATAAATATTATTTTATGTCTTGGGGAATATTTTAAATGAGAGGTTTTAAAGAGTATTGAATGAAAGTTGTTCCACATTGAAATAGTGGAGATTTTAGATTTAATCATGACCATTAATTTTTGGACGATTAAGATCGTTCGATCTAGTGGTTTAATCTAAACCATAAGATGCTTCTTAAGTAGATCTAGTGATTGGATCTATTAGATTATAGATCTAACGATTGAGATTAAATAGTTAGGATAATTATTTAATCAAGTTTAATAGCGCTTATTTTGAAATTTAAAACAGCAGCTTTTATTTTCAAAATTTAAAATGTTAGCTTTTATTTTTGAAATTTAAATGAGCTTTATTTTGAAATTTAAAACAAATAGCTGATTTTTGAAATTTGAAATCCTGCAGATAATTTAATTCTCTTTAATACCCTTTATCTAATTTTTATTTTATGAATTATCTTTTCTTTTTTGTCGTTGTTTTGGAATAGTAAATCTAAGGTATTTTTCGGTTTTAACTTCGCTATAAAACGCAGTTAATATATACGTAAGTTTCGGCTCCATTGTATCCGGAGAAAAATTTGCTGTATCCCTATTGCATACCAATTCGTGGGGGCAAATATTTTCTTAAGGAAAGTGACATTGTAACACACCTTAGGAGCGTTTTTATTTGTCTGTAATTTTTCCATTTTTTTGTATAACAAGCATGTCATTCAATGTCCTCCTAATAAGGCATCTATTCATACAAGGCAATCTTCATTATCCTCAGATCATGCAAGAAATGAATGTCATGCAATCTATCATACTCAAAAGGAAAACAAGTGTCATGAAAGAAAGGAAAACAAAGTTGTACACAATTTAATGCTTCCACGTATTAAAGGGCCATACACTACAAAGGGAATGCATTAACTCCAAGAATATTTGTTACCATTTTGTAATTATCAAATCCCACATAATATGGGATCTTCTTGTAAATATACATGCTTCAGTTGTGTATATAAATCTCTGTCTGTAGCTGATTTCATTATCAAGGAAAATATATCTTTTAGCCTCATTTTATTTTCATGGTATCAGAGCCAATATAGGCTAATGCCCTCACTAGATCCTTTTTTTTCCTTGTTCTCTCTATTTTTTTTTTCTTCTCTTATATTTTTCAATGGCAACAACATCATCCTCACAAGATGCCTCCTATGTTTTTGCATTACCCAATTTTCCTACATCCTTCTCCACTAAGTTAGATGAAAGCAACTACATAGGGTGGCTCAATGTGATTGTTCCTATGCTGAAGAGCCACGATATGATGGGCATAGTGGATGGTTCAAACCCATGCCCACCTGAGCTTATCACTGATGAGCAAGGCAAAAGTGTCCTTAACCTTGATTACTTCTTATGGGTTAGAAAGGATCAATTTCTCCTTGGTTGGTTAAATCTTACTCTCTTTGAGTCTATATGAACCACCATGCTTCGCTTGAATTCTTCAAATCAAGTGTGGAATACTTTGAAGACTCTATTTGCATATGAATCTCGATCACATGTTTCTCAGCTGAAATGTCAACTACAGTCTCAATCAAGGCTCTAAGTCATGTGCTGAATATTTGGGAACTGCCAAGAAATGGGTAGATCAGTTGGCTGCCATTGGCAAACCAACAGAAGATGAGGATTTAATATCTTTTATCCTTAGTGGTTTAAATCCTAGTTATAACTCTTTTGTCACCTTTTGCACATTGACTACTAGAAACAATCCTCTCTCTTTTACAGATTCTCAAGATGAGTTGCTGAACTTTGAAGCGATGTTGAACCAACAACAGCATCAAACTACCCCTAATACAACACCATTTGCCTTGAACATGCAGAAAGGAAAGCATCCATCTCATCATTTTAATTAAAAGATAAAGAGTCCTCCCTTCAATCGGTTCTCCTCTAGAACTGGTTTTTCACGAGGAACTCCCAAAGGTGCTCCATGTAGCAACTTCCAAGCTCACAAGTTTGTTTCTGGCAGATCTGCATCATCTCCACAACACATCACAACACCTACTCATGGTCCCTCTTTCAGCATTACTAATCGTGCCCCTTGCCAGATTTGTGGCAAAACTAGCCACCAAGCCCTTGACTGCTTCCATCGAATGGACTACTCATATCAAGGGCATCATCCTCCAACTCAACTAGCAGCCATGGTAGCACAAACCGACACTCAACTTGAAGAGCAAGAATGGCTGGCTGACAGCGGCGCCAATGCTTATATCACACGCAACTTGGAGAATTTAAGTATTCAGCCTCAACCTTTTCAAGGTCAGGAGTCGGTAGCTATTGGCAATGGAGTAGGACTTGGCATTGAGAATACTAGTTCAGCTATTCTTCACTCACCTAAATTTCCTTGTCACCTTCGTAACATTTTACATTGTCCAACTGCTGCTACCAACTTACTTTCAATTCACAAGTTTTGCTTAGACAATAATTGCTATTTTATACTTACATCATCTCACTTTGTTGTGAAGGATCTTTAGATGCATGCAATACTTCTGGAAGGCAAAAGTGAAAACGGGCTATATCCGCTATGCTTTCAAAAATGGTCATCCAAAAATAATACTCCTACTTTTACTGCTTTCTTTGGGTTAAAGACATCATTTCCATATGGCATTTTAGACTTTGCCACTCTTCCATTCCCACTGCCAACCATGTAATAAAGGCACACAATTTACCTATTTCTAATATCTCATTCAATAAAGATCAACTTTATGATTCATGTCTTATGGGCAAAAGTAAGAAACTCTCATTCTCTACCTCAAATCATTTATCTAATTTTGTTCTTGAACTTGTTCACACAAACTTGTGGACTTCCCCAATTCCTTCATTAAGTGGCTACAAACATTACATCATTTTTGTAGATGATTTTTCTAAGTATACCTAGATTTATCCTCTTCACCACAAATCTGATGTCTATCAAACTTTTGTCAAATATAAGTTATTGGTGGAAACATAATTCAATTGCAAACTTAGGCAACTTCAATCCAATGGTGGGGGAGAATATACCTCTCATCAATTCCAAAAATTTCTTATAATACCCTATAAATTTTATAGATTTAAAATAGAAATTAGAACAATTTTTTAGGTGTTACCATTATTATAGATAAATTTTTATTATTTTATCATTATTTTGTTTTATTATTTTATTACTTTATTATTATTATTATTACTTTTTATATATGTGTGTGTGTGTGTGTGTGTGTGAGATATTGTCGTCTGTTTGTAGCCCATAGTTTTTGTAAAAAAAAAAAAAAAAACACACTTGTCACATGTCTTGCCACCTCCCTATTTCAAAAAGGAACACTTGTTTAGCTAGTGGTAGTTAAAGGACACCTGTGTTGTACGCGTCTTCTTAACTCTTTTATGCCACCTCCCCATTTCAAAGAATCACACTTGTGTGTTAATTATGGACACATATCTAGTACATATCCTCTAAACACTTCCTCTCACTGGCTAGGCTATTTAAGGCCAGGTTCTTCTTCCACTCCTCACATTCACACACTTCTTCTCCCTTTCAAGCGCAGTAACAAATTTCTCAAGGTAAGATTCGGGCATTTTGAAATTCTTTTTCATTCTTATGGGAAGTTGAATGGAGTTTTAAGGTTAATTTGAATTTTAAGTTTTCTTTCATTGCCCAAGGTACTGCTTTGCCTTGCACTTTTTGAAGCTTTTCCTTAGTGATTTTGTGTTTATTTAGCCTTTTAATCTGATATCATGCTTAAGATCACTTATGTCTGATTGATCTCTGATTTTTGTCACTACTTGCAACTACTAGTTGTTCATCGTGAAAGAACTTTACTTGCTTTTAGCAACCACAAAAATATATATTTATATAAATATATCTTCTATTTATAAAGGGTGTCAATCCTCAAACACTGTTGTGCATTTTTGTATCTCATCCTTCTACACTACCTTATAATTTTCTACTCCCATCACCTCCACTCAACCCTGTGAAGCCATTTCTCATTTCTCAATCGCTTCTCTCCCTCTCTTTCTCTCTCACAATCTTTTATTATACACACGTAGGTATTTATGTCCGTAGATATTGGGGGGGTTCAATCTTTTGGTTTTGATTTTTTAATTGGCTGGAGCTGTGTTTGCTAAAGGGGGGTAATGGGTTTTGTTGTTGTTCTAATTAAGGCACTTGTTACTTTTTCCCTAATTTTAATCTATGGGTAAGTTTTATATATATATATATATATATAGAATGAGTATATATATATATGTATAGTTATTGATTGGATTATATATATATGAATATATATATATATAGACTATTACTGGGAATTGTTTCCTTTCGGGCTCTGAGTTTAGGGGCCAGTTTATATATATATATATATATATATTTACATATATATATATACCTTAATTAATTTTTTTTTTCTTTTGAGTAGTCCTCTAAATCCACCTTTGTGATTTATTTAGGTTGAAGGACAACTCGTACGACCAATACCAAATCCAGGTAAGGGACACAACACCAAAAACCTCAACATATTTTATTATAAATCTTTGAAAAATGAAAACGTTGGGGATTTTATAAAGAATCCACTTATATGATTTTCAAGTGCACTTCCTATTTTTAATGCATAGTTTTATTCAATCATATGACATGATTACAGAAATGTTACATATTACAATGAATTATGCATGGATATGATTATGGAGGAAAGAGCTCATGATATGTTATACAAATGTACAGTTACAGAAATGTTACATGGATGAAATATATAGTTACAGATGAACTTACAGAAATATTATAGTGCATTCATAAATGTTTAACCCCAAGACACGATTATAGTTTCGGTACCACATAGAGTAGCAGGGCAAACACACTGAAGGATGGTTACGAGAAGGTGTGTGCTACCGGGGTGGCCTTCACCTAGGGGGAGTTTCCAACCCGATAGCTCTTCTTTATGACGACAGGATGAGCATATAGGTCTCTCGGGATACGCCAACATGTGTCACTCACGGTAAACGGTGGTATCGGGTTATAAGGGTAAAATATGCATTATTTTGATAGAAAAGTGAAAATGAAGTGATGATTACTCATTTTTGCAACTAGCATACTTTATTTAATTAAGATATTGTGCATAAAATTTTGTTGTGCATGATAAAGATTATGGCATAAATTACATAGCATATATTATTGAATCTTGGTGTTGTGATTACTTACTGAGTTGTCGACCTCACCCCTCTTGCCTTAATTTTTTCAGATGGTGCTATATGTTATTATGGTGAGGTTAGGCCTACCAATGGGCCTACTAGTGATCTAGAATCCAATCATTTGGCCTTATGATTGGGACATCTGGACTATATGTTTTGTAGACCCTTAGAAGCATCGGTACTTGGGTTTCCTTTGTAGATAGCAGAAGCAAGCCTTGACAGTACAATCTTTTTTTTTTTTTTTTTGTAGACTGTAATGGTTAATTTTTTTGTACAGGAGGACTCTGACTTATAGGATAGTTGTAATCTCCCTTAAAAGTCACTTTTGTTTTTTTGATATACCTTCTTGTTTGGGTTGAAATCTTTGTATGAGGAATCTCATATGACTTATATTACACGATAGCTGATATATAAATATTAAAAGTTTAACATAGCTGTCTCTTTTACTTTTGCCCTAATGTAGCTATGTATGTTCAAAATATTTTTCTCATTTTACTCGCGGTTTTTGATTCGCGTTCCCCTTTTTATTTCTTTGGGGGCATGACATTTCTTACTCAAAATGGCATTCTTCATAGGAAATCTTGTCCCTATACCTCCCAGCAAAATGGGTTAGCTAAATAGAAACTTCATCATATTCTTGAAACTAGGCTCACCCTTTTAGCACATTCTAGATTGTCAAATAAATATTGGGTTGATGCCTTCCTCACCTCAGTTTATGTCATTAACCGGTTACCTACCCTTGTTCTTGATCACTCTTCACCTTATGAAAAGCCTTTTTGTAAGTCACCTGAATATACAATACTTCATATTTTTGGCTGTAAATATTTTCCTTTACTTCAACCTTACACTGCCCATAAGTTGGAATACCGCTCCAAATCTTGTATTTTTCTTGGCTATAGCCATGTTGGATATCGTTATCTTGATTGTGTGTATTTATCGAGGCATGTTGTTTTTGTTGAACTATCCTTCCTTGCAAAGGATCATGCTCATTTTTAGCTGCCATCCAAGGTTAGTGCATCATTTGATCCTCCCTTCCCTCTTATGGTAAGAGTAATGGCCCAAATTATCAACTAAGCATAAGTAGCTTAGTTGGGGGAGTTAATTTAGGCTTTGGGTCACTAAGGACACTAGAATGGTAATTTGGACTTTTGAGCTAACGTACGCTAGGTCTGATGGACATACGCTACTATTTGTAGTGCAAACGTACAAAGGGGACCACAGACATATGCTCTGCAAACCATACAGGCAGACATATGTGGGACCACCAGACGTACGCTACTTTTTGAATACCTTTGGATAATACTTAAATGTACGAGGCAGCCATTGAACCACTGGGTAAGAACCATCGGACATATGCCCCTTGGCCAAACGTCAACTGCTTTTTTGGGCCTATAAATAGTACCCTATCCCCTTCGTATTTTGCACAACTTCATATGCCCCCATGCTACCAGAATGTTCCTAGAGTATCCCCAGAGTGTTTCCAAAGTGTTTTGAGTATGTTGTGAGCGTGTGTGTGAGGCATTTGTGAGTTTCGGAACATTTGTGAGACGAAACTCTTGCGATTTTGTTTCAAGGAGATTTGGAGAACCCAGATCTTTTGAAATTTTTGGAGACGCTTATTGATTCAGGTGAGTTTTAACTTACATAATGTGCATTGTTATTTTTCATGCATTGTACGTCTATTTTGTGTATCGAGCAAACATGCATATTTTACAACTCTCACAGTTTATACTTATTACACATGAACTCTGTTATTTTGAGAAAAAAGTTGTACTGAACATGTTAACCAAGTGAGACTTGTAAAAAGGGCATGCATGTAAAATACAGACAAGATAATTTGTATCGTATGACATGGTACACCAGTACATGCGATAGTAATGGCCATGAGCTTACTATACATGTTAGCTTTATGATCAAATGTGTGCGCTATGTGAGGGCTGTGGATCCATTGGTTTCGTGACCTTGATGCAACCATTCCCAATAGTTCGGTCACTATAAGATGGACATCATTAATTGGTGTGGGCCACTCGAGGTTGGACTCGATCGTGCCATTAATGTTACGTACGGTATGTTATGTAATGGCTGGGACACTAGCATTGTATTATAGGTCCCTTGGGACAGCATCGACCCTGCTGAGAAGGGATAATATCTCAGGTAGATCATACTGTTGAACTATGACTGTTGTTTACACCATATACATATATCATTACTATATATATATATCACACATAAATAAACTGTTATGATAGAACTGCTTTTGCTTATTAAACATCTAAGTTCATTACTAAAACTGGCATGGGTATTATCTGCGTTAAAAACACTAAATCTTTGACTTACCCCTTTTATTTATGTCTTTCTCCCATCATTATGAATAATTGCGCAGTTTAGCTGCCCTAGACAGAGATGCCATCGGAGACTACTTGGGTGATTGCTCAGGACTTGATACGGGTAATCTTTGAGGATATAGATCCCGTTTGGCTTAGGACAATGTGGGAAGATGGAGGATCTGCCTGAGTAGACATGATAGAGATTTTGATTTTATTAGCTCTATTGAAGTTTAAGCCTAGGCTCTGATCTGTTGATCTATTGTGAACAATATTGTTGTATCTTATTTTGGGGATGTATCTATTTTCTTGTTGATGGTCTGGTGACCAGTACATTTGATGACTATCTATCATATTATGAACGTAGTACTTTATCTCTAGTATTGCTGTGTGATATTTTTATTATTGTCTCTTAATTCAATAGTCTTGGTAAAGTCTTCCGTTGTAATTTTCTCGTTACAACGAGAAAAGTGTTTTCCTAGAGGTCATGTCTTGGAGGGACATGGCTGGGATGGCGCGCCATGGGATCAATTACTAGTTAATTGATTTTCCCATCGGGCGGGGCGTCATAGTTGGTATTAGAGCTTTTGCTCTGAGAGGACTATAGGATAGAGGGAAAAGAGAACTTAGGCCATGATCACACCAGAAATTAGGTTGGATGAATGATTAGGACTTAGTCTCTAGGTTCGTTCGCTTGGTTCTAGTAAAGTTGGTTCTAACTCTGCTCTTCGCTACAGAGAATACCACCCCGAAGGAACCCTACAACCGGACCTAATGCGCTGGAGATCAGAGAGGGAAGTGTTCACCCCGAGTCTATGGACATTCCTGTTGATGAAGCGATGCTCTTAGGAAGTCAAGTGATGGACACGATTGGCCAATTGGTTTCAGCCATAGATGGCGATAAGATTGCGAGACAACCAGCTGAAGGGACTGGATGTTCTCTGAAGGATTTTTGTAGTCATCACTCGGAGAGTTTTGACGGGAGAGGTGACCACATTCATACTGAGAATTGGTTGAATGACATGGGGGAGTTGTTACCTATTCTTGGATGTGTGAATAAGCATAAGGTGGCTTATGCTGCTTATAAGCTGACTGTAGAAGCTAAGCGCTGGTGGTAAGACAAGAAAGTGGTGCTTGTCACTGACTTAGGCTCAAAGACTGCCATTTCTTGGGAAGTCTTCAAGCACGAGTTCAATCGACACTTCTTTCCTAGAGTCATGCAAGAAGCAAAGGCACAGGAGTTTTTGGATTTGGTCCAAGGAGGGATGTCGATGATTGAAAGTTTCTGTAGTTGTCACGTTTTGAGTTATACCTCATCCTGACTGAGGAAAAGAAAGCGAAGAAGTTCAAACGAGGTCTAAACTCTCGTATTTTGGATCATGATGAGCTATTTTGACATCCAAGATTTCTCCCAGTTGGTCGATAAGGCTTCAATCTATAGGGAGAGTTTGAAGGAGAATGCAGCTAAGTACGCAGATCATAAGAGAAGGACTCAAGGAACTGATACTTAGTCGCAGAAGCCGGGCCAGCTAAAAGGATGACGGTGGGGAGTTTTCTATCCCAGAGATCACAAGGATGTACCTCTGGTAACCCTCTAGTTTCATCGCAGAAGAATCAAACGTTAGAGCTATGCAAGAAGTGTAATCGTGTACACTGGGGACCCTGCAGGATGGCAATTGGAACTTGCTATCGCTGTGGCCAGTTTGGTCACTTTAGCAAGGACTACGTGAGCAAAAGGGTTGCTCATAAGCCTTTGGCACCAGCTTGGGTTTACGCGCTTGTTCCAGGAGAATCGGAAGAAGGATCAGAAGTAATGACAAGTACTACCCCTATACTTGGATTTGAAGCTTCAGTTTTGTTTGATTCGGGGGCTACCCAGTCTTTCATATCTATAATGTTCGTGAGGTTGTCTAGACTTGTTGTGAGAACTTTGGAACTTGATTTAGCTGTAAGTACACCCGTAGGGAAAACTGTGGTCTGTAAGCATGTAGTTTGCGAATGCCTTATTAGCATTTGTGGAAGAGTACTTCTTGCAAACTTAGTTGTTCTCCCTATGTTTAGTTACGACATTATTCTCAGAATGGATTGGTTGACGAGGCATTTGGTGATTATCAACTGCGTTCTGAAGCAAGTGACGCTTACGCCGTGGGGAGAAGGAAAAGTGACGTACATTGGATCGCAAGCGAGGTCTTTACCTTCAACGATTTTGGTCGTGTAGGCGAGGAGCTTATCATCGGAGGCGATTAGGCATTTTTGGCATTCGTTGTCGCTTCAATGAAGCAAGGAAAGAAGAATCTGGAAGACATTCCTATGGTGTGCGAGTATCCGGATGTCTTTTCGTCAGACTACTCTAGATTACCACCACAGAGAGAGGTGGAGTTTAGGATTGAGTGTGTCCTAGGCACTAATCCTATTTCGAAGGCACCTTATAGGATGGCATCCTCGGAGTTGAAGGAGCTAAAGGAACAGCTCCGGGAGCTTTTGGATAAGGGTTTTATTCATCCTAGTATATCACCATGGTGAGCACCGGTGTTGTTTGTTAAGAAGAAGGATTGGTCAATGAGGATGTGCATTGACTATCGGGAGTTGAATAAGGTAACGATCAAGAATCAATATCCTTTACCAAGGATTGATGACCTGTTGGATCAGTTGCAAGGAGCGCGGGTGTTTTCTAAGGTTGATTTGCGCTCGGGCTATCACCAAGTAAGGGTGAAGGACGAGGATATTCCTAAAACAACCTTTAGAACTTGTTATGGACGCTACGAGTTCTTATTTATGTCTTTCGGACTAACTAATGCGCTAGCAGTCTTTATGGACACGATGAACAGAATCTTTCATGACTATTTGGATTAGTTCACCGTTGTCTTTATTGATGACATCATGATCTACTCGAGGACGTCGGAGGAGCACGAGGAGCATCTGCGAAAGGCATTGGAGAGGCTTCGAAGGGAGAAGCTTTATGTTAAACTTGAGAAGTGTGAGTTTTGGCTAGATAGCGTGTCTTTCCTCGGACATGTTATTTCGGGTGAAGGAGTAGCATTTGACCCGAAGAAGGTGAAGGCCGTGGTGGGGTGGACTAGACCAACTAGCGTGTTCGAGATTCAGAGTTTCTTAGGACTCGCTGGTTACTACCGACTAGGGGTGTCAACCCGGTCCTTCTGGTTTTTAAATTGAACGGAACCGAAAATTCCTTGTTTTGGGAAACCGAGACCCCAAAAAGGTTATCCCGATTCCGTGTTGTAGGTCAGGTTTTTTTTAAATTACTTTTTGGACTTAGATTGTTCCAAATAATTAAAAAAACAAACCTAAAAAGGCCCAAAAAATCCTAAAAAATCAATGTTTTTGCAAATATGAGCCTTAGAAATAAAAATTCAATTTTTTAAAATACCCTAAAAATCATTTTAAATTAGGTACATAAAGAAAACTTTAAACCAATAAAAAGTAAAAACAAGTATGTAAACAAACCAACATGCACAATAAATACCCCCTTACTACAACAATTCAAAAAACAAAAATAATAATAAAAAAAAAACAAGTATTTAAATAATCTACCAACCAAAAAAATACTCCTTACAATAAAAATAGTTCATAAACATATTACAAACATAATATTACGCAAGCTTAAAAAATCATCAAATCATCCGGCATGTCACACGAGCTTTATAAATCATTTAGCAATATCCTGTGAATAAAACAACAAACAAAGTTAAGAATGATTAATATTAAAATCATGGCATTTTGCCATTTTCATATCATAATATATAAAATGTCAAACTATGAAAACATAGTAAATACTAAAAAGTAATGAATTTATAATTATTTAGTTACCATGCTCATCATAGCTTTCCATTCCCATAAACTTCTGCATCTCATCAATGCTATTTGGGCAGGTCTTTAACCAGTCTTGTGTACAAATCAAGGCTTCAACTGTAAATGGAGATAATGAACTCTTAAATGAATCTAATATACGTCCTCCATTGCTAAAGGCAGACTCAGATGCAACAGTGAGAAATAGGAATAGCTAATACATCATGGGCTACCTCTGCAAGAATAGGATATTTGGGTGCATTAACCTTCCACCAAAGTAAGATATTAAAATCTATGGTTGCTGCTTCACACCGATCAGACAAATATCGATCCACCTCCGACTTACCCTCCAAGTCATTCTCTTCTTGGTGTTGGGAGAACACCTTCAAAAATTTCACATCTTGATCTTCCAAGTCTTCATCAGCAACATTTGAAAAAATAGGAGTTGAACTTTTTATACCTTCATCAAAGTTAGATGACCCATCCTCCCCATGAAACAAGTTGTATTGATCCAACAAACGGTTCAAGAGGAGTCCACACTTTCCTCGATATATTTAGCCCAATCAACATCATTGCATCTTTTCAACCAAAACACCAACCCCTTCAATTTGGAACGTGGGTCAAGAACAAAAGCCACATACAACAATAAGTTAATCCTCTCCACAGTCTCCCAATACTTATCATACTTTGTTTTCATATCCAAACTCACTGAACTAAGGATAGGATTATCACTACAAATACCATCATTCAAAGTATTTTGAATAATACAAAGTTGAATGAAATATGAGTTGGAGGTGACATTTTTTGAAGTAGAGAACTTCAATGTGGCATCATAAAAAGATTTCAAAAACTTCACAAATATCCTAGCATTTTCCCAATCAATAGAGCTAGGAGCAACAAAATGATTACTCTCATCATCCTCAAGTAAGGCAAAAGCTTTTTCATATTTCTCAGCAGAACTCAACATTAAGTACGTAGAATTTCATCTTGTTTGAACATCTAGACATACCATCTTCGTACATGTTTTCTAGCTCTATACATGATTTAAACTTTGCCATCCTCGCTGGTGAAGACCTCACAAATTTCACTGCATTCCTTATATTAGATACACAAGCACCTAATCCCTTCAACCCTTCAGTTACAACAAGATTTAAAATATGAGCGGCGCACCGCACATGAAGAAATTCACATCCCAAAATAGAATAAGGCTTGGCCTTCAACCTCCTTTTCAAAAACTTGATCATCGCATCATTGTTTGTAGCATTATCAACAGTAATAGTGAACAAACTATCAATCCCCTACTCCATCATTGTACTTTCCACCAATCTTCCAAGATCATCACCTATATGACTAGAAATCATGCCAAATTTGATTATTTTCTTATACATTTTCCAATTATGGTCTACGAAGCTAGCGGTAACAACCATGTAGTTCAAATTTTGAAGAGATGTCCACATATCAGTAGTTATACAAACCCTTTTACCACTCAAAACTTTTTTCAACTTAAGTTTTTCTTCCTCATATAGTTTAATGCAATCTTTTTGTAGAGTATTGCGACTTGGTGGATTGAATGATCGGTGTTAAATATTGTTGATTAGACCCCCCTTGACTTAAGTTTGTTAGGCTCTTAGCTGTGTTAATAACTAATATTTTGTATAGTTTTTAGTGTTTTGTGCTGTGCAGGTCATTACATTAAAACATGGCTAGCAAAGGGCAAAATGAACTTAAAAGAGAAAAAGCTGATTCCTGCCAAGTGCGTTTGAACGCACTTGGATGCGTTTGAACGCACTCACGATCGCACGCAGAAGCTACGGTCGCACGCATGCCCAGCCGGCCCTAGCAGTTATCTGCGTTCGAACGCAAGTGCCTTGCATTGAACGCCCATCAGCCCTAGCCGCCACAGTTATATTTGCCGAACGTGCACCTGCGTTCCACAAAAATAACTGTGCGTTGAAACGCGATGACTCCGCCATGACCTATAAATAGGACCTTATGTTTTCATTTCATTTGACGTTTGGAAGCGATTGGAGGCGCCCCTTTGGGCCTAAGTCCTCCTTGTTCTTCACTATTAAACACTCTAAACGTCATTTTATTGTTTATTTTATTTAATGCTTTATTTTACTTTTATTTAGTCTCTTATTCCCTTCACTTTAGATTTACTTCAATGCTTTCATAGTTAGTTTTACGTTTAATCCGTTTATTATTTGCCATGCTAGTTCGTTTCGGTTTAATTTTATGACAAAGTTGCATCGATTGTGCCGCAGTTGTTTGGTCATAGCGTTTAGTCCGATGGATACATTTCATCGTTAGGGCTACGTCCATTTATCCATTGTAGTTAGTGTTAAATCACTTTCACATTGGATCCTTTGGACCTAGACCTTTCATGTTTTGTCTTTGTCAAATGGGCGACGTTTTTGATTATTTCAATAGGCACGATAGGACTTGCATACGTGGCATGCATGAACTAGCGTGACACTAGAACATGCATTGCTTTTAATTGATAGACGGATGTTTAATTAACTATATATTTAAATATATATTCATGTTTAGTTCGTATTATTTTGTCATTTAGACGGAAATATGAACAATGTGTTAACGCTCAGAGTATGCCTTATAGCATAAATGTTTAATGAATATGAGCTAAGCATGTTTATATATTAATTAATTTATTGTGAGGTGGATTAGGGACTTTAGTTATTTTTTATTTCTTTATTTTATTGCATTTTAATTTAGTTTATTTTAATGCATGCCATGTGTTCAATATTGGGACTAGGTTAAGATAAGTTTAATTTAAGCACTTTAAAATTGGTTTTTGACAAACACGATTCTCTGTGGGTTCAACCTCGAACTTGCACGCCCGCTATATTACAATCGACTCGTGCAATTGGCGAGTACAATTAAATTTGTACATCATTGAACCTTGGTTCAATTCCATTCATCAATTCTCTAAACCCATCACTCTCCACATGCCTAAAAGGCAACTCCTCTTTAATAAAATACCGCACAACCAAATTTCTTACTTTAATCGGATCATATTTCACAAATCCTACTCCTTGATTGCCTTCTATTGTATTCTTAACTGGCATTTGCAATAAAGTTTGACCTTTGGGTATATTCGATTTTCTAAGTGGAGAGGTCGGACATCTAGTGGTAAGGTGGCTCATCATGCCTGAAGTACCATTTTTCCAGTGACACCCTAACACCCTATTGCAATAATTGCACATTGCCTTAGGGTTGTTCTTATCAATTGGTTCTATTTTTTTGAAGTGTTCCCATACAACAGACTGATTCACCGATGGTTTTCAACTTTTTTGGATAGGTTCGTTTGTGATTGCAATGTATTTGTAGAGGAAGTTGGATTGATTTCAGAGTTATCACCTTGCAACTGCACACTAGGACTATTTGTCTCCTCCATCTATTAAGAGTGTTTAGATGTTATATACTAAAGTGAACAATATATATAAATATTACAACAATAAATATAAACTACTCACTCTTACTCCTAAAACATAAGAAATTTATCCATGCATCATAATGATCACACTATACTAACATGCTATCAATAGTTATCAAATATCATTATATCATTATATAAATATAATTATATCAAATTATCAAATTTATGTGGCTTTGATGGGCAGGGAGAAAGAGGGGGACGAGGAAAGCGGAAAAGGTTCATGAAAATCATTGATAAATGCATGTTGTTAATAATTATTAAATATAAATTTTTTATTCAATATTTATATGAATATGAATATGCAGGAGGAATAAAAATAAATATGGTCATAGCAATTGTTTTGAATTGGATGTAGGTATTTTCATTATGTTGGCAAAAAAGATGTAATGCTTTGAATTGTTAATTAGAAAAGTGGGACTCCGTGCATTCACATAAATGATGAAATCAAGTTGGCTGCCCCATCAAAAGCATCATGTATATTCACAATTTCACATATATGATTTACCTGATGTGTTTTTTCCTCTATTGTTGGGGATGGCTTCTTAATTCTTTGACTAAAAAAAAGCAAGAGTCAGAAAGAAGAAAGACTCGGTGAGAGAGAGAAGTTGGGCGATGGCTTCTGACTAAAAAAAAAAAGTGAAAATATATATATATATTTTCCATGTGTGGATGAAAAAATTAGGGCAAAAGGAATCTATATTGTAAAATATAAAGCCCTAACTAAAAGCAAATAAATAAATAAGCTTTTTTGATTTTTCCAAACCGGAACCGGAACCGGGACTCCGGTTTCTCGGTTTCTGATTTTCCGGTTTCTCGACTTTCCGGTTTCGGTTCCCCGTTTTTTTACACCTACTACCGATGCTTCATCAAAGATTTTTCGAAGCTGTCAGGACTACTCTCTGCCTTGACTAGGAAGAATGCTTGTTTTATTTAGACGGATGAGTGTGAGCAATATTTCCAAGAGCTGAAGAGGCAATTGATGACTACTCCGGTGTTGGCATTACCTACGGAATCTGGTAATTTCGTAGTGTATAGCGACGCTTTTAAGAAAGGTTTAGATTACGTGCTAATGCAAAACGGCAATGTTATTGCCTATGCTTCATGCCAGCTAAAACCATATGAGTAGAACTATCCTAAACACGACCTGGAGTTGGCAGCGGTTGTGTTTGCTCTTAAGATTTGGAGGCACTACTTGTATGGCGGTGCGAAATCTACACAGACCATAATAGCTTAAAGTATTTCTTCACTCAGAAGGAATTGAACATGAGACAAAGGAGGTGGCTAGAGCTAATCAAGGATTATGATTACGAGATCAATTATCATCTTGGCAAGGCTAACGTGGTAGCAGACGCGTTGAGTAGGAAGTTAATGGTGGAGCTTGCTACTCTTGGGATTTCTCAACCCCAGTTAATTAAATAACTCATTGGGATAGGATTGGAAGTAGTAGACGAAAGTATGCTCGTACACCTGGCTAACCTAATGGTTCTGTCAGAATTGCTTGCAAGAATCAAGGTAGCTCAGCTGGAGGACCTTGAATGTGCCAAGATCAAACAATTGCTTGCGAAAGGTAAGGCAAAGGAGTTTTGTCTTAAAGAGGATGGGTTGCTTACCCATTTCAAGCAAGTGTGTGTACCGGGAATCAAAGGACTGAGGAAGGAGATAATGAGTGAGGCTCATCATTCTCCATACACTGTGCATCCTAGAGGCACCATGATATACCGTAATGTGAAGAGGTCATATTAGTGGAACAATAGAAAGAGGGACATTACAAAGTTTGTGGAGCAATGTTAGACCTGCCAGTAAGTGAAGGCGGAACATCAGAGATCGAGAGGACACTTAAGTCGTTGCTTATGAAGTGGAAGTGGGACGAGATCGTGATGGACTTTATTTTGGGTTTACCAAAGACACCCACTGGAGAAGATTCCATTTGGGTTGTTGTCGATCGTTTAACAAAAAGTGCTCACTTTACTCCCATATAGGTTAAAGATCCGATGGATAAGTTAGTCAGACTATATGTCTATAATGTAGTTCGTTTACATGGAGTACTATCGACAATCATTTTGGACAGAGACTCTCGTTTTACTTCGAGATTCTGGTAAAGTCTTCAGAAGGAAATGGGGACGAAGCTAAAGTTTAGTACTACTTTCCATCCTCAGACAAATGGTCAATCTGAGCGGACGAACCAGATCCTAAAGAATATGTTGCGGGCATGTGTGTTGGAATTCAAAGGTAGCTGGGTTTAATACTTACCTTTGATTGAGTTTGCCTACAACAATAGTTATCAAGCGACTATTGGAATGCTACAATATGAAGTACTTTATGGACAAAAGTGTCAGTTGCCCTTGTATTGGGACAACATCGGTGAGAGACAGGCGTTGGGGCCGGAGCTGATTCTGGACACTCGTGAGAAGGTGCATGTCATCAAGGAACGAATGAGTGTAGCTCAGAGTCGGCAGAAGAGTTATGTTGATAATCAAAGGAGGCCTTTGGAATTCGAAGTGGGGGATCATGTGTTCCTGAAGGTATCACCTATGAGGGAGTAATGAGGTTTGGAAAGAATGGGAAGCTTAGCCCCAGATTTGTTGGATTGTTTGAAATTACTCAGAGAGTGGAGAGGTTGGCTTATAGGATTGCCTTAGCCCCAGATTTGGTCGGAACGCATGACGTTTTCCATATGTCGATGCTAAGAAAGTACATCACTAACCTTGATGTGATTGTTGAGTATGAGCCATTGGAAATCCAGGAGGGATTAACCTACGTGGAAGAACCAATGAAAATCATGGACAAGAAGGAGCAAGTGTTGCGTACCAAGACGGTTCCTATTGTCAAGGTACTGTGGCAATCATGGAGTTGAGGAGGCTTCGTAGGAAGCAGAACACGATATGCGAAGTCGCTACCGCATTTGTTTGAATGATTGTGTATAACTCTTTCTTTTAAGATTATACTTGAATAGTATACCTATTTCCATTTTGGGGACGGGAATAGTTGACTAAGAAAGAATTGTTTTCTCTTCAAGATTATGGCACCTATACCAATCAACCCGGATTGCGTATGAAACTACTCCTTCTATGAATGGATAAACTTGGGAGTAGAGATTGATGAGGATTGGTATAGTGTGGGCAACGTCGAGTACGATGCGCTCGATAATTGCGTGGCTATTTTTCACAACTGTTTGAAGAGGATGATGTACCGATTAATGGATGGGACGAGATAATTCAGGAACCTACCGAGCATGATGAAGGAGACTCTATGGACGGAAGGTAACATTTTACTCCATGTTGAGTGTTGTTCTTTTGGTTTTTGTCTCGGAATTTTGAGGACGAAATTCTTATAAGTAGGGGAGAATGTAGTGACCCAAATTATCAATTAAGCATAAGTAGCTTAGTTGGGGGAGTTAATTTGGGTTTTGGGTCACTAAGGACACTAGAAGGGTAATTTGGACTTTTGAGCAGATATACGCTAGGTCTGGTTGACGACGCCGCTATCTCAGAAAAGTGATGTATGAGGGAGACCACCGACGACACTTTGCAAACCAGAAAAGTGGACGTGACGTGGGACCACCGGACGTACGCTACTTTTTGAATACCCTCTGGATAATACCTGAATGTACGAGGCAGACATTGAACCACTAGGCAAGAACTACCAGACATACGCCCCTTGGCCGGATGTCTGTTGTTTTTCTAGGATTATAAATAGCACCCTACCCCCTTCATATTTTGCACAACTTCATATGCCCCCAGGCTGCCAAAGTGTTCCCAGAGTATCCTCAGAGTATTTCTAAAGTGTTTTGAGTGTGTTGTGATTGGTGTGTGAGGCGTTTGCGATTTCAGAACGTTCGTGAGGCGGAACTCTTGCGGTTTTGTTTCAAGGAGATTAGGAGAACCTAGATTTTTCAGAGTTTTTGGAGACGCTTATCGATCTAGGTGAGTTTTAACTCACATAATGCACATTGTTATTTTTCATGCACTGCACGTCTATTTTGTGTACCAAGCAAACATGCATATTTTATAACTCTCACAGTTTATAATTATTGCACATAAACTCTGTCATTTTGAGAAAAACGTTGTATTAAATATATTAACCAAGTGAGACTTGTAAAAGGGACATGCATGTAAAATATAGACAAAATAATTTGCATCGTATATGGTACACCGATATGTGCGGTAATAATGGCCATGGGCTTACTATACATGTTAGCTTTATGGTCAAATGTGTGCGTTATGTGAGGGTTGTGGATCCATTGATTTCGTGATCTTAATGCAACCATTTCCAATGGTTTGGTCACTACAGGATAGACGTCATTAGTTAGTGTGGGCCACTCGAGGTCGGACTTGATCGTGCCATTAATGTTATGTATGGTATATTATGTAATGGCTGGGGCACTGGCATTGTATTATAGGTCCCTCAGGACAACATTAACCCTACTGAGAAGGGGTAATGTCTTCAATAGACCATATTGTTGAACTATGACTGTTGTTTACACCATATGCATATATCATTACTATATATATATCACGCATAAATAAACTGTCATGATGGAATTGCTTTTGCTTAGTAAACATCTGAGTTCATTACTAAAACTGACATGGGTATTATCTACGTCAAAAATCACTAAGTCTTATACTTACTGCGTTTATTTATATCTTTCCCCCATCATTACGAATAATTGCACGATTTAGCTACCCTAGACGGAGTTGTCGTCGGAGACTACTTAGGTGATTGCTCAGGACTTGATACGGGTAATCTTTGAGGATATGGATCCCGTTTGGCTTAGGACAATGTGGGAAGATTGTACAAGCTCCATAAGTCCATATATGGTCTTAAGCAAGCGCCTCGAGCTTGGTATCAGTGTCTCTCCTTTGCTCTCTTGGACCTTGGTTTTCAAGCCTTATTAGTTGATTCCTCTCTATTTCTCTTTATTCAACAGCATGTTAAAATTTGTATGCTTGTCTATGTTGATGATATTATTGTCATCAGCACTAATTTAGAGGTTATACAGTCACTTATCTCTACCTTGCAACAACAATTCCCATTAAAGGACCTTGGCAACCTTAGCTTTTTCCTTGGTATTGAAGCTCATAACATCTGACTCCTTGCATTTGTGTCAAACAAAATATATTGTAGATTTATTACATTGTACTAGTGACACCATGTGTCCTCTTAGTTATCCCACGCTCTTCTACTTTCAATCCAAGATTTGATGGTGAGCCCTACACCTAGGTCCTTGTAGGTCTTCACTCCCACATCAATCATTAACACCATCCTCCAATCCTCCCCTTCAATAAATCATTCACCAACTCCAATTGTTCCCCCATCCAACCCATGACTACAAGATGTACTCAAGAACCTTCAACCATGGTCTTCTATACTATAAGGCTCATCCAACTTCAAGCCTTTGTGATGTTTATCGATTAAAATCGAACCTTCTTACTCCACCTCCGGTTACAAATTCTTGGTAATTGTTTGGTCTCTTGGAGTGCCATGAGTACAATGCCTTAATCTCCAAATGCACTTGGACATTGTGTCCGGACTCTCAAGCATGCCATTAAAATCGGTGGATTCACATGTTATTCAGAACTGTAAATGGCTCTATTGACAAGTATGGGCTAGCTGTGGTGCTCTTGCCTAGCTTAAAGCATGCGTAAGCATATTGAATCGAGACCACTTTATCCGTGAAAAAGCTTGTCTACCATTTGGATATTGTTAAGTTGGTTGTTCACTATGGACCAAGTCGCAATTAGATGTTTCTAATGCTTTTTACATGGTACTTACAAGAAGAGGTCCATGGAGCAACCCCAAGGTCCTTCCATCCCCAATCTTGAGAATTTGTAAGCTATAAGTCCAATGATCAAGTGGAAGATCGAGCTTGGTATCACAAGCATGTCATTCAATGTCTTCCGACCTTGGTTATTCATAGAAGTTGATTCTCTCTATTTCTCAAATCATGCAAGAAATGAATGTATGCTTGTCTATGTTGATGATATTATTGTCATCAAGAAAGGACAAATTTAGAGGTTACACATTTAATCTTCCATGTATTACTTGGAAACAACAATTCCCATTAAAGGACCTTGGCAACCTTAGCTTTTTCCTTGGTATTGAACCTTCCGCTTCCCTTGCATTTGTGTCAAACAAAATATATTGTAGATTTATTACATTGTACTAGAATGATTGGCTTGTTGCATTTAATTCTCTACTTTCAAGTTATCCAAATTTGATGGTGAGCCCCTGTGGATAGTATTATCCTGTGAACATTCCTTCAACCTCACGCCTTGTCGCTCCTTCTTGTTGATAGGCGCCCTCACCAAGCTCCCGCTCCACACCACCAAATAATCTTATCTTCATCGTTGAATCTACTCAAGATACTACTAACCATGGTCTTCTATACCAAAGGCTCAAAAATCAAGCCTTATTAGATTCCGATTGAAGCCTCTATCGATCGACCACCCATCCTCTTTTGGGGTCTTTTTGGTAATTGTTTGGTCTTTGAGTGCCAAGAAATAGCCCATGGTGTCCCACTCCATGTTGAAATACAATAGGTTTATCCTCTAACCATTCCTTTGGTGGCGTTACTTTATTCAAAGAAGTTTGGTTTTCTTTATCTTTGCCCTTTACTTATGCGACAATGTGAGTGCTCTTGCCCTAGCTTCAAATCCTATTTTCCATGCTTGTACTAAGCATATTGAAGTCGATTACCACTTCATCCGTGAAAAAGTTGTTAATGGAGACATTTGTGTCAAGTTTATTTCAACTATGGACCAAGTCGCTAACATTTTCACCAAGGGTCTGTCTTCCATTCGCTTTGCTGCTCTCAAGTCCAAGCTAATGGTCCTTCCATCCCCCATTAGCTTGAGGGGGAATGTTAAGCTATCACCCAATGATCAAGTGGAAGATCACGCATATCACAAGCATGTCATTCAATGTCTTCCTAATAAGGCATCTATTCATAGAAGGCAATCTTCATTATCCTCAAATCATGCAAGAAATGAATGTCATGCAATCCGTCATACTCAAAAGGAAAACAAGTGTCATGCAAGAAAGGAAAGCAAAGCAGTACACAATTTAATGCTTCCATGTATTACATGGAAAGGAAAACAAAGCTGAACACAGCAGAAAATACATGTATCATTCACTAGCAGTCTAGCACCTTCCGCTTCTGATTGTTTTTTGTGGGGAGAATTTTGTTGCAAGCCCTTCATAAAAACATTTTTGCTGCATTTGGAATTCTCAAGCCCTGGATCATTTTCCATAGAGCCTGCTTTCGTGCTCCTTGTGAACATTCCCCTTTCAACCTCACTTGTCGTTCCTTCTCGAGATGATAGGCGCTCCTCACCGAGAATTCTCCCGTTTTCGACACACACCAAATAATCTTATCTTCATGGTTGAATCTACTCAATGGGATATTGCAAATGGCAGTAGCTTCCTCTTCACCAAAAATTTGGAAAATATAGGACTTATTCCACTACACCGGATTGTCCTCTATCAGATCAGCCACCACTGCATCCTCCCTGAAATTTGGTTTAATCTTGTTGCATATATTTTTGTAGTCAAAGTTCGTTCCTCCTCTTCCGCGGCTCCATGTTGAAATACAACAGTGTTTATCCTCTAACAACTTCCTTTTGGTGGCAGGTACTTATAATTTCAAGCAAGTTTAAGTTTACTTCTTGGCCTACTTAAAAATTGTATTGTGCAACCCTTTTCTTATACTCTAGACCAGATATATATAAAGGATTGAGCAATTTTTAGGCCTATTTCTTATTTATTTTTATAATTCTGCATTGTAATTATGTTGAATTTTTTGTTCAGATCCGATCTCCTCCTGTTTTATTTTTATTTTTATTTTTTTTATATTGTAATTCTTTGTCATTTGCTTAGAAAAAAAGAAAAAAAAAAAAGAAAAAAAAAAAAAGAAGAAAAAAAAAACAATGTGTCACGATTTACGAATAATGTTGCGAACAGATAAGAATCTTGGCCTAGATAAGAATCATGTACTTTAAGCTTGGTGATGCGTGACACACAGTTTCCGTGTTTGGATCGTTCACGTGGACACATAAAAATATTAAAAATTAAAAAGATAATACCCAAAAAAAAAAAAGAGACTAAACTAGGCGGTCCTCCTTCGAGCTCTGGCAGTGGCAATTGGCAAAGGTACCAACCTTCACCTTCAAAGTCTCTCCAGCCTTCTCAGACCGAACCAGAAACCCTACCAACGATGAAGATAATGGTGGCCATAAAGCGTGTCGTCGACTACGCCGTCAAAATCAGAGTCAAACCCGACAAAGTAAGCAATACACACAGTGACACAAACATATGCTTTTCTAACTTTCACTATTATTATTATTATTTTTTTTTGTTTCTTTTCCTTGTGATTCATACACTTGTGATATTCGGAGAATAATTCGTTTCATTTCTCAGACGGGCGTGGAGACCCAGAACGTGAAGATGTCGATGAACCCCTTCTGCGAGATAGCGCTCGAGGAGGCTCTGCGGATCAAGGAGTCGGGCCTGGCCTCGGAGGTCGTGGCGGTCAGTATGGGCACAGCGCAGTGCGTGGACACTCTCAGAACTGGGCTCGCTATGGGCGCTGATCGGGGGATTCATGTGGAGGCCACTGGGGCTCTGTACTGCTCTCTGTTGCCAAGCTTTTGAAGGCGCTTGTGGAGGTTGAGAAGCCCGGGCTTCTCATTCTGGGCAAGCAGGTTTGTCTATTTGGAGTTTTGGAGAAATGGGTTGCTTTTGATTTGTTTAAAACTATGAGGTTCTATAGGTAATTGTGGTATGATGCGGTTCTTTTATTGTCTTTGGCAAACGGGTTATTAAATTCTAGTTTTAGATACATGGGTTTTCTGGTTTTGCTCGAGGTTATGGATTTATAAGTTATTATAGAACATTGTCGGGTTGAGGTTGGTTTTTAGGGATAATCTACGGTTGGGGGATTTTATTTTTGGGTTGTTAATCTTTTTTGTATTGGCATTTCAATTTGATTGGTGGATGTTGAGATTAATTCTGAAGATCAAATTTTCATGTTCAATTCTGAATCAAATGGGAGGATTTTGAAGTAGGTATTGAACATCTTAACTATGCTGTTGAATTTGTTGGGTTTTATATCTGTGAAGGTCCTGATTATTCCCTTAATTTTGTTTATTTCTTTGGGGCTCCGTATTCATGTGGAAGAGTAACTCTGTCATTTACAAATTCTTGTGAAGGCCATTGATGATGATTGCAATCAAACAGGGCAAATGGTCGCAGGGCTTCTTGGTTGGCCACAGGGGACCTTTGCTTCAAAGGTTAGTCCGAACTCTTTAAAAATTCTTCATAAAGAGTGGTCCATTATCTGGGGTAGTGAAAGTATAAGCTGCTACTCCACAAGGATAAACAAATTCATGCCTTCTATTTTGTTGTTGGGACTCTTTGTGACTGAACTGTATAGCACAACCACAGTTTTTATGTTTGTATTGCTGTCTGCTTGAGCATCAAATGGAAGGGTTAGACTTTGGATGAATGTAAGAGTGTTGTCCGTGATTATTGTTGTCTGAATTTTATTGTTTTTCATTAAAAATGGGCTAATTTCCATGCAAGGGATTCTCCTGATGTTTCTGTCTTCTCTCTGTTTCTTCTGCTACTCTTTTGGAAAATTTATCTTACTATGATTTACTGCTGCTATCTAGTAGGTTGTGCTGGACAAGGAGAACCAAGTAGCAACAGTGGATAGGGAAGTGGATGGTGGTCTTGAGACCTTGTCTTTAGACTTACCTGCTGTAATCACGTAAGTAACAGATCCTCTCAAAATTTTGAGTTTAAATACTTGCAATATGGTGTTGTTCCTCACAATAGTGTTTTTACTTGTACTTTGATTTGAGTATATGACTCAGGCTGTTCTTAAATAGATTATGCTAGGTGGCATAAAGAGTCTCTTTCTTAGTGCATTTTGTTCCTGCCGTTTGTTTTATAGTGATTATGGTCAGTAATTCTCTATGTGCTTCCTTTTGTACATGCTATTCCTTTACATACTTCTCCTTTACCTTGCCGACTCCTTTTGAATCTCAAAACTTAATTTTGAAACATTTTTGGTATTTTGAATTTTGACATTTTTCAATCCAAATTAAGGAACCAAGTAACTTCCATAATGGCTTCCCTATTCTTTTTCTATACCATTTAAATATTATTTATTTACTCTTTGTTTATTCTTTGTTTATGTTGTCTTTATTCCCCATATCATTTGTACTATATATTCTTTCTTTGTGATTTCTTTATTCCCAATATCATCTGAACTTGTGGACTTCATTCAAAATGCAGCATATTAGAGACATAAAAATCCGTTCTCAACTCCAATGGGATCTTGTCAAAAGCATTTATGGCAAATACATGACCAATCGTAGGAACTTGATTTTTTTTTTTTTTTTTGAGTTGGAACTTGTAAATTTAAATTTCATATGATAACATTATTTCTGCTTATGTTAGTCTTCAATTAATTTTCAATTTCGTATGATATCATCAATTAATTTCAAAGGCAATTGACTGTTTGCTGTTTGCACCACTTTCCCATGAGCAAATACCAATGTACAATCAAGAGTAAATTAGAATAGAGCCATAGATTAGTATATATTCATGCACAATACGCAAATACTTAACAAACACAATAGAATCCTTGCACAATGCAAAAATGATACGAGTAGTTCACTTAAATAAATACATTTCAATGGTGATGACTATTTAGTCTGGATTTCCATTTGAAGTGAATAAATATATCTAGTCCTACGCTTCTCAAGGATTTTTGTTCATTCCCTTGAATCCAAGCCAATACTAGTAGATTGTCTTCTTCAACAAAGTAATTTCCACCCTATTAGTAGTGGAATCTCATTCTAGCTTGGGGTGGAGTTCCATTGTGGCCGTGTTCCCCTTCTCATTTTTGAATCTATCATCCTTTGAACAACACAGATAAGAAAAATCAACGATGGATATGAAATGAAGACTATCATACAACAAACTTTAACTGTCCAAACCTCAGATAAGGCAGTGATGGACCTTCTAGCAGCAAAGTTATCTTTTGAAACACAACTATACTTAAAACATTTAAAATAAAAAATAATAATAAAAATAAAAAATAATAAAACAGGAAATCTGCTGTCTATTAAAGAACCATTGAGTGAAGCTTAAGAACAGAAAGTGCAATTGCGAATTATGAGCAACTACAGAGACACAGAAAGAAAATAAGCATTAAGCTTCAAAATTATATATGACATGATAAAGATTTAGCAATACTTCGTGTACCAAACCAAATTGATGATTATCCAGCTACAACAAACAAGCAAATTCAAATTTGTTTAGAGAACCTTAAGACTATCTTGCTTGATAACAGAAAAATTCCACACTCACTTCAGGGCATAGTGAACTACAAACATTCAGAACCTTAAGACTATCTTGCTTGATAACGGTAAAATTCCCGCTCACTTCAGGGCATAGTGAACTACAATCATTAAATATAACTCCAAATTTTCATTGGAATAGGTAAGAAATGCTGGGTTCAGACGCATATAGGTATGCAGAATTAAGCTAACATGTAAGCTTGGTCACAAGCTCCAGCTCAGCCAAATTGAAATAAAATATGCTTAGATAGGCTACACAAACTCAAGTCAAACTTTAGCGGCTCAGTTCACTTGATCTCGATCCAAGCCCATCCAAGACAAACTGAGCAACCTAACATGTGACTCAGTTTTGGTTGTGTTTGTCCTGCAAAATATGGGTGTACATATTTTCCAACAATGATCATATATTTGTATATAATCTAAGGAGCTGTGTTCACGAGTGGAGTCATGGGATACTTGGGTTTTTGCTACTTGGAATCGAAATTGTTCGAGTTTTGGTCTGAAGTTTCCCCAATGTAGGTTAGCGCTCACCCCAAGCTGTTGAATTATTTTTTTTCCAAAACTATTTCTTCAATTCTCTCTTCATTTTGATGGAAAATAGTTCCCGGGAAGACATTTGGCAAAGGATAAATTCAGGTAATCCAGTGTAGATTGCTTGGAAGAAAACTATGGTGTCTGTTTGTGTGAGCAAACTTATCTCCAACTTTAGCTATTTGCAATCAGATTACAATCACAGATTTTAGTGATTTGCCTCCATTCTACAAAATGATGAAATTCAGATGAAATAAAATGAGCAGGAAGAGTGGAAAACTCATTCTATTGTCGCTGTTGATTGAGCTGATTATGTGTCATCGAGAATGGCTCACTGGAAGGCACTTTCGGCGGGGAGAGGAGAACCAAGCCAGGAATGTTGTAAAAGAAAAAGGAAGAGGGAGAGAAAAGATTTTTGTGAATAAAAAAGAGCCTTTTTTTTTTGTGAATAAAGAACACATCAGGAGAGCAACAGTACCAATCGAAACATAGGGTGGTACTGTAGCTCAATGGTTGTTTAAGAAATCTCTATGGAAGCCGGGGGCTCTAAGTATGAAGAATATGTGTATACTTTGTAATAGCTTCTGCTTTAAAAATTGAGTAGCCTTATTGAGATACATTCAAGAATAACTACAGCAGAAAGAAGCAGCAATGTAAATGTTAAGGTGCTCGTATTCTTGTAACTACTTGAATTTTATTTCAATTAGAGACTTGTCTTTGCCTGAGTATCTCCCAGATCAAGTATCTTTTATAGTTAAGTGTATTGAAGGCCGATTCCATTTCTTTTCTAGATCTTCCCAAAATACAATAGGCTTGTATTGGATAGCTGTTTTCTGGGATACAACAACCTACGTAGCAGGCCTAGTGGAAAGTGGCTTACGTGTTTGTCTTGACCTCTGCAGTTGCATCACCATTATTCACATTATTATGATAGTGATGATCATACCAATGGCTGTCATCATCAACATGATGCAACTCTCATGTTTATCATTATCATCATAATAGTTATCAATTGTGGGGTTTGCCAAAATCATCATTCAAGTGCATGCTTCTCTTTTGGTTTGTAACATTCATTTTGGGATGACTGTTCAAGGTGCTATCTTTGTCATACGCGGAAAACATTGAGTTCTTTTGCTAGCTTCTTACTCTACCATTTTCATGTTTCTTATGTGCATGCACATGTAAAATGATAAATTTATTTGTTATCTTCATGCAGCACTGATTTGAGGTTGAATCAGCCGAGGTATGCAACACTCCCCAACATAATGAAAGCAAAGTCGAAGGCCATAAAGAAATTCACTCCACTGGAGCTAAACGTGGAAATCAAATCCGATTTAGAGGTGGTTCAAGTCACGGAACCTCCCAAGAGAAAAGCAGGGGTTGTAGTCTCTTCGGTGGACGAGCTTCTTGACAAGCTCAAGAATGAAGCTCATGTCATTTGATTTTTTGATAGCTTCTTCATCAAGATTCAAAGCCCATGTACCGAGCTGTTACCAAATCTTAAATGCTCTGATTTTTCAACGCCAAAATATACAGAAATGAAACTATAGAATAACTCTGAATGCCAGTTCAATAAAATTTCATTTTTCATCCTCTTTGTTTTTAACTTCATCTAAAATTAGTTGGGTTTTTTAAGGGATCCCTAAATTAGTGTTCATTTTACAAGAGTAGAAATATTTAGGCTTTGTTTGGCAAAACCTTTTCTTTAAACACTCTAGTTGATGTAAATAAAGAAAAAGAAAGTAAGAATATTTGGTATAAAAAAATGAAAAAGTAGTATGGAAAAGTGAAAAAAAAAAAAAAAGTTTTGTACTAATTTTTTTATTTGAATAGGAACAAAAAGTGAATGATGTGATATAAAAAGTAAAAAAAGTTACAATATTTTAATATTGATTTTTTTTAAGAAATAGTGTATGAACAATAAAGGGATGAATGTAAAATTGGTCATTGTGATTGACATAAATTACAAATCATTTTATGTGGTATAAAACATAATTTATAGGTCCATGTATTTGACCTAAATTACAAATCACTCTTTGTGGTATAAAAAATAATTTATAAGTCCCTAGAGTAGGCTAAAATAATAATTTACTCTTTGATATCAATTTCCATTAAGTAATTTAATAAATCTGTTTGTCAAATCATACCCAATAAAAATGGGACGCATGTTATTATTAATTTCTTACTTTAAGAAATGACAACTACGATTTTTGACATTACTTTAGGACACCAACTAAGAGTGCACATCAACCATCACTCCAAGTCATACTGCTTCAGTAAATTAACTTAAATCTCTTATATTCCTAAAATTTTACTATATGTGTAACACTTTCTCATTTTCATCTTTCTCGCCACGATTTAAGAGTATTTTGTGAGAATTTGGCGGTCACATCTTTTAACCATTGAAAAATAAATAAACACAACATTCAAGTTAATAATTGTGACAAAGTTTTCCTTCAAATTAAGTTAAAAAAATTGGTTACTCTTTTTATTAAACTGTCATTTGTCTTTAAAGCATGAAAATTGATTTCAATGAGTAGACTATTATTTTGGCCTACTTTGAGGACTTAAAAATTATTGGGAGTGACTTATAATTTAGGCCAACTATAAATATTTATAAATTATTTTTTATATCATAGGATAGGAAGTAATTTATAATTTTTTTTTTTTGGTTTTTTTTTTAAAGCAAATAAAGAAAAGGTTACAAGGAAGGTTCTTTCCCACTTTTGATCCAAAAGGAAGAAGAAGTGGGACATCCTAAAAATGAAAGTGGGGTGGGCTCCCCAACAATAAACCTAAAACATAAGGGGAGGGCACCCCAACAACAGAGCCCAAATGATAAAATACAGTGCAAATATAAGAACAATATCTGGATCCGATCTAAAAAGATCAAACAGCAGGCAATAGTAATCACCAATAATTCCAAAAGAACTATAAGTAAGCCGAGCCTATTCCAGGGCCGCACAAGGCGGTGTAAAAAGTAAAGAAAATATGTGAAGAGTCTGATGCGGGTAAAACAACCATCACTATAAAGTAATAGTTGCAAGGTTGGCACTGCAAAGAACCAAATGGGAATTGAAATCTCCACTATAAATATAAGCCTAAAACTTGATGGAGACCACAACCCAAACAAAACGATAGTAAAATAAAAACAACAAAATACAACAGAAAAATACATAAAAACACAAAACAGATATACACGGAAATACAACAAAAGAAAAAAAAAAAAAAAAACCAGTCATGTCTGCAATGAAGGTGGAGGAACGGCCAAAGGGTGGACAGTCCAGGAAAGGAGGATGCCAGAGGAGGCTACTCCCCGGAGCGTGGGGTACATGCGCTGGCGCGTGAGATCCACGCTTAGGCGCGTGGAGCTCACGTTCCGGCACGTGAAGTGCAGGAGGCGAGCGAGGTGACGATGGAGAGCTGAGAGGCCGGTGGTGACAGCGGAGTGGTGCGTGTAGGCCCAAGTCGACCTGAGGTAAGTAGATCGGAGATTTAACAAAACCCATCTAAGAACCAAGGAAGATCCGGGCTGCTTCATGGAGGACAATGAATGGCGAGGCGATGAACGGCCAAAAGGGGAAGGAGGTGAACAACCCAAGGTAGCAACATAGGTGGCGGAGAAGGATGGGGCGACATGAAGACGACGGGTAGCAAAAAAACGATAGCAACAAGAAAAGAGAAACCAAAAACAGAGAAGAAGAAAAGGAGGGGGGGAGGAGGAAAAGGATCCCTCCTCCTCCCTGGAAAACCACACGAACGGTGGTGGAGGACCTCACAAGGAGGTGGTGTATTTCTCTACCTAGAGAGAAGGAGGAGCTTCTCTAACTAAAATGAGAGAAGCCGTTGCGTTTATATAGTAATTTATAATTTAGGCCAACCATAATGACTAATTTTGTATTTATCTCAAAAACAAACAAAGGAAAAGAAAGGCTTTGCTAATCAAAGCCCTATTCTTTTGCTCGGTAACAATAATAATAATAATAATAATAAGGTTTTTATTTTATTTATATTTTGTCTACGGGAGTTTTGGTGGGCTGATCCCATGTTTTCGTATGTATTATGTTTGGTGTTTTTAGCTTGTCAAAATATTAGTGGAGGCTATAAACTCTACTTTTACAGCCGATCCTGATAAAATGAGTTTTTTTTTTGGTACATGTCCACACAAGAGGAAAAGTGAATTCAAACAAAGGGTGTCAATGTGGGTGGTTAATAACCGCTCGTCAACTGTTAACCGTTATAACTGCCAACTGCCTAACCGCCTAACCGCTATAATCGCCTAACCGTCTAACCGATAATTGCTATAACCGCCTATCGATTAGCGGTTAGCGGTTATAGGGTCTACTAACCGCTACCACTAATTGCTAACCGCTTTTTATATACTATATTTGTAACGCCCCGAGAATTAGTTAACTTATAATTAATTCAATGGTTCGTCTCCCAGCCTTGTTCCACTCCAAACAAGACCTCCGGGACCTCTACTCCTAAAAAACAGAGGATACTAAGCAACGGAAGTAATAAAGTACTGTAAACATAAATCAGTATAACCAGAGCATCTAACCAAAGATCATCAAAGTAGCGGAAATCATACTATATACGTCAGTACAAGAGATCTATGCTAATCCTTAATATGCAAGCAAGCATGCATCAAGCCCTAATGTCTACAACATAACTCAAAAGTACTAGTTACCTTGAGTACCGGCATAAGCTTGCAATAAGTCCTCAAGCATCTCCTGGATCGAATCCTTCACAAGAACTGGATGCTTCACAATATCCACTATCTAGAACAACGTAATCGTACATATGGAGAAAAAAGGAAAATAATACAAGGGTAAGTCCGACGACTTAGTGAGTAGAAATCCACATGACGTACCCGTCATTAATTTATGGATTCTTTTATTTATAAAACACATGCAGCATTATGAGATGATAGTTATCATGCAGGTGATATATATAGATAATATATGCTTATAATCATGAGTAACAGTAATAGTTCAACAATATGGTCTATCCGAGATATTATCCCTTCTCAGGTTGATCTGTCGAGGACCAGTAGTACAATGCCGCGTTCCCAAAGACAATTGCACGAAACATACCGTACGCACTACCAGCTACGACCGAAGTTCAACCTCGGTGGCCCATACCGCTAATGACGTCCGTCCTATAGTGACCATCCATTAGGAATGGTTGCATCATTGGTCACGAGTCATTGGATCCAAAGCCCCCACACACGCACACATTGACCATAAAGCTAACCCGTATAGTAAGCCCATGGCCATTATTACCGCACATATCGGTGTACCATGTCTTACGATGCAATTAGTCTTATCAGTCTTTTACATGCATAGTTTTACAAGTCTCATTATTATCTTGTTAACAGATACATGTTTTCACAAAAGAGAGTTCCCCGTAGTTCCAAAATGTATTTCATGAGAGTTGCAAAATATGCATGTTTGATATATACAAAATACGTGTAATGCAAGAAAAGTAACAACAAAGCATCCATGTGAGTTTGTACTCACCCGGGCCATAAAGCTCCTCCATGTAATTCCCTTAAAGCTCCATAACCTCGAATACTGAGAAAAGACCTATCATCAGTTCTATTTCTACTAAAGCACAACTCTATAACAAGTAAACATAAGCTATGGGACGGCTAGTGAAAATATGGTTTCCTTGTCACACTCGCCAGACGTCTCGGCTTGAGGTCAGACGTCGAAAGTCACGACGGTCAGACGTCCGTCACGAGACCGTACGTCCACTCTGACGTCTTTCGGGGAGAACCTCATTTTCTTTCCACTGTCTACCTATTCTCCGACTCCTAAGGCCAACAAAGCTCCCTAAGGCCTCCTAACGCAGATCGAAACCTCCATGCGAAGAAACAACGCTAAGTTTAACAAAACGTTAGCCTAAGCAAGATTAAAGCATAACTAAGCTAACAACTATAATTAGCAACATAGAACTATAATTGAGCAGTATAACGACGTATTAAAAAGCTAAGGAAACCGAGTTTTACCTCCTTGAAGCAAAACCTTGAGAGTTTCTCCTCTTGCAACTCCGAAACACTCACAAAACCTCACAAAACACTAACAAACAGCTTACTGGCAGCCTAGGGGCAAAGATGGGGGTTTAAGGGTGAGAATGGTGTGAAATAGGCGAGGGGGTGAGGGGGTATTTATAGGGCCAGAAAGCAGCGAACGTCTGGCCAAAGTGGTGTACGTCCGGTACCTTTCCACAGCGGTTCAAAGGTTGTTTCGTACGTCTAGGTATTAACCAGAGGGTATTCCAAAAAGTAGCGTACGTCTAGTACTTTTTAGCGTACGTCCGCTGTACTATTCACAGAGTACGATTGTACCTTCTGTCAGTAGACGTCCGGTGGGGGACCATCGTATGTCCGCACTAAAAGACAGGGGTGTACGTCCGCACTAAAAGACAGGGGTGTACGTCTGTCAATCCTAGCGTACGTCCGGTCCAGAAGTCCAATTTCTCAAAATGCCTTTCTAGCTAATCCTAGTGACCCAAAGTCCAAATTAACCCTTTAACTAAGCCACTTATGCCTAGTTAAATATTTGGGTCACTACAATATTTTTATAATTATAATTATAATAATATTTATACATATAACATAATCAATTGATCATTAATGATTAAATTACATTTTTGTTTTAAATAATTAAATCACAATTTGAGTATTAATATATTATCACTATAATTTTTATGATTATATTACATGATTTATAAAATCATTTGATTATATAATAACAAATTATACATACATATTCATAAGTTATAAGTTATAAGTATGCAAGTTTTTTACTAATATAAGTTAAAATGGTAGCAAAATCTATCTCAATTCTCAATCAAAGAGAGAGGTAAACAAAATCTATCTAATTTAATTATTAAGATTATAATATCATATGACTATATAATATCAAATTAAGTAATTGATATTAGATTCAATAATGTAATATTTATAACAATAATTGAAGTATTAAGATTAAAGGATCTCAAACTTGATTAAGTAAATATGATCATAATGTAAATCATTAATCGTAATATCTAATTTAATTATTAAGAACATATGACTATATAATATCAAATTAAATAATTGATATTAGATTCAACAATGTAATACTTAATTCTTTCCATTTCAAGGTCAATCCATTTAGTTTTCTCTCTGGAAACCCTAGTGGAGAAGGAAAAGTTTTTCATGTCTCTTTGAGTCAGTGGAAGGAATTATAGTTCTAATTTGTAACAATGGAGGACGATCTATCTCAGATGTGGAAGAAACGGTCGTTGACCGAGGAAGAAAGTTTGGATTTGGATACGCCGGCTGAAGAAACCGTTGGCAGTTTCACAAGGGGTCAGTATTGTGTTTTGGGAAAATTGATTACTGATCACTTTGTGAGTATGAAGACAATCAAAAAATCATGTTGAAATGGTGGAAGCTCTTGGGTAAGTTATCATTTCAAGTTTTGGGTGAAAATTTGTTTCTTTTGGAGTTTACCGATTTAACAGACAAAAAGAGGATTTTGGAAGGTAGACCTTGGGTCTTTGAAGGGAGTCTCTTTAACATTGAGGACTTTGATGGTACATCTCACCATCATCGTTCAAATTTGATAAAGCTGGCTTCTGGATAAGAATGGTGGATTTACCTCTGGTCTGTATGAATCAAGCAACTGGAAGAAGAATTGGTTCCACGGTTGGATTGGTGGAAGCAGTTGATACGGGAAAGATGGAATTGGTTGGGGAGAATACCTTTGTATTAAGGTAGTCCTAGACTTATTCAAACTGTTAGCATGCGGGAGGATGCTTAAACTTCAAGGAAAATCGAACTGGGTTGCGTTTCAATATGAACGCCTCCCAAAATTCTGTTTTCGTTGTAGAGTTATAGTACATGGACCGACTGGTTGCCCTATGAGATCTACAATGCATTATCCAGATAATCAGTTGGAGTATGGATTATGGCTACGAGCATCATCGCCCACACGCAGACAAGAGAGGGAGGAGGCAGATACTCCGGTCGTTCACACAACTCTATGCATGAGACATCAGTGAAGGTGAGATTCCGAAGCCATGCAAACGATGATGAAGCCCAGGGGAAGGGGGATGGCAGCGCCTCACCGGAGCAACCTCCCAACCCTAAGCGAGCAAAACACCAAATGGAAATAAGCGTATTTCCGGGCAAAAATCCAGGGAGCCGTTATGGAAAGTTCACAGAAAAACCAAATTTGAATAAGGAGGATGTTAACAAAAGGACAGAAGTTAATGGGAGATATGATAAGAGGGCAATGGGAAAGGAAAGAAAGGATACTGCAATGAAGGAGATAGTGATAGAATTATTCTCCAAAACATGCAAATATTCTGCGACAAGAATGCAATGAGGTGGCAGATAAAAGGTATGTAGTTGGTGAAATGAAGGCTGGGGCCAGTAAAAGCCCAACGTACCGGTTCAATACCTACCAGGCATATATGGGCCCATACATTGCTGATGTGGAAAAAACCATGCTGAACAATAGTGGGAGCTCGAAGACTGGAAAATATTCAGAAGAAGGTTTTTCCGAAAGACTGGGGGGTGCGCCAAAACGCAAACTGTGTGATGAGGATGAATTTAATGAGAAGTTATTATCACCTTCCACAATTGGGCAAAGAAGGAAAAGGGAACTCGGTAGTGTGGTGCGGAGTATAACTATAGAGTTGGAAGGAAATTCTTTGGGTTCGCAGACAACAATTCAAGATGGATCGGGGATGGCGGAGGTTGCTGAACAGCCCCACCGACCGCAATGAGTATTATAAGTTGGAACTGTCGAGGGCTTGGGAACCTTCGAACAGTTCAAGACCTTCGTCGGATGGTGAAGGAAAAGTGCCCATGGATGATTTTTCTTATGGAGACTAAACTTCATAGGAATAGGATGGATATGGTTCGATACAAATTGGGGTTTCTAATGTATTTGTAGTGGATTGTATTGGGAAAAGTGATGGATTGGCCCTTTTAATGGGTGATGAGATAACAGTGGATATTCAAAACTATAGTCACTGGCATATAAATGGGGTTGTAAAAACTCGTTGAAGGATGCTCAATGGAAATTTACGGGGTTCTATAGACACCCAGAGGCTACAAAAAGGCAAGAATCTTGGGAACTTTTAAAAGTTTTAAATCGATTTTCGTTGTCTCCATGGATTTGTATAGGAGACTTTAATGAGGTCATTTCGAATACAGGAAAATGGGGCGGTAATAATCATTCAAGTAGTCAAATAAGAAGATTTCAATGCTTTGGAAGAATGTGAGCTTTCCAATTTGGGCTTTCGAGGACCAAAGTATACATGGAGTAATTGTAAGGAAAGTCGGGAATATATTAAAGAGCGTATTGACAGAGGTGTGGCCAATGTTGAATGGTGTGAATTATTTCCCTCGGTAGAAATCCAGGTGATGGGTCAATCCAATTCTGATCATGCAATGTTGATTTTATCTCTTATTATTTCAAAGACTTGGAATATGCAACCGAGCCATGGAGGAAATATTGGAGACAAATTAGAGAAGTGCCAAGAATCTCTATACTGGCAGCAAGCTCAACGAGGCCCAACACCTAAAAATATTAGACTTTGGCATGAAAAATTGAATAAGATACAGGGAAAGGAGGCAAGGTTGAGGGAGGAAAAGTGGCCAAAGACTGCAACTTCTTCTAGATCAAGAGAATTTAAAATGGAAACAGCGTGCTAAGATCGATTGGTTAAAAGGTGGAGATAGAAATACAAGATACTATCACATGCTTGTGCAAATTATCGGAAAAAATCAAACCAGATTTTTTGATAATAGATGGGCAGGGGGCAATGCGTGATTCGAAGGGAGCTATGGGGGAGGCTTTTGTGCAATATTTTTCAAACTATTTACAGCTGGCCCTACAGGGAATGTAGAGAGCTGTTTGGAACACTTGGAAGAAAAGGTGTCAACCCATATGAATGAAGAGTTACTGAAACCATTCATTAAGGAGGAAGTTGATAACGCTCTATTTCAAATGGCACCACTTAAAGCGCCGGGGCCAGACGGATTCCCAGCTAGTTTCTTCCAACATCATTGGGCAATTTTGGGTGAAGAGGTTGGTACTTTTATTATTGATATTCTTAACTCTAGAAATATGCCTCCTCATTTAAATATGACACATATTGCATTAATTCCAAAGGTGAAGAGCCCGACTTGTGTAACTAAGTTTAGACCCATTAGCTTATGTAATGTGGTTTATAAACTAATCTCTAAGGTACTAGCAAACCGGTTGAAAAAAGTTTTGCATCACATTATTTCCCCAACTCAGAGCACTTTCATACCTGGAAGGCTCATAACGGACAATATACTGGCAACCTATGAGACTTTGCATACCATGCATTCTCGGATGAGTGGTAAGAAAAGTTTCATGGCGGTCAAACTAGATATGAGTAAGGCTTACGACCGGATGGAATGGAGGTTTTTGGAAGAAACAATGAAAAGGTTGGGTTTTGTGACTAGGTGGCGACAACTCATAATGATGTGTGTTTCAACTGTACAATATGTCGTGGTGGTGAATGGTGAGCCGTGTGGACATACTTCCAACTAGGGGATTAAGGCAAGGAGACCCTATATCTCCTTATCTTTTCCTCATATGTGCGGAGGCTTTGAGTTCTATGTTGTCTTGGGCAAATCGAGAAGAAGCTTTAACGAGTGTCCCAACCTCAAAAAAGGGTCCTCATATAAGCCATTTATTTTTTGCAGATGACAGTCTTCTATTTTGCAGGGCTAATATTCAGCAATGGAATAGTCTGTCAAGAATTTTAAAAATATATGAGGAAGCATTGGGACAGAAATTGAATAGTAGCAAGACGGCCCTTTTCTTTAGTAGAAATACAAAAGAGGAAGACAAGGACCAATTGGGAGAGATTGCTGGGATTCCTAGTTCACAATCTTACGATAAGTATTTGGGATTATCGGCATTGGTGGGGAAATCTAGAATGGCGGCTTTTCGAAGTATCGTCAATCGTATTTGAAAGAGATTACAGGATTGGAAGCTTAAGTTCCTCTTTCAAGCGGGAAAGGAAATACTTATTAAGGCGGTAATCCAAGCTATCCCGTCATATTGTATGAGTGTGTTTCTCCTCCCAAAGGCACTTTGTGGGGAAATTAACAAACTTATGCAAAAATTTGGGTGGAGCCATTTCAACAAAGATTCTAATATACATTGGATGAGTTGGAAACGGATGGGTGTGGCAAAAAAGATGGGAGGTATGGGTTCCGGGATTTACGTGCCTTTAACATTGCTTTGCTAGCTAAACAATGTTGGAGATTATGGAAGACGCCCAATAGACTTATTGCTAAAATCATGAAAGGAAAATACTGTCGGAGGGGTCTATGTTAACGGCATCTATTGGCTATAATCCGTCATTTGCTTGGCGAAGCATACATGGATCTTGTGATCTTTTAAAAGAGGGATTAATCTGGAGGGTATGAAATGGAAAGAAAATCAGAATTTGGCAGGAAAGATGGCTTCCAAATGCATCAACGTTTAAGGTAATTTCCCCTCCCACTTTGTTACATCCTTTGGCAACTGTCAATGAATTGATAAATACAGATACTGGATGGTGGGACATAGAATTATTGAACCGGATTTTTACACGGGAGGAGGTGAATTTAATCCAAACTTTGCCGATCAGTAGTTCCAACAATGATGATATCCTAGTATGGCGTGGCACAAAGATGGGGATGTTCTCTGTCCGCAGTGCTTATTATATTCAATTGGAGCTTGATTCACGGAATGTTGCTGCTAGTTCAAATCACATAGGGACAAGTAAGATATGGACCTCTATATGGGAGCTGAAGATTCCGAACGCAGAGAAACTTTTTCTCTGGAAAGTTTGTCATGATATTTTGCCTACAAAGGTAAATCTTTGTAAGCGGAAAATCATTGATGATCCAGTATGCCCATTGTGTGAAAGAGAAGCAGAGATGATATTACATGTACTTTGGCAATGCCCTGCAGCAATGGATGCTTGGAGCACAGGATATAATAAATTGTAGAAGAGAAGCTCCAATTTAGGAAATAATTTTCTCCGGGATGTGGAAAATATTTTTTTGCAGTGTGATGTGGAAGAAATATGCAGTTTGTAGGTATTGTACGAAGACTATGGCTACGGCAGAATGAGGTGGTGCATGGAGGTTATATGACGCATCCAAACGACTTAGTTTTTCGAACTAAGACAGCCATGGAGGAATTTGAGAGTGTGATGGAAGAGAGAATAAAACTATAGCACCTGCTCTAGGAGGAAATATCGAGAGAAATATCAAATGGTAGCCGCCGGATACTGGATGGATTAAAGCTAACTGGGATGCATCATTAGCGAAGGACAAAGGTTGGATGGGTTTAGGTGTTGTGGTGAGGGATGAAAGGGGACAGATCATCGCCGCACAGAGTAAAATGGAAAGAGGTATGATGGAGGCCACGTTGGCAGAAGCGAGAGCAGTTTTAATGGCCATCAGACTCTGCAAAAACAGAGGCTTCGATCAAATAATTTTCGAAGGGGATGCAAAGGCGGTAATTAACGCAGTCCACTCAGAAGAAATGGACGGGAGTAGTTTGAGTGTTATCATTGCGGATATTAGGTGTGAACTACAATCTTTCCAACATTGGCGGTTGGCTTTTGTGCGGAGAGAGGGTAATGAAGTGGCGCACTGTTTATCAAGAGCAGCTACGAAGCACTTAATGGATAAAAACTGGTCTTCTGAGATACCGGAATGTGTGAGTGATGTATTACGGAAGGAGCATATGTGAGAAGGAGTTCCATTCTTCCTCTCTCAAAAAACCTAAGGGGGGTCGTAACCTGGGTAGCCTTTGTGGTGGCTCTTGTTACGGCCTGCATTCCATTAGGGAGAGAAAGGGAGGTGGGATTTATTTGCTCTTTGATTTTTGTGAACTGTATTTGTTGAGTCTTTGTACTCGTGAATTATGAATGAATAAAGGTTTAAAAAAACAATATGATACTTATAATAATAATTGAAGTATTAAGATTAAAGGATCTCAAACTTGATTAAGTAAATATGATTATAATGTAAATCATTAATCGTAATATCTAATTTAATTATTGAGAACATATGACTATATAATATCAAATTAAGTAATTGATATTAGATTCAACAGTGTGATACTTATAACAATAATGGAAGCATTAAGAATTTAAGATTAAAGGATATCAAACTTGATTAAGTAAATATGATCATAATGTAAATCATTAATCGTAATATCTAATTTAATTATTAAAATCATATGACTATATAATATCAAATTAAGTAATTGATATTAAATTCAACAATGTGATATTTATAACAATAATCGAAACATTAAGATTAAAAGATCTCAAACTTGATTAAGTAAATATGATCAGAATGTAAATCATTAATCGTAGTATCTAATTTAATTATTAAGATCATATAACTATATGATAACAAATTAAGTAATTGATATTAGATTCAATTACTTTTGATTTTTGGGGTCAAATATTTTTGATTTTTCAATATGGGCTCTTTTTATAGTAATTGGGACCAAAGAGACTAAAAAAGCCCAAAAAAGTCAAATTTTAAAAAGTGGTTAGCGGGCGGTTACCTATTTCACTAACCACTAGCGGTTACGGTTAGCGGTACTAACCACTAATTGTAACCGCATTAACACCCTTAATTCAAACTAGTGACCCCCGCTTCATTAAACATAATCTCAACTGATTAAACTACTTCTTAAAAACGATAAAAGGAGTTCTCTATTATTATTAGAGTTTATTATTTTATTAATATTTTGGTTTATACGTTTTTCTTTTTCTTTTTCTATGTTTTCAAAGAAGCTAAATGTGATACCGCACTTATGAGAAAATATATAATCGACACTTCATTAGTTTTCGTCTGTCCTAATTAATGGAAATTTCACATTGTCCCTCTCATAATACAGCATGTCCTAAAGATTAAAATAATAAAATAATAATAATACTAAAAAAACTAAACCTTAAAAAAAAAAAAAAGATTTTTTGGCCAATGGGAAGCAACCCAAGGCCAAAATGGAGGTTGCCAACCACCCCAAGGCCTTTGGGGCCCAAATCTTTTTCTCCTCTGATTTACAGAAACTACGCTTCCTCTTCGTCTTCCGCACCTCTGGACTCACCCGCACTTTCCAAGCTCTGGACCCATGCCCATGGCTTACTATTGAAGGTCTACACCAAAGCGATTCCATCCCTTGTAACCTTTTCCCCTTTCAATTAGAAAAATAATAATAATAAAAAAAATACAGAGTCCTTTGTTGAAAAAGCAACCCAATCGCTGTTAAGGGAGAGAAAACTGAAAGAAAAATGTGAGCTTGAAGAGGCTTTTGAGTCTGCAAAGACCAAGGAGGAAATGCTCGCCACTTTTAAGAAGATGGAGTCTGCTTTTAAGAAGTTGGCGAATTTGAAGGTCGGACTTGAATTGGTGGCAGGAGGTTATTGCTCATCTTAGGAAGTGTTTGGAGATCACGGAGATGATTTTAGAGAAGGACGGTCTGGACTCTAGGGTTGGGTAAAGCAAACCGGTATTCGGCCGAATGACCAGAATGGGCTGCCCGCCCAACCCATAAAATTTTCATTCCCTTTTTTTTTTTTTTAAATAATAATAATTTTTATTTTTATTTTTAATTTTTAAGACATGTGGCACATTATGAGAGCGACACGTAAAAATTCTATTAATTGGGATTGACGGAAACTAACAAAGTTATTGATTTTGTCTTTTTCTATAAGAGCATTCACAATGATGAGGTAAACGACACTTTTATCTAAAATAGCTCTTTAAATTGATAAAATACTATCTACATTGGAGAAGCTAAAAAAAATGTAGAATATATATTTTATTAAATGAGTTAAAAAAAAAAGCTACATGTAGCCGCATTATTCAAAGAGCTATTTTCCTAAATTTTCTTTCCACGTCTTTTTTTCTCCCACTATCTTTTCCAAAATTGTATTCTCACTTTTTTTTTATTGTTTCTCACTTGTTTTCTCTTTTTTCAAAATTTTTTCCTACTATTTCTCTTTACATCTCATTTTTCCAAAATTTTCTCCTATTATTTCTCTCTCTACATTACTTTTTTTTTTCAAAAGTTGAAAAATAAGATATTTAAGAAAAAAAATACAATCATTATAAAAAAAAAAATAAAAAAATGATATAGATAAAAATATAACTAATCCGATGTAGAGGTCCTTAAAAAGTCATTAACTAAACTAGATAAATTGAGTTTTGAAGAGCTATTTTACAAAAAAAATTAGCTCTTCCATTAGATTTAGCTATTTTGAAAACATAAGAGGAAAAAAATAAAAATGTGTAAACGGATGTACTAATAAAGTAGTTAACCTTTATCTCCCTCTCTATTTGTGTGGACATATCTTATAAAAAAAAAAAAAAAAAAAACGAAGTTAACCTTTATTATTATATGAACCCTGGAAGATTATTTTAGGAATGTCACTATATTTATTTTCTTTGTTCTAAGCAAAATGGGTAAAAGATTCTTTAGTACTTTTTTTTATATATATATTTTTAATGTTTACATAAACGAAAAAAGAAAATTTAAGTGACTTCTTTTTTATTAAACGTGATTTCAACTGATTAAACACATTTTTTTTTTTTTGATATGTCCATACAAGGGTAGGGGGAGGGGAGATTCGATCTTGTAAGTGATTTCAACCGATTAAACACTTTTTTTTTTTTTTGATATGTCCATACAAGGGTAGGGAGGGATTCGATCTTGTAACTTACGCTATAAGGCGTGGTTCACATGATTGAGCTATCTCTTGGGACAAATCGATTAAACACTTTTAAGTACTTTTCATAGAAATTGGTATCTCATATCGGTCCATTAATAGAGTTATCGGTTATTGACGATAAGTTATCGATTAACCGATTCTTGACCATTACCGAATAAACTATCGTTAATCGGTTAATCGGTCATATCGGTGTCGGTTAAACTAGCCTTTAATCGTTAACCGGTTTTTGTTAACTTTTATTGAGTTTTTACTAGTTGCTAATTAGGCCAAAAATTAATTATTTTGAGAGTTCAAATACTTTTATTTGGCTAAAACCTAAAATAACTTATTAAAAATTAGTTGTTTTGCCCTTTTGGGGCCTAAATATATATATGGCAAAAAATGTTTATTGAATCTTTTTTATATTGATCCATTACATCTTTTTATATTATAAAATAAAAATTAAAAGAGTAAAAGTATATAATTAAAATATATATAAAATTAAAAATATTTATCGGTCATATCGGTCATATCGGTTAACCGATATGAAAATTTTAACATTTTAACCGATTACCGATCGGTTAATTATCGTAACGGTTATATATCGTCAGTTAATCTAATTTAGGTAGAATCATATCTAATTCCACTTTAAAAAGAGAAGAAAAGAATCATATCACCAAGGATTCTTATGTCACTCAATGGTGGGCTTGTTCCTGGGCCGAGTGGGCCTGATTAAAGCAGTTGAGCCACGTGCGGTGGACATGAAATCTGTCAAATAAAGACGCCGCTGCGACTGCGAGCAACGCAATATCCCGATAGATTCTATCCACGTGGTGCAACTTTATTGGGGCGTTCTTTTATTTCCATCCCCGCACATTTCCTTCTCTTTTTTCTGCGCAGAATTTCCGTCCCAATACTTTTCAAATCGCCATTAACGGAATTTAGTTCTCATCAATTTCGAATTCGAATTCGAATTCCTATTCCCAAACAAAATGGATCCATCGTTAGAGGACAGTAGCTGCTGGGATTTTCTCGATTACAGCTTCATCGACGACAACCCTTCTCCGGAATTCTGTTTGCCTAATCAAAGGTAATCCAATTCCCTTTCTCTCTTCCTTAGGGCTATTTTTTTCTTCTTCAATTCCATATTGCATTACTAAATGGAATAATTTTAGTTTCATTTTAGAATTGAGATTGTAAGAAAGAGATCTGAGATTGTTTCACCTAAGAATTTACAGTTTATTTTATTATATATGGTTGCAGTGGTAGCGCTGAAATTGATTTATCGTCTGGGCGAGATAGACACGGCGCCGAAAGAGAGTGCTCGCGGAAGAGGTATTACTTGATATGGTTTTTACGTACACAAATTGCATTATTTTAGCTCCTATTTTCCTGGCTTCAATTTGTGTTGTTTACCTTTGGATCACATACATAGGATGAACTATAAGGCATAATATTGTACAGATTAAAGTGTTCTGTACTTGTTCGTTTGTCTGCTACCGACTTACGATATTCTATAAACGTGCGGCCTTGTCATTAAACGTTAGTGGATAATAGGGAGCGCTTCACTGTTTCTTATATTATATTCCTTTACCTAATGGAGTTTACTTTTCAATTTTTACGTTCATCCGGTAGTAGAATTGGTAGGGGAACCAAAGAAGGTATATAGCGCCAAATGAGGCTTAGAAGAAGATAGAATTAAGGAAGAGAGCAACCACTAGGGATGAAAGCGGAAGATTATCAAAAAATAAAAGAAGGATGCAACAAAATTCAAGATGAGAAGTGCTAGAAGTGAAGAACTAAGCAAACAAATCAAGGATAAGCAATAGCCTCTTGTTTCAGGTCTACATCAAGTGCATTGAGTGCCCCACAATCAGTATCAAAGAGGATGTGTCAAGGGGAGACAAGGACCAGAATTGTGGAAAGAATACATTATGTTCGTGGTCCATGGGTACCTTTTGCAGACAATCAAAGTGAGCTTAAATGCTATATACTTCAGTATTTCTCCATTAGTTGCACTTGAACTAGTCATTCAACAAAAAAGGGGCAGCTTGAAAGCAGCAAACTATGGAGCTTGAAAGGTTTACGGGACTTTCTGTTTTTTCCAGGCATGCTTTTGTCTCTGGTTTGATGGTTTCACGTGCTAAAAATCCAGTACATTCCATTTTGAAGATGATTAGATGGTCAAATGATATAATAGTAGATGTTCGGGGAATTTTATTCTCTATAGACTTGAGGGAAAGAATTGAAATACGACTTCAACATTCCTGCCCTACATTTTACCAGGTTCTCAGTTAGGTCCCTCGGGGAGGTTGCTTCCTAGGAAGCATTTGTTTGCCATACTTTTCTCTCTTGGCCTAGCACTCCCCCATCGTACTAATAATGAAGGACTTGGCCTGGCCATATTTTGGCTTGCTAAGTGTAACCTCCTTTGATCTTTCTTGAATGTTATTGAATCCATGCCCTGTTTTCTGAAATTAAGGTTCCTTTTCTAACTTTTGGATCTGATCCTTAATTAAGGTTATAGGTTGGGCGCTTTAACCATTTAGCAATAGATACAAAAAAAACTCAGTGAGTGAAGTAGGTTTTGGTATTGCTTCTTGAGCTTCTATCTGATGTTATAGAGTAGAATCACTATCAGTAACTTCTGCATTTTGGCGCCCCGCGCCCCTTGGCATTTGTCACTGCAAATCTGGGTTTATGATTCATTTTCTGATGAATTTGCCTAGATAGGCACAGAGTGGCAGTGAGAAATTGCCTATGAAGTGTAATTTTTCCCACCTGAATGTTTTTTTTTTTTTGAAATGCCCGAATGTTCAGTTTCATGCAATGTATCTGACACCCCAAAAAGGGGCCCGGGGGGGAGGGGGGGGGAAACAGAAAAAAAAAAAAGAAAAGGAGAAGATTGCTTATGGTTGGTTGATAATATCAAGTGCCCATGTAATTCTTGCATTAAAGGTGATCCATTATTCGTGCACAGTAATATAATTTTAAATTTCTACTTAGATTTTATTATTATTATTTTTTAATTTCTGTATGTTGTTTTGATAGCTTGATCTGCTGCGCTCTTTCATGTCCATGATAATTCTTTGACATTGAATACTTTTAGGGGGCGCACCGATTCATGCAGTGGGCCGGTATCTAAAGCTTGTCGTGAAAGATTGCGAAGGGAGAAATTGAATGACAGGCATGCAACTTGTTTCATCAGATTCTGTGTTTTTTCATGGTTTTTGTTTGCTCTTGAATTTCAGCATTTATTATGTACTTTTTTTGCCTTCCCTTTTTTTGGGGGGATTCATCCATAAAAGAATTCCAGCATACAAGTCGAGGTCTCATGAGGAGCTTATCCATTTGTACTTTTCTACTCTTTTCACATGGACTGCGGGGTGGCTGGCCCCTCGTGTGATTACTTTTTCTGATTTTCTCTCTTTTTTCTCCCCTTCCCGTAGTCCCCTTTGTATACTCCTAGTGTACTAAGGGTTGTGCCCCTCTGCACTTATTATATTCTATTGACTTTTTCAAAAAAAAAAAGAATTCCAGCATTTTTAGTCAACTTTTAAGCAATTTCCATTTATAGTCAAAGTACATTTTGCATTTGAATGATCTTCTGTGCAATTTTTATTCTAAAGTTTAAAGTCCTTGAACTTCTAGCTGTCTAAATTCTATTGGTTCCATAGACCTGAAAAGATATTTGATGTTTGCAGTGCTTTGAATAAAAACTCTGCCAATTTGTAGAAGTCATGAGATTTTTTTGTACAAATTTAATAATTTTACTTATCAAAAAAGAAGTCATGAGATTTTTGCAGCTTATTTTCCCAAGAATAATGATCATTTGACTAGTTTTTTACTTTTATTCTTTTGTTCTCTCTATCTCTCTCTCCCCCTCTTTCTCTCAATGAGGTTATAATAAAAGGCAGGTCTTCTTTTTTACTCATGCAGGTTTCTAGACTTGAATTCTACTTTGGATCCTGGGAGACCTGTCAAAATTGACAAGCACGCCATACTTGATGATACCATCAGATTACTGAACCAACTAAAATCTGAATCTCAAGAGCTTAAAGAAACAAATGAAAAACTACTAGAAGAAGTAAAAAGTCTAAAGGTTAGTCATCCAAAGCATTTTACTTCTTAATAAAGGCTAACATTTCTTTTGACAGCTTGTGCTTTGCACGTGCCATGATACTGTTTTACTTTATTTGAGAGAACTCTTCTGGTTTGATGTTAACTGCCGTGCTTTTTCCAAATCCCATGTTCCTAAGTTTGTTGCACATGTTTTTAACTTTTATATGTTTGTTTGGTGAGGACATTGCTTAGTTTATTCAGGTACTTTTGGGCTGATGATTATATGTATAAAAATGATTCTTTCTATGATATATTTACAATGTATTATTAAGTGTTTTTTTATACATGCATCGAGATGTGGGAAGAAGTTGTCAGTTGTCATATGCTTTACATCAAAAAAGCGTTATAGTCACAAGTCTGTACCTGAACAGGCTGAACTATACTCTGGGAGTATAAGCTATTATAGATTTTAGATGACATGGATTTACTTTAAGATGCTTTGTTCCTTTTGAGAGAAGAATTAACTTTCAATACTATGGATACCAGTTTTAAGGCGCTAGAAGGGAGAGTGCGAGGTTTGAAGAAAAATAGTTGACTATAGATACTATAGTTTTATGTCATTGTTGAAAATGTCTTTTTCTCTTTTTTTCTCATATAATTGCATATCAATTATCAAGTTGTATTTGTGCCATTGTTATTTGTGTTAATTGTTGATTATCATGTCCCTCTCATACTTGAGGGCTTTAGTGACTGAGTTAATGATTCATCGTTTGCTACAGTTACCTTTTACCAATATGAGCTCCCTTTCCAAAGATTCCACTTACTAAGAGCCATGATTTTATTGTGGGAGATGTCTGTTGTTCATATTCTTTTGATAGCTAATATTGCTGTTCTGACTTTTGTTTTGCGTTGTATCTACCTAGATGCTGGCTTTAGCATCTGATTTTTGTGTCCATCAATTCTCAATAGGGCCAACGTATCTGTGGAGATATATGCCTCAGTGTACAATGTGAACTAACTATTAATGAATTGTTGATGCAAGCATTTCTATATTAACTAGCTCATAATACGCGCTAAGCAAGAGATTCTTCTTTATAATTTAATTTTAAAATTTAAACGTATCCCCATCTTACTTTTCATGTGAAAAAATCTATCATACCTCTTTTAACGAAAAGATATATTAAATGTTATACACTAGTACATTATTGAACATGCACTTTTTTTTTTTAAAGTGTACTGAATATATACTTAATGACACATTCACACACAGATGAATTAAAACATAAGACCATTAAATTTAGTTTAATTTATTATTATTATTATTTTATAAGTAAAGATGTATATATCAAGAACCCATAAGGGGGCAAATTTAGTTTAATTTATATAAACTAAAACATGGCAAAATCTTTGTTCCTGTCAGAATAGTTTAAAATGAAAAGAAAGTATAAAAAAAATAAAATAAAAAAGAAGCAGGAATAAAACTTGGATTCTAATTATCAAAGCATTAATAGAAATTAGTAAGAATCTATTATATTGTTGGTGTGATACCTATTATATTTCAATACAAATAAAACTTGTATAATGCTGAACATTCGAAGAAGAAGAAAAAGAGAAGGGAAAAAAAAATAATAATAAAGGGAAAAAGAAACAAAATATTTTTTTATGAGTACAAAATAATACAAATTTTTTTAGTCAACATTTAATGTAATCAAATAAAACATCTCACATAAGATTCAATGTTTAATTATCTATTTCGTGTTTCTAAAAAATGAAAATCTCTCTTTTACACAATATCAAATAAATTTTCGCTACAAAGCAAACTAAACAAAAAACTTTTTTATGAATACAAAATAAAACAAAATCTTTCACTAAACCTTTAATGCAATTAAATCAATCCTCACTTAAGGTGCAATGCTTAATATTTCTTTGGTGTTTCAAAAGTATTTATGTTCAATTTATGCTTATTAATCAAATAAATGTTTGCTTTGTTTTGCTTTCAAAAGCATAAAAACACTTTAAAAAATGGTCGAAAATCGACTAAATCACATGAACAAAACGAAAAATCAAGTAAAACATAAGAGCCTTTATTTTAGTTTAATTCATATATATTAAAACATGTTTAAATCTTTGTTCGTATAAGTATATATGATTTAAAATGAAAAATATAAACAATAAAAAAAAATTAAATAAAAAAGAAAGAAGAATACATGAATTATAATATGAAAAAATTAGTAGGAATATTCAATACTTTTAGTTTGATATCTATTGAAAAAAACATATGAGCACTTTGGTAATCCGTTTCCAATTTCCTAGCACCAAATCTTATATATTGTTAAAAAAATAAAAAAAAATCCTATATATGGTTTTTTATATATACTATGTACTACGATATATATATATAATATCAAGAGCTATATATATATATATACACTACGATTTAAAAAATAAATAAATAAAATAAATAAAAATAGCCTTTTAAAAAATGGGCTATATGGTCGATTTTTTTTCAAAATTTTTTTAAATTTTTTATTACTTAAATGGCCGATTATTTTAATGTAGTATGCTTTTAAATTCTAAATGTTGTCTTTATATAGTTTAGAAAGTAATAAATTCTAAGAAAATAATATTGTACATTAAATTTTTGAACTTAATGAAATCACATATAAGAAAAATTATTAAAATATAATTAAATGTTCTTAATTAAACTAATTTTATAACCGGTTCACTCTATGAAAATGGTTCAAAAATTTTGCCTTAAAAAACCGGTTTAACCTTTTAAAAAAGGGGTTTACGCCACATGTAGCAATTCTAGACTACCTCTAAAGAGTGATTTAGCTTTTTATATATATATATATGATTTAGTTTTATTTAATTTTAGGAGTCGAGAGTATTTCTATCTATTCATAGTTTTGGACATTGATTGTACTTTTGGTTCATTAGATCTTCTGTTGTGTGTTCTATATTTATATTTATGTTTTTGGGATTTTATTTGTTTATTTTATTAGTGATTTGGTTTGGGCTTAGTAGTCAAAATCTTACTAGGATTTCAAGCTCTATTAGAGTTTGGTTTAGTTTTCTATAAATATAATTGTAATGCTTTCAATTCGATAGAGAAGTTTTAAGACTTGCAGCAATTATGCTCTTAATGCTTGTGTGATGCTATCTTTCTGTAAACGGTGATGCCGAGGAAGTTTTAGGTGCGATATTTAGGACCTCTTTGTGAGACATGGGATTTCTTTTTTCTTCCCATTTTTCAGTAATTTTTCTTAAATTACCATACCTGTTTTGGCTTTGATTCTTGTCTCCCAAATCAGAAATCTTAAAAACCTATACCACTAATTCATCAAATAGTTTCTAAATTAACTAAGTATTCAATGTTAAAGTTCTCGGATACTGTTCGTAGCATCCAGAACAGCAGTTCAAAACTTGAGTTTCCTCGTAGTTTGGCATCCAAACCCTGCCCTATGCCTAGCCCTGTTAGAAACCTTAATCCCAGCTTTTACCCATCTTTACCCTCATAAAGCCTAATCCTAGCTCTTCTTAAACCCTAAAATAAGTTGTTCAGAAACGCTTACATCAAATTTGGTATCTCAGCCTTTGTATTGCATTAGTTACTTAACTCGGTCAGTTTGTATTGCTGTTGCCAATAATAAACTTACTAGTATTGCTACTATCACACACACACATGCACACAGTGTGTGTATATATATATATAATAACTGCTGTTGCTGATAGTTTATCGAGAAAATGATGGGGATAGGATAATTTTGGAATTGCATGCATAGTGGGAATCGAAAAGTCGATAGTTCAAAATTGTACTGTACACCTTCTGAAGCAAAGGAATGTTTGGACGAGCTGCATGATAGAGGCAAATTTAAGAGATCTGAAATTCAATGTTCATAATTTTTTCATAATAAGTTGATCAAATTATGTGGGAATCTAATTTTTCTGTTGCATGTTGGAGTGTATGATTAAAGTGTTGAATTGTTTAAACTCTTCGTTCCGTATGAAATTGCTGAGTGGTGCCAGTTTTAAAATTCTTCTTCCGGTTTGACAGGCAGAGAAGAATGAACTTCGTGAAGAGAAATTAACACTGAAGACGGATAAGGAAAGGATGGAGCAGCAAGTGAAATCTATGGGCATTCCTCATGCTGGGTTTATGCCGGGGCATCCAGGCGCATATCATGCTGGGCCAAACAAGATGGCAGTTTTTCCTAGCTATGGTTTAGTCCCAATGTGGCAATACTTGCCTCCAGCTGCCCGTGATACATCTCATGATCATGAGCTCAGGCCCCCTGCTGCGTAGTTTTGTTTTATTTTATATGCTTGATTTTCTGTCATTCAGCATTTTTGTTGCCTTGCCGACATGTATATATAGCTGCTCTTTCAGTAGGTCTGATTTTGAAATTCAACTATTAGCAAATACGTGCAGCATTGGCGAAGTGTGTTGTTTGCTCGCCGTCATCTTCTTATTCAATCATTTGAGTCAACTGTCTCTATGATTCATGTGCATATCAAACAATTGTCTTTCTCCCAGAAACATTTCAGTGGTATATTTGCAAATTCTATTTTCTTGCCAAAGATAGAAAGTCTTTGAAACTATGAATCGGAGCGCCTATAAGAGAAAAGGCTAGATTAATTACAACTAATGGATGGCACGGTTGAATTTCTGGGGCAATTACTCTTCTAGGGGAGCTCAATTTACCTAACCAAATCATTGAATCAAATTCCTTCCACTGTTGATAGTATTGTCCGTACAACGGAGAAAATATCATTTTGCTTGCATCCCATATGTATATATGTGTGGATGTAGATCAACTTAGACTTACCATAAAGAAAAGTTGGATGTAAAGATGCTGTGATTTATAGGGATTTGAGGAAAGGTTACATAAAGCTATTCAATTTTCACCTCAATCTGAATTGCTTGCTTAGTCTGCTGAATAAACTCACGGGTGGTCTGTGAAGCAAAAGTTTATGCGATATCTTTTTGGAATTCCTCCCTTGACTTTCTGTATCCTTCAATTGGGTTTTTTTTTTTTTTTTAATTTATTTTTAATCGGTGTTGCCGCATGATGACACTTTAATCTCAATGCTTATCGGAGTATTGATTGAACCTTTTAAGGTTCGCACTTTGATTCTTCCACCTTGTGCGCTGAAGTAATTATGAGCGAGTTGTTGTTATCCTTCTGCTCGTTGAAAGGGGAATAAGATTGCTCTTGTGAATCGTTGTGAACTTGTTGGTCTCCATCTTTACCCCACAGCAGCATATATAGGCCAATGATGACGATTACTGCCCCTAGGATGCTGAACAAGTCATATCAAGTTTAGAATATGAGAAAGTCCTTCTCAAACAATTTTTTTATTTTTTTTATTTTTTATTTTTAGGGGAAACTTCAGGAACCTTATGAATTTTCACCTGTTTTAAAATATCTCTCTCAAACTTAAAAAAACTCTCAATTTATTCCATTGAACTTTCAATTGCTCTCAATTTGAACTCATCCGTATGAATTAGGGCACACAATTTTTTAAAAAGAATAAAATACCCATGATTTTTATTTTTTTAAAAAAATAAAAAAAATATCTAGAAGTTGGAATTTTATACAAAAGTTACTGTTTAAAATTTACTATTTAAAATTTCAACTTCCAAAATGTTTTTTTTTTTTTTTAAATGAAAATCAGGGATATTTTAGTCTTTTTCTTTTAATTTTCTAATTTGTATGATAAAATTCAAAATCGAGAAAGAATTAAAGTTAAAAATGTAATTGAGAGTTTTTGAAGTTTGAGGGGGTATTTCAAAATGGGTGGAAGTTCAAGGAAGTTATGTGAAATTTCCCCTTATTTTTATTATTTTTTAATTTTTTAATTTTTTAATTCTAGGAGGACAAGTAACAGTTCTTCTAGAATATACACATGGCTACTTCTGTCCATCTTGTTCTTCTTTCCTTTTGTTTATGTTTATGTGCTTCCATCTTACGCTTCTACTATGAATGTGCATATATATGGAAAGAACGATGAAAAATTACCTGCCCATGTACAGTTTTTCGCCAAGGACAAAGTATGCCAGAATTGCTACTAATATTGTTGAAAGAGGATTAAACATGGTCACAAAAACTGGTCCTTTTTTTTCCGTGCACCACAGTTGGATGAAGACAATCAAACCAGAAACAACCACTCCCTGCCATGTCAAATCCATGGTCAAAATATAATCAAAATTTTAGATTTGGATCTCTACCATGAAATAATAGACTATGTATTGTTATATACTTACACCGTATATGGTGGACCAGAAGTCAATGTTGAATCCTATGGTCCAAGCAGTTCGTTTATGTTCTATGATCACTGTGAAGACAGCTGATTGTGCTCCTCCAATAAAACTCATCCATGCAGTCAGTGACAGTTGAGCAGGATATCTTTTTAAAGTAACGGCCTACAATTTACAGAAGACAATCCACAAACGTTGTACGTTAGATGTCTATGAACGTCAGTCATAGAGCTCTTTGATTACTCTGCAAGAAACTAGTCCAATAAGCTATATATATATATATATATATATGTCTATATATATAGCTGTGAGTTAGGGCTAAAAACCTGCATAATATACCATATGGACCATGTTATGCAGCTTGAAACGGTTAGAAGAGAACCCTTTAACCAGTTGTCGTGGGTGGCAGTTTTCCCTTGAACATGGATTAGCGGGTGCCATGGATTTCTCATTAGAGGCCCCTTGTATAGCGTCATGGTCATTACACCAGCCAAGGAAATCAAGGTCCCCAAAACTTTTCCCATCCCACGACGACTTCGGAGATCAAGAACCTCCATCCTGCATCAATTACATGGCTTTAAAATATAACGTGATCGATGGAAATAGGGATGAAAAAAATCTCTTAAAAGAATACCGGTAAAGAAGCATTCCAACCTGAGTACAACTGCTATTACAAAAGTCATGGAAGCTATGGTGTTCACCATTGATGCAACGAAGGTTGGGGAGGTGTATCTCAAGCTTGCAAAGTACATGTTCAGAGTCAAACCCACCCTGCAATCATTTGATCAAAGACAGTTAACCTTGCTAATTATATTACCACTTAATCAATAATACTTAACTTTTCCTTAATAGACACGTAGAATGTTTAATTAAAATGAGACGTAAGTTAAGATTTGATTCATGTTAAATCATTGTATCTAAAAAGCTTAAACTTTTAAGGTAAGTGATAATTTGAAGCATGCCTCTAATTTCCTATGCACGTACCCAAGTAAAGAAAGGACAAAAATTTCCAATAGAAGAGCCAATGTGAGCTTCGGCCTGACTTTTCTGCAGAAGAGGATTAAAGATGATCAATAGACAATAGCTATGGCGGCATTATATATGTAAACTGGGAAATAACAATCATGTATACCTCTCAAGAAAATAGGCAAAAGGGAGAATCACTACACCAGCTACAATATGTCGGTAGGTAATATAGACATGAGGATTCATTCCATGATTGAAAGAAGCCTCTGTGATAAAATATAGAAAAGTATAGCCCATCTGAGCCACAGTCATCAGGATGTGAGGCTTGAACTTCCTGAAAATGCTCCCAAGGGAACGGCCATTTGTAATTAGTGCCATGATCGAGCTCTCCTTGGTTCTTCTTTGTTTTTCACGAGCTGAAGAAGCACATATAAATAGAAGATGATGAAAGAGGCGGGTTGATTCTCGTGGCATGTTGTCCGTATCATGTTCTCTATTAAATTCCCTTTGATCATCGATATACTGACGATTCCCGCACATAATATTTAAGTTCCAGATTTTTTGTGGTGGACAGAATGAATTAATTAATATTCTCATGCTTGCTTGCTCAAAATCCTAAATTGAACAATCATATACAATAAAATCACGATAAATCTCCATGTAAGTGACAGATTTTGGCAAAGTGATGTCAGATTCTTGTGACACTTGGAACTAATTTTTTTTTTTTTTTCATGTAAGCACCATTTAAGTGCTTCTTGACTTTGCATGCATCAGGTATATATATAACAATCATAAACAATAAAATCACGATAAATCTGCATGAAAGTGACAGATTTTGGCAAAGTGATGTCAGATTCAATTCTTGTGACACTTGGAACTAAATGTGTTGGTTTTTTTTTTTTTTCATGTTGCATCAGGTGTATATATATATATATTCATAATACTAGCTAGCTAGTGTGCTTTGTAGTCTTTAATAAAAGAGTAATGCTATTTAGTAGGCTTTTGTATGATTAATGCTATACAATGGGATAACATGGCAGTGAAATCCCACCATTAGATCGGCACTTTTTAAAATAAAAATAAAAATTAAGGAAATCCTGCCATTAGATCGGCACTTTTTAAAATAAAAATAAAAATTAAGGATTGATTTTCACTGGTAGGTCATTTTAATTGTATAATAGTCTACTAAATAACATTATTATTAACAAAATTCAGCAATAAGCCCATAAGGCTTGATAGGCAACTTAGTATTTCATAATTAACGAGCATTAATATATATATATATATATATATGTATGTATGTATATATATAATGACAATTTCTCAACATTCCTCCAAAATTTTATAATTATTTCATCAGAGATTCTACCTGTTGCATTCCAGAATCTGTACTATATGTGAAATCAGCCAATTTGTCTCTGAGTAGGTTCCATTGCTACTTTCTTCATGACTGGAGGAATCATTTATATATATCTATATATCCATCAGAATAGTCCTATTGCGTCATAGAATTTAATAGGAATTCTTTTCATCAGATTGTTTTAGCAAAGTAGAATACATTTTATTCTTAATGGAATCAAATTTTTGGTTTGGTTGCCTATTATTGTTCATACTTCAATATGCCATCTATCTGAATGAATGTTCGCAAATATTTTTGTTAGTCAACACTCGTAAACTGCTCTTTAAAAAGCAAAATTCAAGAGAAAATTTCCACGTTGAAATTAATTTAATTTGATTTGGACGATGGCTTAGCATCTTAATAAATCCTTAATTTCAGGTGTTTTTATATGCATTTTATTTGTCTCTTATCATAGCCTAAAAAAGGCATACTTTGGACGTCGTTACGTTTAAGATAATTGTTTGTTATTAAAATAAAGGGAAATTCTACACCGCAATAAGTTTCCCACATATTTCTCATAAAAAGCTGAGGTGGCAGGCAATTTTTAATATTTTATTATTATATTATATTTTATTTTTAATTCAAAATTAAAACAATAAAAAAAACTAAAAAAAAAATTGAAGGGGTGGGTTGGCTACCCCATAGGAGGTGGCCGCCACCCGTATGCCCTTGGGGGTGGTCGGACCACCCCCAAGGGCCAAAATAAAATTTTAAATAAAATGGGTTTGGCCCTTGGGTGGCGATCCACCCCCAAGGGCCCTTGGGAAGCCACCCCCAATCAGCGGTTGAGGGTGGCCGATGCCATCCCCTTGGCCCATGGGGGTGGTTCGGCCACCCCCAAGTGCTAAAAAAAAAAAAAAAAAATTGGCCTTTGGGGGTGGTCGGACCACCCCCAAGGGCCTAGGGGTGGCTTTGGCCACCCCAGACGGCACCCCTTCAATTTTTTTTTAGTTTTTTTATTGTTTTAATTTTGAATTAAAAATAAAATAAAATTTAACAATAAAATATTAAGAATGGCCTGCCACCTCAGCTTTTTATGGGAAATATGTAGGAAACTTATTGCAATGTAGCATTTCCCTAAAATAAAAAAGTAACTTCACTTAGTCCCCATGAAATATCACACCTTTTGCAAACATCCCTTTAATGTTTAAAGTATCTTACTTTGATGTATTGAACTTTCATTTCATTCTAGTTACTCCCATTTTCTTAGATATTGGGGTTAAATGAAACGGTAGAAATGGTAAAAAAATTTTACCCCTAAAATTTTGTACTACTCCTCCGTTAGAATCTAACAAAAAATCATAACGGATGGGAGTAATTGGAACGAAATAAAAGTTCAATATATGTTAAAGTGAGAGACTTTAAAATTGAAGGAGTGTTTGGAAAAGACGCGACATTTCAGTGGGCTAAGTGAAGTTACCCTTAAAATAAAATTTCTTTGAAAATTTTCTACCTTTTTCCCTCTTGGATTTTAGTTTTTCTCTTGTGATTTTTATAGAACTCTTTTGAGTTAACTTGATTAACTCTTGCTCCTACACCTTCTACGGCATCAATTAGTATTAGAGCGAGGATTTTCGTGGCAAGATCGTTCTTGAAAGTCAAGAGCTTATTGTGGCGGTTAACGGTGATATGCCCATTGAATTGGGGCTCACTGCTAACGGTCGTCTATGGCAAAGTGGAATGATTTTTCAAAATGATGAAGGGTTTGGAGGAGCGTATGGTTAAACTCGTTGGTTTTGGATTAAAAAGTGAGGTTGCTGTTTGGTGTGATCAATTAAAAAAACAAGAGGGAAACTTCGATTACCTCCTCCTTCCCAAAGTGTAATGAATTTTACAATGTTAACCTTGAATTTTCTAAATTTGTAATGTCAATATTCCATTTTTTAGCTACCCCTACTATTAGGGTTTATGGTGAAATCAAACGGAACCATTGACGGTTGGAATCAATGATCACACTCAAGAGGTAAATCCAAACGGAGTGCACTTCGTTTTGATACTAATTTGAGTAACATATTTTGATCCCAACACTCAATTGACAATTATGCAGTAAAATGTGCAGTAAGAAAATATTTCAAACCACTCAAAAAGTAAAAAGCACTCACAATCAATGCACAAAGGTTTTGTTGACGAAATGAAACACATTGACGGTAAAACTTCTTCGGTGCAGTCAAACTCAGAAAATCAATACCAATAAAAATTCAATGTAATGATTAACACAATTTGTATGTAAATAAGCTCTTTGCTAGCCTCCTGTCCATGGCAGCTTCAACTTATCTCAGGCCAATATTTCTTTCTGATCTGCTTATCAACTACCGGTAGACTAAAAACGATTTGTTGATGTAGAACTTGTGATTTGATTACTTGGTTCACAAGTCAATGATAATCTCTAGTGTATGTAAATGCTCTATATCAACAAGAAAGAATCATACTTAACTCTTAAAAAAATGGTTCTTTCAAAGTTCTTCTAGAGACTTGTGAAAATCAGCCTTAAAACTTAAAGTCATTTTAGGTTTTTTTGTGGAGGCATATGGACATGTTAATGAGGTGTGAAAACATCCATAGGGTTTCACGCCTTAAAACTGCTTCTTGTCCAGACATCAAGCACACGACATAGCACTCGAGACTCTCTATTCATCTAATTTCTTCAAAAATATGTGGACATAATCTTCCAAATATGTGCAAACGGGCCAGTAGACAATACTCTTTTCGAGAGACCCATCCGAACATCTGCAGGCGACCTTGCAAATAAGACTTGTACTTGATTTTCTTGAGCAATCTTTAAACCAAAATCTAGGTACAAAATAATTTATTTTTGTATACTTTATCCAAGCATTTGGATATTGTCTAGCTCCACAAAAATGTAAGTTAATAGTATATTATAAGGGTGTTTTAGAAAATTTGATTCCAATGTGATTCCATCCACCAGCATATTGCACTATACCAAACAATACAATTATATATTTGGGGTTATATTATAATATTACAACCAAATTAATGAATAAGAATAATTATTCCATTCTAACTTCTGTTATGAGAAATAATTATTTATTTTTCAAAAATGAAATAGCCATTCAAAGTACCACTAGGCCTAAATAGTTTCTAAACTAATTTGTGTCAAAAAAACCATCCTACAATGCAGATGTCTCCCTGTTTTTAATCAAAGTATTTAGGTCAGATGTGTATTAAAATCCCAACCCCCAATTGATGGGATCTCTTACCTGCCCGTGGGGCCTAAAAGCAACAACAGCAGACCAACTTTGCTGCTTCCACATTGAGGGTGTTTCCACGTCAACGTGATTGACATAATTCTCACAATCCACGGTCCACTCATAACCACAAACTGGTCCTTGATTTTTCCTTCATAACAAAGGATCCTTTTCTTTTCTTCTGTTCTTTTGTTCTGTTTTTGTTTTCTGAGCAAGGAACCCTTTCTTTATGAAAAGGCAGTGGCCCCCCCTTTTATAAATATAATCAAGTATCTGGGTGTCATTCATTACCCACTAATTCCCACTATAATGATGAGTTAGGGTGCATCATCAGAAGAACAAAGAAAAAATTAAAAAGTAATTTGATTAACAGATAGAATGACTCATTTCCTCAACAAGATGTATTTCCAATTTTTAATTTAATTCCACCAATATACAAATTGTACCTTTCCCCAACCCACCTGGGATAAAAAAAAAAAAAATGGAGGAACTAAAGTAATTGTAAAGCATTGCAACGTTGTTTTGCTTGTTTCCTTTTCTATCAACATCACGAAAAAGATCAAAATTTCTGTAAGACAGATGGGTTGGTGGCCTATATACAATAAAAAGGTCTAACCCGCAGCTAAAAGCCAAAGCATAATCAGAGATGAAATTGCAATTGTTACCCAACTCATGTAGGCCAAGGCAACTGACATCTGGTACTTCTGGCATTCTTCTCCAAACTTGCAGCTTCCCAAGTCGCCGAAGTACAACACTGTAATGCCAGCTGAGGCAGAAGCTGCTGCAAGAGACAGTGTCGCCATCACCTGTTGAATTTAAAAATCAAAGGAGTTATAAATGACAACCACTATAAACACACAAGTCTCTTGGAAGAAATGAAACAATTGAGTTTAATCAAAGTTTTATAGAGGCTCACCCAATCTCCAACCACAAAGAGGCTAACTAAAATAGGATTATGCAGGACCTTCTTTCTAACCAAGGCATATGCATCCAGCACAGCAAGCACAAAGCTCCAGATGACTTGTAAACCCATTGAAGCAATCAGGTAGCTGCAACAAGAAAGGAGAGAGGGAGCACGTGCATTTCCCTCTGTAAATAATGGAATTTAAAAAATAAATAACCTGCATAAATTGCAAAGCATGAGCAATAGTGAATCAATTATGTGCAAGTAGTACATCTCCATGTTTTGTTGCAGATGATGCTATCATGCCACAATGGAGTAATAGTGAACCAAGTTTTTGTAAACTCAAGTGTCTATGATCTTATATACATTTCAAGATTGACATCTTTGCAGCTATTAATGAGCCACCAAAATCGATTTGCAAGATTATATGGGTGGCTAAGAACAGAAAGGGCAGGGCTTAGATAGAAATGCTTTGTGGGAACTTACAGGTAGCAATAATAGGTGACAAGATGAGAGAAAGAAAACAGATCATATGTTAACACCAAAGGTAAAGAGATAATTGAAGGCACAACATACAAGCATATGCTGCTCTGTGGTGTCAATTTCAGTGACGTTTCCAGACTTTTGAAAGCATATATGGTGGCTATTGCATTTAATCAAAAAGTACCTTGCGTATACCATACATGGCTTAATGGGTAAAGGATTCGATATCAAAAGTGTATATTCCATTACCAATGGAATCACAAATACACTGAAAAGTAAATTGTAATTATTACACTTCGTCTAAATCAAATTGCAAGTCCCAATAACATATAGAACCAATTAAAAAGTTAAGCATAACAAAGCATACAGGTTTTATCATATGCTCAATGGAACCTTGCTCCAAAACCAATAATTCCTTTGAGAACAGAGCTGACGCACAGGCAAACAAGTAAAATGGACATTGATTGAAACTTCCATATATTCTGAAGCAAAATATATGCAAGGTGACCAAGCTAGATTGCCTTGATGGAGAGAAGCATCTAGTAAACTTCCATCTAGAGTGCTGTCCTCACATCCTGAGTTAAATGAGTAAGAATTCAAAACACTAGTAACTAGCACATCAATAACTAAAGTGAAGCTCATTTAAAATAGGGGAACAAGCACCTCTTACTCCCCTTCTATTTGGTAACACTGCACAAGCACTGTATAGAAGGGCCGGGCTAGAAATGCTGAGAACTCTTTGCCGAAAGCAACATACATACAATCCAAGATCAATATCAAATGAGAAAGAAATTGTATGAAATCTCAATGGTCCAAACTTCTACTTTCAATGAATCAACTATTTAGGAAGGAGGATACATTGGATGCTGACCTCCTCTAAGACAGAAAACAAATGGCAAGCATAGATTACTGAAACTACCTTCACAACATTATTCTTTACTAAGATGCATCTCAGTAAGAGGTTGTCAATTCAGTCATGTCAGAAGTGAGATGGATTGCTAATGTAAACTAGATGTAGGGTTTCGTACCCAGTAGAATTCACTGCTGGAGTTACTGTAAACAAGTAAACAACTGCAAGTGCCAAACGCTGAAGGCTGAAGCACATGCTCAACTTGTTTTAATTGAAAAGATTCTTCATAATAGCCCACAAAATGAAGCTCACTACAGAGTTTTAACTTTTTTGCTTGCAAACATGATGCCAATAGTTATGGATGACATATTAATTCCAACAACATATGCAGATCTAATTCATGCAGGGATACATGTACCTTGGTCCTCTGATACATGTATTTCTCTAAATAACAATTTCCCAAGGCATGAAATGGAAAATTTCAAAACCCCAAGCAAGCCAATATAATTATGGTGGACGGATTACTCATGATTAATTTGGGCATAACTCAGAGATTAACATATGGGTTTTAGCTGAAGAGGCATTACAATGATATCGATATACTAGGTTTTGAACAGGTGATTAACAACAGGAAAAATATTTGAATAAATAAGAAATTACAGAGTTGAGAAATGAACAAATACCAGAATGCTGTGTAGCTGGAGAAATTGGTGGTGGTGGCCATAGAAGCAATCGACCCAACTGCAAAAATGCACTGCGAAATCCTCAGAACAAGTCCGGTGAAAGTCCCAGGCGTTCCAGGAAAATCCTTCATCTTTCAGTCCAATGCCAAGCAAATTCCAGATTCTTAATGGGTCAGGGAAAAAAACTCATCTTCCCAACCCATTCAGACACAGGAAAAAAAAAATTCATCAAAAAATCCCAAAAGCAAGTGCTCTCCAACCCACTTTCTCTGAGAAAGCAAACGAGAAAAGCTGACAAAGAACCCGAAACAGTAAAACCCAAAAACTAAAATTGAAGAGTTGGTATAATTTCACATCTGTTTACGTGTTTAGTTAATAACTGTGAAAAGGCAAAACCCAAACATGGATTTTACGTGTCTGCGAGAGAGAAGCACATGAAATTTTATGAATTAATGAAGAGGAAGAGCCAGATGAAACTGGATAAATCTTCTTCGAACTCTTCATACAACGTTTCTCAACTCTTCAGACGTGTCAAAAGTCAGGTGGCGTGAGCAAACATAGCGTGACCTACCGCAGAAGGAAAGTTGAATACTACTCCACGGGCAACTTAGTCGCGTGTAGGCCACACCGTCTACTTTGGTCGAGCCCTACTCTTGAGTATTTCGAGCGTAATCCTACAATTATATAGCGAGAGTGGGTATTGGCGTGTGACTTGGCAAATTTCTCATTTGAAATATATTATTTTATCTTTCGTCCTTTTTCTTCCTCTCCTAATCCTCTGGAAAGTCCACAATAGAAACTAGAAAGCTACAAAATATATGGGAAAAGGTATAAAAAAAGCTCCCACAATCGACCGGCAGTCTGTAATATAGACTTTTAATATTCAAAGGTAATAATTAAATTAAAATGTTTCAAAAAGGTTATTTATTTTTTTATATGTCTATAACATTCTTATTCTTTTAACAAATAAAATAATAAAATAATTGTAAAACAAAACAAAACAATTATTTAAAAATATAAAAATTATTTATTTATTCCAATTTTTTTTTTATATTTATTCACCCATTAGTTTTGTTATATTTTTTTAAAAAAATTATTTTGTTTTTTTACAATTATTTTATTTGTTAAAAGAATATGAGTATTATAGGAATATAAAAAAATAAGTGACTTTTTTTATACATTTTGGTAGTTTTGAAGGTTACTTTATTATCTTTTGAATATTTGAAGGCTATATTGTAAACAATTGATAGTTTGAAAGATTTTTTTTATATTTTTCTCAAATATATATATATATACACACAAAAACCCCATCAAACTAACTGTGGTTTATAATAGCGTACAATGATTAAAAGGTACCTAAATAGCTTATTAAACTACTAAAACATGCCAAAATGTCACTTATTTTTGTATATTCCTATGATATCTCTATTCTTTTAACAAATAAAATAATAAAATAATTGTAAGAAAAACTAAATATTATTTTTTTTAATAAAAAAAAAACCAAGGGTGAATAAATACCAAAAAAAAAATTGAAATAAATAAATAATAAGTCATTGCAGTTAGCCTAAACTATAAATTGTTTCATGTCGTATGAAAGTAAAATTATTGTAAAACTCTATTGCAAGCGGCTATTAGTTTATAGAAATTTTTTATATTTTTCCAAAAAACAAAAGAAAAAATGTTGATATGAACTCAAGTCTTAAAGATGAAAAATGGCCAATTTCATCTTTGTCATCATTTGTTTTGGCTTGAAGAGGACATTGGGCTTCGTTTGCTTCGATTAAATATATATATATATATATATATATATTTAGTATTTAGTGAGATCAAAAATAATAATCAAACCAAAATATTTTCAGTTTAACAAAAAAAATTATTTTAGTTTCGGAAAATGGTTTCTGTTTTTAAATTTTGTAAACCATTTTTTGATTTTGATTTTCTCCTTCTTAAACCTCCAGACCGCTCAAAGTTTGTTAGACCTACACTAGAAGTTGCCAAAAGTCACTAACTGTTTTCCATACAATCCGTACACCAAAAATATTTTTTGACAGAAAGCATTTTATGTGACTGGTACTTGTGATGATGTATTTACGCAACGAATGACTATTGACTTGTACTTGTAAGAGCATTCACAATGGAAGAGTTAAGTGTCATTTTTATCTAAAATAGTTCTTTAAATTGATAAAATACCATCTACATTGGATAAGTTAAAAAAAATGTAGAATAAATTTTTTGTTAAATGAGCTAAAAAAAGCTACATGTAGCGACAATATTGAAAGAGCTATTTTCCTACATTTTCTCTCACATCTGTTTTTTTTCTCCCATTATCTCTCACAAAATTTTCTTCCCACGTTTTTTTTATTGTTTCTCTAACTTGTTTTCTCTTTTTTCAAAATTTTCTCATACTATTTCTCTTTCACATCTTATTTTTTCCAAAATTTTCTTCTATTATTTCTCTCTCCACATCACTTTTTTCTCAAAAGTTGAAAAATAAGATATTAAGAAAAATACAATCATTATAAAAAATAAAAAAATAATTAAAATTAAATGATATAGATAAAAATATAACTAATCGGATGTAGGAGATCCTCAAAAAGTTATTAGTTAAACTAGATAAATTGAGTTTTGAGGAGTTATTTTACATAAAAAATTAGCTCATTCATTGTGAATGCCCTAAGAGCATTCACAATGGAAGAGCTAAATGTCATTTTTATCTATAATAACTCTTTAAATTAATAAAATACCATCTACATTGGATAAGGTAAAAAAAATGTAGAATAAATTTTTTGTTAAATGAGCTAAAAAAAAAGTTACATGTAGCGGCAATATTGAAAGAGCTATTTTCCTACATTTTCTCCCACGTCTGTTTTTTTCTCCCACTATCTCTCACAAAATTTTCCTCCCACGTTTTTTTTATTGTTTCTCTCACCTGTTTTCTCTTTTTTCAAAATTTTCTCCTACTATTTCTCTTTCACATCTCATTTTTTCTAAAATTTTCTCATATTATTTCTCTCTTCACGTCACTTTTTTCTCAAAAGTTGAAAAATAAGATATTAAAAAAATACAATCATTATAAAAAAAAATTAAAATTAAATGATATAGATAAAAATATAACTAATCGGATGTAGGAGGTTCTTAAAAAGTTATTAGCTAAACTAGATAAATTGAGTTTTGAGGAGTTATGTTACATAAAAAATTAGTTCATCCATTGTAAATGCCCTAATGATATATTTACATAGAGGAATGCTATGCTTATAAACACATTATACAAAAACAACTTTTACAAACTGATATAGCACAAGATGATTGAATATGAGCTAAATTCAAATTTTAAAAAACTCAATCATATTGTGCCACGTCAATTTATAAAATGTGTTTGTAAGCCTAATATTAATGGAAAATATTTTCCTTTAGAGCACCCACTGCAGGCTCTTCAAACACAATTTTTTGTTAGTTTGAAGAGCCAATTTAACAAAAAGACCTAAAAACCTCACTTTTCAGCCTCTTCATTTTAACAAAAAAGTTAACATTATGAACTGTATTATTTCATATTTAACATTTACTATTCCCTCTCTACTCTTTAAACAATTATATTTTCTTTCTCTTTCTTTTTTCCTTTCCTTTCTCTACCCTTTCCTCTCTCTGAGCCATTCCTCTCTCGTAATCGAGCGAACCGTAAGCGGCGAGAAAGCCGAAACGAGAATCGAGTCGGGTCGATTCATCGACGGTGGTCGACGTTTAGTTTCGGACGGTGTTGTCGACGTCATCTGGTTCATCGACGGTGCTCGATGAGTTGTTAGGGTGCTCTCATCGGTCGATTCTATCCGGTCGGTTCATCTGGTTCGATTTAATGGATGCACCGACAAGAGCTTGGGGTCGTCGTTCCTGATTCTGGGTCTTTTTTTTGTTTCTGATCATGTGCCTTTTCCGGTGGGGCGGGATCTTTGCACAGGCGGGGAGAGTCTGTGGGTTGTCTCTGCGCGTGTCGAAGGGAGGGGCCGGATCTTTTGCGAAGGTGTTAAGGGGAGGGGGTTTTCGCGGCTACAAGAGTCGTGGGCTTAAATCGTCGTGGTTTGTTGGTGTTGAGAGGTAAAATAAAAACAAAAAGGTGGGATGATCATGACAAAGGATGATGATTCTGCTCGAAGATGATCATGTCGAAACTCCGGAGAACATGGGGAAGAGGGGAAGAAGGGTTTTTTTAGGGTGCAGCAAAACGGACGTTTGTTTAGGTTTTAATATTTTATTTTTATTATAATATGGGCATTTTAGTAATTTTAACACTCAAAAGTTAGAGAAATAATAAACAAATTTTAAAAAATAATATTTTAATAAAATAGTGAAAGTGAATTGTTAGAAAAGTGTCTTTCTAAAAGTATTAAAATAACTAAAAGTGTGTTTTTGATTATTTTGAAGAGAAAAATTTGAAGAAAGTACAGTGGATGCTCTTATACGGAGGGTGACTGCCTCACTGCAATGGCCACTGTAATATGCATTCAACTCGAAAGGTTTATCCTTTTCTTTTCTTTTTAGCAGAGCTTCCAATTGATTTATATTGGAAAAACAACGAAAGAGAAACTTAATAATACATTATTTATTTATTTATTTTTTTAAAAAAAGGAAAATCCTGGCGTTGAAATAGGCTAATATAGTTAGAGGCTAAAATCATAATTAGATTAGAAGTAAACTAACGGCCCAGCTATTATCCGGCGGTTGGGCTTGAATCATAATAATTTCTTTATCGCAAAGTCGACGTTCGGTATGGTAATTAGCACGACCCAATTAGTTCTAAAAGCCTCTTTCAAAAAAAAAAAAATTAGTTCTAAAACCCCCACTAATCTAATATTAAGGGTATGTTTGTGATTGTGTTTGAAGTGTTTAAAAGTACTTTTAACATTTAAAAAACTTATTTGAAGAAAAAAGTATAAGCATGTTTGAAAAAAAAAAAAAAAAGTATTCGTTTGATAAAAGAATTAAAAGCACTTTTAAGTGTTCAAAAAAAATGGTAAAAAAAAAAAAAAACTTTTGATAAAAGCTTAGAAATAAAACTTTACCTAAAAGCTTTTTTTGACTTAAAAATTCTATTTCTCAAACGCAATCCTGAATAAACTCTAAACCTGTTTTTCTCTGCCTGTTACTATTTTCTGAACATATATGTTCAAACTATTTGAAACCCACAAATTTTTTTTTTTCCTACTATTCACTGTTTTCCATTGCCTATGGCTTTAACATGTTTATATAGTTTATAATATTGTTCTCCATACTATTTTGGATACTGTTTTCTAGTCGCTCACATGCTATTTTTACAAGTACCATGGAGCAAAAGAACACGTCTCACTGCGACCGGTACTTCTAGAAAGCTGAAGAACAAGAAGTATGGTCCATACAAGATACTAAAATGATTATCAACAATGTATATGTCATTGATCTTCTAAAGGAAATTGTGATATCCTCAACATTCAACATGACAAATATTTTTAAATATTTTTCACTAGAGAAGTTGAAACTTAACTCCAGAATGGGTTCTTTTCAAGAATGAGAAATTGATGTAAAACGTGGCCCAAGTTAAAAGGATAAAGATTTTATTTGATTTTATTATGATTTACAATTTAGACTTTCTTTTCTTTTCTTTTTAGGATTCTTTACTTACTCGGATTTTTTTTTTTGACATGAATTATTTACTACTAGGAGTACATCTATTTGAGTATTTTCTATATGTGTTAGTTTGTAATTTAAAAGATACAATTCAATTATTGTCAAAATTGGAAATTTCTCAAACATGCTACAGAGTTTATCATTCTTTATGCTTAAGCTTGTTTTACCTTCTGGACCTCTGGTCAAAAGAAGCAGACACTTTTAATTTGTGTTACCGTGTTTTCCGCTATGTCATGTAAGATGTAGCATGTAACATAACCATGAATGATATTAACAGGGCTTTGGGCCCTGAAACATGGACATCTTTTTATCATATGCAAATTATTATTCTGTTGTACATAAACAAAGCAAATAAAAGTATATTTAACATGAAATTTTTTGTCACTTAGGTTCTTATAAAATACAATATTAAGAGCCAAATCCCCTTTATTTCCTTGGTGATTACCTCTGAAACTTGAAATGCGTTAGGGCAGAGTTCTCGTCAAGTCCTTTCTCAATATAGTGAGCAACGAAATCTCGCGCTGAGGTTTCCCTGTATACAGGGGGATTATCTTCTGACAGCAATTCCTTGATGGGGCCATAAATCATTGTTGATGGGTAAAGATCAGGAGAGAAAAAGCATGCAACAGATACTCTTGGTCCTTGCTTGTTTGCTACCACTCGGTGCTCTACACTTTTAAACCTGTCATTTGATATGAGCTGCAAAAATACAGCAGAATAATCCTTTAAACAGTTGATAAGCAGTCGCAAATCAAATTCTTCTCCTATAGTTTTGGTTCTATAACTTCTAAACCTCGGACAGTTACCAGTACAAGGCATAAAAACCAAGATATCCAAATTATTTTCTCATTTCTCATACAATAAATGCAAAATATTTTTGAACTTGAATATGCAAAGTGGCATCAATCTAAACTTCAGAAATGATTCTGACAAGTTCGACGCTTTTGATTCTTTTTTTCTCTCGCACTTTGGCTCCCTTTTTTCAAATGCATAACCTTTAGAACAGAGGAAGAAATCATCATAATAATGAGATTCTGCTAATTCAGGAACCAGCCTCCTCGTTTGTCAATTTTTTTGTATGTCTTGCCCTTTTGGTAATCATAAGGTAACTTATTATCCCTTAAGACTTCCAAACCTAATATAACTTCAACACATAAAGCAATATATATATATATATATATATATCAAAATCTTGCCTGTAAGAGATCTCCAATGTTTACAACTAGAGCTCCAGGAACAGGAGGGACATCAATGTAATGGTTTTGATGAAGAACTTGAAGTCCACCAATACGGTCTTGAAGTAAGATGGTGAGAAAATCAGGATCCGAGTGTTTGGTCGTTCCCATTGTCAGTTCGGGCTCAGGGCATGCTGGATAGTAGTGGCTGAGAAATTGATGCCCCTTTGCACACTCCAGGTCTATAAGGTGGTCAGGTTTGAGCCCAAGCGCTTCAGATAGCAATTCAAACAAAGTGATCCCCAACTTATGGACTTGCTTAGAATACTCGATAATTATGTCTCTGCAATTCAAACTATGATTCAAGATCGATAACACCAATTGTAATCTTCCTAAAGGTATTCAAGCCATTAAAGCTTCAAGTAAACCTTAACAAACATGAATGGTAATAAAAAAAATAAAAAAAATAAAAACAATAAAGACATTTCTTCTATAGATGTTCAATGTTTTGTCAGTAACTCCAGATAGCATAGTCAAGGATATTCCAACTAGAAGCAAGAATACGGATTACTTTGAAATTATGTGGGTGGTTATCAATTCCAGACATGATTCAACATTCTTTGTGACACACCTGGAGCAATGAAATGGGCCAGTCCAAAATACCTGTAAATATTCCTTTTATCCTCTTAACGGTGTCACATTCCATATCAAATAAACATATTAACATAAAAGTTCGTCAGTGAATGACAGGCTTAAATTAAGAAAATTAATGAGAAACGCAACCTGGTGTGGTGTTCATTCAAGCATGATGTCAATTTTCGAATGAAAAATTACTTAATTTAACCAAAATAGATTAATTGGGAAGAAGAAAATTCAGCAGTTATCAACCAATCCTACGAATTCATAATTCTTAAACTGGATTGCTCCGAGAACTCTGAAAACAGGTATCCTTTACCTTTAATGTTCCCAGAGTATCCAAGACTCAAGAGTACTAATAACTATTCAGAATATCTAATGCAAGAATGAAATAAGAGATTACCTGCAGACCAGTGGCAATTCTTGAGGGTCAGGAGGCTCGGGACCCATAACACAAACAAGAGTATCCCTCCAATTAGCGAACCTTGAATTGTACAAATGATAGTTACTACCATACTTCACCTTCGACTCCCAAGTATAATAATCAACCTTCACCTCTGTTGGAAGCTCGTGGAACCCACGCGCCGCCTCCAGCATGTCCTCTAACACCCTTTCAGCTATTCCATGGTTCACCAACTGAAAGAACCCCACCTCCTCGGCGGCCCGCCGGACACCGGCAACTTTATCGGCACGCCTGCCGACGGTGTCACTAAGGTCGATGACCGGAATTGTGATTTGGGTATTGGTTGTCTCGTTGGAATTGCGGCTGTCGCCGGCGAGATCTTCCGGCGGTCGGATGAAAATTCTCGGGATTTTGGTAATACCAGCATCCACAAGGCCTTTGACACCGGCCTTGGATTCATCGAAGGACCTTAACTCTTGAAGACGATCATGGCTTACGCAATTACCGATAACTGATTCGCCGGCGCCGGTGGTCGTCATTCTTCTTTGCTCTGGTTCTGGAAAGATAAAAGATAAGACTTTGATAACTGGTTTTTTATACTTGTCTGAGCGTGGATCCCGTCATGTTGTCTGTGGCACGTGACGTTCCATGACAATCATTCTAAGGCTCCGTTTTACAAACGTTTTTAATATGTTTAGGCAAATGGAATTATGTGACGTGTTTGACTTGTAATCCTGATATGATATTTTATTCTCCCCTCACGTTTGCATCAACATAGGTGCTATCAATGACCCCAATGTATTTCTGAGAGAAAAAAAAAATCATGAAGTCAATAAATTGTAGTAATTAACGTAAAGAGTATATATGTCATAGCAACAAACTTTTTCAACTAAATATTACGTTGGTTAGTATGTATAACTTACACCGAACCACAGATAATAGCGCCTATCTTTCATAACATACAGGTGAGGCATCTGCATCGCAGATAGTCGTATTATAGTTTTTTCAAGCCTGCAAAGCGCTATAGAAACTAGGTGACAATATCTATTTACTATTTCTGAAGATCGTTATATTCTATCCGACACATCTTTATGCATGTGACTGTGTGTGGCAATTAAAAGAAATGTCGCAACTTACTTTGTAATCTTAACATAACGACTGCTCTTTAAGAAATCATTTTGTTTCAATCGTTACACAGTTTCAAGAATGTACTTGACCCCATTCAAAATCGCTCGTAGCATGTATTTTTGTTGTCATCAATAAGTACCCAATATACCCACATAGGATCAATCAATATTGACATCTTTTGAGGAATTGGAGTGCACCTTATTGAATGGTGTATTAAATTAGTATGACATTCTTCCACTAACTTCAACATGCACAAAAGAAGAAACTCTAATTCATCCCTTAATAATGGATTCAAATTCTGCTCGTCATCGGAGTCCTCAATACCAAAATCTGTCATATCATGACAGTTTGTGAAGTCACTATTGTCAGACTCATCAATGTTAGAAAACTTACAATTTTATGTCATGCATAATGTCACATAAGATATACATCATATTTACATATGCATCATTAAATATTAAAGCCACAAATACATAATATAACTTTAAACTCCGCATACATGATAGGAAAATAAGCATTTGTATAGTGCTAAAGTTTAGTACTACTTGATAAGGAATAAGCATTCCTACAATGCTAAAGTTTAGTCCTACACATGATCACAAGAGGAGATATAATGTCTTACAACTGAGACACAATCATACTTTAATAAATAAAATAAGGCTTCTATCAAGCATCACCAGATGACATGAAACTTGCGACCCACATACGTTGTCCCGCATCAGTCATGTTCTCAACAAGCGATGCCCAATGTGGGTCCTTGAGGGCTCTAATCATATCTAAATATGCAGCAGTTGGCATTGACATTTCACTAGCAAGAGCATTAACTATGGTCATAAGAGGTTTGGTAGAACTCAACCCTGAATAGCGCGGGACAGACTTGGCGTCCCCAACAGAGGGTGAATTGTCGGATATTTTCAGTTGTCGAATGACTGTATCCTTAATGGATTCGAAGTCGCTTGTAATCCGAGTGTAAACATCCTCACCCTTTGCGGAATGCTTGCTATAATTTGATGATGGCCACTCTATGTCACATTTCCTCTTTCCCTTTGATTTAGATTTTGGCTTCTGGAGGGGATAGCTAGGGCCTTCAGTCAGGTCAACAATGGCCGGAGTAAGATTGAGATCAATGTGATTCTCATCACCACAATCGGAGTTCGAGGGGGACTGAGTGCTAGCATATTTGTAATTTCCAGTGGCAATGGATCCTGTAAACATGTAGCACATTTTCACAAAGTTCTAGAGTGGGCCAGTACGAAATTTATAGTACTTTTTCATTTTCGGATCCTGTTAAATGAAAAAATAAATGTAAAAAATAGTTAAGTTATCACAACCTCTTTAAATGGCAAAGGACATAACAATTAATAAATGCTATCAATAAAGGTTTTGAGTATACCGTCTTAATGTGTTCCCATTACTCCAGAATTGCATCGATTATCCCAAGGTCATCATCCCATCCAAACCCAGTACCATTGTTGCCTGCTTTCATGGCCATGTAATGACCATGCGCCTCTCTTAGGCGACGAATTTTCTCACCAACTTGGTAATCTGTGTACTGAGTGCCATCATTAAGTTGGTAGTTCAGACTTTGGGCAATACGAGGAATTATACGTTTCCCATACAGTGGTCGTACACCTTCTTCAAGGAGGTCTCTCAAAATGTCTAACAAGCGGTCCTCATGTTCGTTTTCCCATTTAAGGTTGACCTAGCCAACAGGTTGGGGGGGTGTGTGGGTGGAAACATGCTTGCAGGGGGACTAGCGTGGAGTGGAAAAAAAGGACATCTATGAAATGAGACACATGATAATTGGCATATATATATATGAAGCCTATAGATCCCAACAATAAAATATTTTTAACTATGAATGCAGTTGACAGTTAATGTGGACAAAGAGATCAGACAACGAAAGATAAGAAGAACACATTAACAAAATTATAAACACGAACAATTGTAATAAAAGGATGAGTCTATTTAACTAGGATAGTAGATGAACCTTTTTATGCTGGACGTCACGTGTTCGTAAGGAGTATCCACCATATTGAGAAATAAAAGATACCCAAATTAGGCATAACACACATAATCACCTCATGAGTCCATGCACCTAAAGCAAATCAGGTTTAGATTATTATAGAAATATATCAAAAGTTACAATCATTAAATGAAATATGAGGCATATATCAAGAAAGTGGAAGAAATATATAAAAGTAAAGAGATTCATTTAAATCTAGTTTACACCACAATGCTAGTTAGGATTATTTGAATGCTAAATTCAAGAAGAAAAATAGTGAAAGACACTTTGCAGTTTAACCAACTGCCTTTCAAAATTGAAAATCCCACACGAATTGTTCATCTACAATATTAGATATGATTTTCCTTGGATGGTGAATTACAAGATGAACAACTTTGTGAAAAAAATTTATCCAACCTCACACCTTGAAACACCGACTAGCGGGTCATTTGCCAGAAATAGCAAATTCCACATGAAAATTCAATTTGCATGGTTAAACATTTATACTAGATCCTAACTATCAACAGGAGATCTTATCAAGTTTTGTATGCAGCTCAGTGGCGGAGCCAAACAATTCAAATTGAGTGTTCCGTTGAAAATTTTTTTGCGTCCTAAAATTTTCTCCACCCTTAAAATTTGGTAATTCACACAATATATGCATCACAAAAAAATATGTATGAAAGTTCATAAATATGTGCTCAAATTGATATATTAGAAATGTAGCATGTCAACACTATATCAAAAAGACAGAAATACCAAAAAAAAAAAAAAAAGAAGTCTAGAACTCCACTTTACGGTCTCTTAAAAGTACAAAATCATCAAGTATTGAATTTAAACCAAAGTTCTCAGCAAGTTAAATCAATCCATTCGTAAACTTAGAGTTTATTCATGAGCCTAAAATTTTTAAGTTAAATCACGACCCCGTAAAAGACAATCAAAGTTTATAAGCATTAAACAACAAAATAAACAATCATACGGATATTAAAGTTTACCATACATATGTATTAAATAATGATTTTTTTTTTTTGTTACCATACATATGTATTAAGTTTCTGCATTATTAAAGTTTCCCATATACGGTAGCATCCTTAGAATTTTATTTTATTTATTTATTTATTTATTTTAAAATCTTTTGAGGGCTATGTGGCTCTGCCACTGTCTAATGGTCTTGCACTTAGCAAGTAATCAGAGAGGAAAATGTCTTCACTACTGCTGGCAGTGGACATCTTTACTAGAGAGGAAAATGTCTTTATGCCAAATGCTCCCAATCAAACCACAAATTCCATCAAAATTACAACTTGGAGTAAATTAAAAAAAAAAATGACCAAACAATTCCACCAAAAAAAATGACCCATTGCAGCTCCTTTCTTCATGTCCTCCAATTCCAAAAACATCAACCCATCAACATGAACACAAAAACTTGTCCACACACTAAAAGAAATGGAGTAGCTAGAAGAACCATTGTTTATAAATGTCCTCAAAACTCCCACAACACTAAAATGAAAAACCTTCAAATGCCAAACAAACATATACGCTCGTGTGCAAAGGCATAAAAACAGTTAAAGAAGAAAGAAGCAATGGAAAAACAAATTTTGTCATAGGTCTAGAAAAACAAATCTGTGTGGTCTAGAGTCAAGAAAATCACCTGAGATCGGGCTCTAGTGACTGGCGCCGTGGTGGAGGGTCTTCGCCGTCAATGGGTAAACCGGAGGAAGAAGAAGCGGCCCTATACGGTTAGTCAGTGAAGGAAAAATTGGCACGAGCATTCACTGCAGGGACAAAGCCGAACTACAAAGAAAAGAGGAAATATGCAAGCCATTGAAACCTTGCAAGGGCATTTTTGGAAAAGGGGAGAGTGTTGTGCTTGGCGTTGCTTTTGAATTTTTTTTTAACTGAGGCACGGCATGTCTTGTGCTGACAGTAATTGTTGACATTCATACTTTAGTGAACAGTAAATTGCCAACTCCGTTTGCCTAAAAACGTTTGTCAAACCGAGCCTAATTGTTTTAAAATCCCATTTTCTTTCTCACTTGGGACATTGTGATTAATTCCACATCTAATATCGTCCCTTAGGCACTTAATAAGGAGTCAAGGCGGCTCAGCCTGAAAGAAACATGTAGTTTGGCTGGTGTTTTTGAGAACTAGGATGAGAACCGCAACTTGGAGAATTTCATATTTGGTTAAGGTTGACTTTGTGCCACTTTAGTTGATATATTCTTTTAAATCTTAATGGACAAAAGTTGTTGATGTGGTATTTTATTGACCAAAATATCAATAATAAAAATAAATCACTTGCAATAGAACGAATCCTATAGGATAGGCTATATTGAGGGTGTCGAACCTCAAGGACTGCAGGGGTTTCGTTACTAAATTCGAAAGACTAAATTTAACCTAATTAATTAAAAGAGAATTGTTTTGATTTTATTTTCTAAAACTAAATGCATAAAATAAAAGATAATTAAAATAAAAGGAGTGTAGGGTATTGACTTCACCTCTATCCGCACAACAATGGTCAATCAGATTTAATCTAGAAATTCATTATATGCATGTTATAATTAAACAAGAAACTACTTTATTAAAGAGTAAGGATAATCTATCTTCGGTTGGCACGGATCGTCCACTTAACCACTAAGATGCGGCACGACCCGTCTTCCCTAGGCCTAAACTATAAAACCCTTTAATAAGTTTCATACAATTAATGGAATAGCATAACCCATCTTCGGTTGGCACGGATCGTCACCTAACCACTAAGATGCGGTATGACCCATCTTCCCTAAGCATGGCCTATCTTAATCCTATTAATCATATGCCTATTAAATCCATTATATAACCATCATCCCCATAATCACAGAAAATAAGAATGATTTGAGTTCAATAAAAGTAAAATACTTTCTAAGACAAGATAAGAATTTCACAATTATTGATTTGGAATTTAAGAACAATTGCATCTAATAATTAAGAACAAAATCCATATGTAGCAATTCTCACAGTTATATAATCAACATACATAAATTGAAAGTCTGAAAATTAAATACAATCAAACCATTGTGCTTGGATAGGGTTACATCAACACCCCACAAAGGGGTTAGCCGCTCATGACTCCGCTAAGCCTCCAAGAATTATTTTCTGTCTAAAACTAAGTATCCTTTCTCTTGAAGTATAGAGGCTTATTTATAGGGAGTAACAAGTCCTAGAAGCCCTAGTAAACCTAGAAAATTCGGAATTTATTCTCCTAGTTGAATTAGGAGTCAATCCATGTACAAGTAGGACAAGGATTCGTCCAAATTTGCCTCCTTCACTTGTGGGACGATTTTGGTGTAGCAGAAGTCCGATTTAGGAAAATTTCATTTCATCATGATTTGTAGAATTTTGAATTAGCTTTCCAATGCCGCTGGAATGACATCAATATGATATTTGAGCTGAAAGTTATGGCCAAAATACTGAGACATGTTCAAAATCTGAAATTCTATCCGATCCGATTTTGACTCAAAGTGGAGAAATTCCGATTTTATCTTTTTCTTGTTATGATTAAACTTAACCATATCATATATATCCTCTATTGTGATTGGTATTGTGATTGGTTAAGCTTAATCATATCTTCTAGGTCCACTCAAATTGTGCTTTAAACCCAAATTTAATGGTTTTTCTTGCATCTTTATTAAATACCTGAAAACACAAAAACAACACAAAATCAAACAAATAACAATGCTAATGGATTAACAAATGTGAGTTAAGGGACTTGAATGTGTAACATTCGGCGCTTATTACATCCCCAAACTTACATATTGCTAGTCCCTTAGCAATACAAAACAGAAAATAAACTGAAGAACATAAAGATAAATCCAGCTTTCGTGGGATGTACGGTTGCATTTAGCGTATGCAACAAACCTTTTAAACCTCTAAGAATTCCTTAGAGGACGAGTGGAGTCTCGTGAGAGTTTTCTAGAAATGATACCCACAAACATTTTGCACAGTTCATGTTATCTAAAAATTAAAGCATCACTCAAAACCATGATTTTCATTCATTAACAAGCTTAAAAGATTAAACTCCATCTTCACAATGAATTGGAAATTAAAGTCTAGTTACTTACAACAAGCAAACTGAGGCATCACAAGTTCAAAACAGTGTAAAGTGAACTAGCACAAGACTATGAAGCTTCCAAACAAATTCAATGTGCAAAGTCTCAATATCTCAAGATTCCCTGGAAGTCCTATCAGAATGAACGACAATGGCATGCTTTTCTTATTTTATTTATTTATTTATTTTTACTAGGCTCTGCAATGCTTAGTTCCCTTAAGCTTTCTAATTGACCTATGTAGCGAGTGTTGAGCCAATGACTCCCAAACCAGATGGTTTTAGGGCATTAGGTGTAGAGACATCCCTAAGGACTTATTAACTCAAGTAAAAAAGGCTACGAAACTAAATTAGCCATAATGTTAACCACATCAAAACTCCTCACCTTTTGACGTGAACGCTCAATGCTTAATGAGGCAAGAGGTCCAGTTACTTAGTGAACAATTCATCAATGGTTATCATCATTTCATTTTTTTTTTTATAAATTTAACCACATCAAAGCTCCTTATCTTTTGACGTGAGCACTCACTGCTTTGAGGCAAGAGGCCCAGTTACTCAATGAAGAGTTTATCAATGGTCAAATTTTTATTATTTATTATTTATTATTTTTTTATTTATGCCAATGTATCCAACCAATAAGTCACCCAGTGTCACCCAAAACATAGAAACATATACATTAAACCTACATGTTATATCCCACCAATCATGTGCTAATGTGCTTGTGTCAGAGCAGATCAAACACATGAATTCTCAATTGCCTAAAGCAAGTAAAAAACTAAAAAAATCCAATATCAGATCATGTGTTCAAACTTTTAAGCTCACTGATGAAATCAAATCACAAATTTTTAGGTCAACCAAAATTTAAGGACAACATGAACATGCATTTTTTTTTTCTTTTTCAAAAACAAGACAAGTGTGTGTAAATGTGTCTCTCATACCCCCAAACTTGAATCATACATTGCCCCCATTGTATGTACAGAACTGAAAAATGAGGTGAAGGGTATAGGAGTACCTGAGTGAGCAGATGTGGGTATATCATACCCCAAAACTTGTATCCAAAGCACATGTCCTGAAAAAGATGTTATACTCCAACCAAGAAACAATCAAGTGCAACACATTGTTGTAAAGGTGATAGGTGAAAGGGGAAAAGTGACCTAAATAGGTCACGGGAGACAGTCTCCCTCGAGGGAGAACGATCGGTTAAGGGTGGGCGAACGTTTGCACTTGAGTGTTGATGCGGGTGTGGGCTGGGGACGAACGTGCTCCCTTGTGCGCTTGGCGAGGAGTGAACGATCGCCCCAGGAGGTGCGATCATTCGCTTCCTCAGTAGGTTTGGCACTCTGGAGGAGAGTTCTGCGAACGATCGCCCAAGGAGGTGCGATCGTTCGCTTCCTTAGAATGCCATTCCCCACTTGAGTGAACCACGAAATTAACAAAGAATGAACAACAATGGATAAAATACCTGGATGGAGATCATGTACCCTGGTGAAGTGAGGAGTCAAGTGCACAGGGTTTGCGCTTGATCCTATAAAGCTGACTCATGTAGTCGAAATATATGGAATCCGCCAAATCAGCGGAATCCACATCCTTGATGCGCTCAGTGTTCTCAGACCCTTAAGTTTAAATTTGAAACACCAATCTTTTCTTCTCTTGGACCACAGAGAATGGATTTTACTTATAGACAGGTAATTTTGAATTTTTGTATATTGAGGTAGATCCCTCTGAGTATTCTCAAACAGTTTCTCATCCGGTAGGGAATCATGAACTGGAGTAAAATGAGGAGAAAACTCAGGGAATTTTTCTACCTCGATGGTCTCTTTTTGCTCTTCTAACAGCCCTAACGGTGTACTCTCCTGGCCTATTGGTAAGTCATAAGAACTAATGACTGGGAGAGAGTTACCTATATCTAAAAATGAAAATTTTAGATTACCTGGAATAAGGGCTCGGAGCTCATATGGCGCCTTAGGAATAAGAATTGATGGTGAAGAAGCCTCAACGCTCACTTCCTTGCATTTTTCCCAAAGTAGATTCTGTGGGGCCTCAATTTGCTCCTCCTTCCTCTCTTCTACGTGGTTTTCGACCACTTCTTCACTCCTCAGTGTGGTGATAGCTTGCTCAGGAAAAGTACTCTCATCTACCATGTAGTGTTCATTAGGATTGGCCACCGGCTGACTTTGAAACTCTTCTTCTTCTCTATCAAGGATATCAGCTATTAGTTCTGCCTGAGCCTCTAGACTAGCAATGGATTGATAGTGAGAATTTATTGTTTGATTCATCTCATCAAACTTGTCAGTCATGTCACCAAACCTGCCAGTTATCTCACCCATCATTTGCAACACCCGGTCTTCAAAATTTGAATCATACTGAGGAGGTGATGCGGCCTGGTATTGCTGCTGTGGAATTGCTTGATATTGAGAAGAATAGGATTGATCATTGAACTGCGAATATGACTGATGGTGCAATTCATGACCTTGTGGAGCATACTTTCCATGATCTTGAGCTTGCCACGAGAAGTTAGACTGGTTGCTCCATGCCGAGTTATAAGAATCAGAATAAAATTCATTTTCCGGTCTAGAGAATGGCATATTCATATGCTCATAAGAATAATTAGAAAATTGTCTCGCAGTAGGACAATTTCTAACATGATGGTAAGGACTATTGCAATATGAACATTGTCCATGGGGTGTTGGAATGTTTCCCCACATGAACTAACTAAATAAAATAATAAAAGAAAATAAAAATAAAAATAAAAAAAAATAAAAATAAAAATAAAAAATAAAACTAAAACTCACAAACGGCTTTTAGGTGCACTGGAATGGAGTTGCAGCAATTCTGTCCAGATGGCGAACGATCGCACTTCAATGTGCGAACGTTCGCACTATTGAAGAGGGGAACAAACGCAGGGGCTGTAGAACTGCGAACGATCACACACGGGTTGTGATCGATCGCAGGTACAAAAAGGCACCTGCAAGGCTGAACGTGAACTTGAAAAGAAAATTAAAATCCACAAATTGAAAATAAAGAAAAGAAAAAAAACAACTAAAATAAAAATAAAAGTTAAGCTAAACTTAATCTCTAAAATTTAATAACAAAACTGTTAAACAGCCCCCGGCAACGGCGCCAAAAATTGATGTGGTATTTTGTTAACCAAAATATCAATAATAAAAATAAACCACTCGCAATAGAACGATTCCTGTAGGATAGGGCTATATTGAGGGTGTCGAACCTCAAGGACTGTAGGGGTTTCGTTATTAAATTCGAAAGACTAAATTTAACCTAATTAATTAAAAGAGAATTGTTTTGATTTTATTTTCTAAAACTAAATGCATAAAATAAAAGATAATTAAAATAAAAGGAGTGTAGGCTATTGACTTCACCTCTATCTGCACAACAATGGTCAATAAGATTTAATCCAGAAATTCATTCTATGCATGTTATAATTAAACAAGAAACTACTTTATTAAAGAGTAAGGATAATCTATCTTCGGTTGGCACGGATCGTCCACCCAACCACTAAGATGCGGCACGACCCGTCTTCCCTAGGCCTAAACTATAAAACCCTTTAATAAGTTTCATACAATTAATGGAATAGCATAACCCATCTTTGGTTGGCATGGATCGTCCACCTAACTACTAAGATGCGGTACGACCCGTCTTCCCTAAGCATGACCTATCTTAATCATATTAATCATATGCCTATTAAACCCATTATATAACCATCATCCCCATAATCACAAAAAATAAGAATGATTTGAGTTCAATAAAAGTAAAATACTTTCTAAGACAATATAAGAATTTCACAATTATTGATTTGGAATTTAAGAACAATTGAATCTAATAATTAAGAACAAAATCCATATGTAGAAATTCTCACAGTTATATAATCAACATACATAAATTGAAAGTCTGAAAATTAAATACAATCAAACCATTGTGCTTGGATAGGGTTACATCAACACCCCACAAAGGGGTTAGCCGCTCATGACTCCGCTAAGCCTCCAAGAATTATTTTCTGTCTAAAACTAAGTATCCTTTTCTCTTGAAGTATAGAGGCTTATTTATAGGGAGTAACAAGTCCTAGAAGCCCTATTAAACCTAGAAAATTCGGAATTCATTCTCCTAGTTGAATTACGAGTCAATCCATGTACAAGTAGGACAAGGATTCGTCCAGATTTGCCTCTTTCACTTGTGGGACGATTTTGGTGTAGCGGAAATCCGATTTAGGAAAATTCCATTTCATCATGATTTGTAGAATTTTGAATTATCTTTCCAATGCCACTGGAATCACATCAATCTAATATTTGAGCTGAAAGTTATGGCCAAAATACTGAGACGTGTTCAAAATCTGAAATTCTATCCGATCCGATTTTGACTCAAAGTGGAGAAATTCCGATTTTATCCTTTTCTTGTTATGATTAAACTTAACCATATCATATATATCCTCTATTGTGATTGGTTAAACTTAATCATATCTTCTAGGTCCACTCAAATTGTGCTTTAAACCCAAATTAATGATTTTTCTTGCATCTTTATTAAATATCTGAAAACACAAAAACAACACAAAATCAAACAAATAACAATGCTAAGGAATTAACAAATGTGAGTTAAGGGACTTGAATGTACAACATTCGGCGCTTATCAGTTGTATACAAGTTATATATATATAATAATTTTCGCTGCTTTTATTATGAGGAAATAGTAGTAGCCGCACATGAAATGGCGGATCGAGGAATTCATTCTACCAAGGGGATTAATAAATGAGAGCCCCTACCATGTGGTCAGTTTGTAAACTCATCCTTTTGCAGCAACCAATAATTAATAGACACGCTGGCTTATTGCACAGAGTAAAGAATAAAACTAAAACACTAAATAAACTCCTCTTTTAGAAATCTAACGCAGAAAACTCCTTCTCTCTTCTTTCTTCTCTCCCTCTCTGTAGAATGGGTCTTCTCTCTGAAAGTCGCTCCCTTTCTTCGATTCTATAGAACTGGGTTTCAATTTTGCCGATTTTAGAATCGAAAGAATGGGTTCCGATTGATTTTTTCAATTAGGTCGATTCCAAAATCAAAAGAATGGGTTTCGATTTTGCCAAATAATCGTCGATTTTTCCAAGTTTTGGCAGGAATTGGTTCCAATTGTGGGTTTTTGTTGTTTGTGAGTTTTGGGTTACTGTTTGCATATAATGGGTTTCGATTTGCAGCTCGTGATCTAGCCGAGGAATCGGCGTTTCTCACACCGGAGTCGTCCAAATGGCAGATGGGTTTCGATTTTGCAGAGGAATCGTCATTTCTTTCTCTAACCAAGTTTCTCTCTCGTGGAACAGGGATAGCCAGGGAAAGATGCCGGCACATGGATGTTCCTATGTTTGTTTTGCAACAAATAGGCTTGAATAATTGTTCCTGTGTTTGTTTTCTTGCGTTGGCCAGGGGCTTGAATAAGCTTTAAGGTATGCATGTCTTTAGAAAAAGGTTAGGTTAAGTGTTTTTGTTCCGGTGTTTGTTTTCCTATTCTATTACATGCATCCAGCTTAGGTGTACCTATTTTATTGGTGACTGCAAAAGACGTATTGAAGTTAAATCCTTAATAAAATAATAAAATATAATGATAAAATAATTTTTTTTTTTGTTTTCTTTATATATTATATTTTTATTATAATATGGTAAATACAATAAAAAAAATAAAATTATACCACAATATATGTATCACAAAAAGCATATTTATCTAACTTCATAAATTTATGCTAAATTGATATATCAATTACCATGGAGTCACTAGTATAAAAGTAAAGGAAAATACAAAATATAAAATGCCTAAAATTGCATTCTATGCGGTTTTAGAGAAACAAAATGATTAAGTATCAAATCTACATCAAATACTTCTCACACTAAATAATTCATGACTAGTGAAACATACTTTAATGATATTATAAGAATTAAACTTTGGTCCAGATGTGTTGCAAAAGAGCACTTTTGCAGCACCCAATCCTTAGTTGACAGGTCAGCAAAAGCTAAAAAATTACACCACAATATCATAAGTCTAAATACACTAAATTGATTTCTTTTTTTTTTTTTTCTCGTTTATCTTCACGCCTGCCGACACCATAATCATTTCATCACTTCTCTCATTTTTTCTTTTTCTTTTTCTTTTTCTTCCTTCTCTCCTAAACACCATAATCATTTCATCACTTCTCTCATTTTTTCTTTTTCTTCCTTCTCTCCACGCCTCACCTTCTTCTTCTTCCTTTTCTTTTTTCTTTTCTTCTTCAAGCTGCAACAGAATGGCCATGGAGGTTTGTTCTCTTTTTTCTTTTTTTCTTCTTCCTTCTCTTGTGAGTCATCTTCTCAAGCAATTTTCCGATGTCAAAGCTATTTTTTCTGGCCTTTAGGGTGATAAAGTCCCTAAAGGGTTAACTTTTTTTCTATAGCTTTTAGATTTGAATTAAAAAACGAGTTTTGAGGCATTAGAAATGATTTTTGAGGCATTAGAAACAGATTTTAGGCATTAGAATCGAGTTTTGAGATGGATTTCAATGGGTCAGGGCGCGTTCGTTGTTGGGTCATTGCCAGCAAGAGGCTAGACCCACTACCGGCGTGGGTCTAGCCAGATCCATGGCCGGCATGGGTCCAAACCCACCGCACAAGGTGGTCCTGGGTTAGGCTCACGCCGGTGAGTTCCTCTTAGTCTTTCATGTTATGCGGTTTTTATCTTTCATGTTGTGTGAGTTTTTTTAGGTATCTCTCATTTTGATTTGGTGTGGGTAAGCTTATTTTATTTTTTGCACTTGATGAGGTGTCATGTAGGAATTGGGTATTGTAAAGTGGGGGGTTTACACCACGACCGGACCATAGGGGCTCTCATATTATAATAAAATTATTAGCATATTTCGATAGCTATTCCCCTAAAATGAATTAATAAAAAGAACAAATCTAAGATTGACAATAATCTTCTGAAACTCGGTGATGCTTAACAAAACTCCAAAGTATATAAAACACACTTTACATAATAATAATAATAATAATAATATTGTTTTAGAATAAGATAAATAAAATGATGAAAATGAGAGATATATCTCAATTAAAAAGCTTAAATTATAACAATTAATATAACATCAAACAATTAAAAATTAACAGGATGCTGCACAATGAATTGAAGGTGCAACAAACCAAAAATTAACACCTACTGTCGATTACAAGAATTTAAAAAAAAAAAAAATCACCCATTCCACTCGTCACTCACTCTAAGTATTCAACAAGGCAACACCTCTTTTGCTGCCCATGTGCCTACAGGCGCCACAGCTTCCAAACTCCCTAAAAAGTCTAAAAATACAAACTAATCTTGAATCCCTCTTTGGCTCTTTCTCTGTTCCTCTTTCTTTTTCTTTTCCACTTTCTCTCTTGCAGGTGTAGTGCCAAGAACAAGCAAATCAAATTCCTAATCACTAATCAGAGCGGTAGGGAGCGTAGGAGAGGAGCAGAGCAGCGGAGTTGCCGCTCTTGCCTCTTTCTCTTCTTCACCTTCCTCTTTTCTTTTCTTTTCTTTCTTTTTTTTTTCTTTTTTTTTTTTTTTTTTTTTTTCAGTGTTTCTTTATATTATATGACTATTTGACTATATAGTGACATATACCTAACCTTCTAGTCCTAATTCTACATGTTTTTTTGAAGACAAAATTGATTATTATTATTATTTTCAGTTTCTTTATATTATACTATTTGACTATATAGTGACATATAACTAACCTTCTAATCCTGATTCTACATTTTTTTTGAAGACGAAATTGATTATGATTTTTTTTTTTTTTTTTGTAGGAGCGATAACAAAATTTTCCAAACAAAAATACTTAAGAAACTTTTATTTTTTATTTTTTTACTAGGGGCACCCGCCCTCGGGTCACCTTTATGTAAATTTGCCACTAAATATTGCAAAGTTTGCTTTGCTTCTGTTTGTGTCTATCAAATCAGTCATATAGGTTTCAAAAGTAATAAAATTAGTTCTTACGCTTTCTCAAAGTATACAATCAATTCTTTTGTCTACCTCTACTTGTCATACATGAAAAAAAAAAAACAAATAAATAGTAAAAAAGCTACTCAGTCCAATCTTATTTTTACCATGTGTATCATCATCTTTGTATAATTATTCATAAGTCATCCGCACTATTATTTATCTCATCCCTTCAACTCAACCCTTGCTAGTCATTAGCCCTACAAAGTCAAATAATAATAATAATAAATAAATAAATAAAATAAAATAAAATAAATAGTAAAAAAGCTATGCGATCGAATCTTATATTCGCCATGTGTATCATCTTTGTATGATTATTCATAACTCATCGGCACTATTCCTAATATCATCCCTAGATCTAGACTATGCATTAGCCCTACCAAGTCAAAATAAACAAATAGATAGTAAAAAAACTGTGGTCAAGTCTTATTTTCGCCATGTATATCATTTTTATATAATCATTCATAAGTCATCCGCACTATTCTTCATCTCATCCTTGGACCTTGACTACTCATTAGCCCTACCAAGTCAAACAATAATAATAAACAAATAGTAAAAAGGCTATACCGTCCAATCTTAGTTTTGCCATGTGTATCATTTTTATATAGGAAAATATTAAAGGTATAACAAAAATCCAACTTATGTCCAACTTCTCTCCTACATGGCAAAATGTGGGTTTTGCAGCACCCAATAGGAGAAGGACACCTCACATAAAGGGGGAAAAATGCACAAAAAAAAACCTACACACTAATGCATCTGATTTTCAACTAAAGAAGAAAGAAAAGAGGGAAAAGAGAAGGAAGAACGAGACCCACGGCCGGCCGCTGGTTTTGCAGCACTCACGGCCAGTGAATTCGCCGTTGAGTTCGTTGGTTTTTTCTTTAGTTTTTACATAGATTCGGCGACTTTTAGGGTAATAAAATGGCTCCGATTTTAGGATGATAAAATCACCAAAAGGGTTAACCTTCCCCTCTAGGTTTTAGTTTTGAATAAAAAATTAAGTTTTGAGGCATTAGAAACAAGTTTTGTGGCATTAGAATCGATTTTTGAGGCATTAGAAATGAATTTTTAAGCATTATAATCGATTTTTGAGACATTAGAATTATTTTTTAGGCTGGGTTTGGTAGAAAAGTCGTTGGAGATGGTGACCTAAGTCGCCGGAGATGGTGACTTAAGTCGCCGGAGATGGTGACCCAAAGTCGTCAGAGATGGTGACCCAGCTGTGGATCAACCGTCACTGGTGAGTTCGCTGATGGTTTCTGTTGTCGTTGTCATCGCCAGAGCAGGTGGGTGGTGAGTTCGCATGAGCTGACGTCGTCGCTAGAGCATAGGATTTTTTTTTTTTTTAAATGCCATCTAGGAGAGAAGTTGGACATTAGTTGGTTTTTTGTTGTGTCCGTATCAATCCTCTTTTATATAATCATTCATAAGTCATTCGCACTATTTCGTATCTCATCCTTGGACCCTAACTACTCATTAGCCCTACCAAATCAAAATAAATAAATAAATAGTAAAAAAACTATGCGGTCCAATCTTATTTTTGCTATGTGTATCATCTTTGTATAATCATTAATAAGTCATCTGCACTATTCATCATCTCATCCCTGAACCCTGACTACTCATTAGCCCTACTAAGTCAAATAATAACAATAAACAAATAGTAAAAAAGCTATGCCATCCAATCTTATTTTCGTCATGTGTATCATCTTTGTATAATCATTCATAAGTCATCCGCATTATTCCTCATCTCATCCGTAGACCCTGACTACTCATGAGCCCTACCAAGTCAAAAAAACAAAATAATAAATAAATAGGAAATCATATTTTTGAATTGATTTGGATACGATGCTCAAATAAAAAATTTGCGCCAAACCTTATCTTACCACCAATTTTCTCATGAAGTTAGAAAAAGAAGAGGTGGTCAAAGGTGTTATAAAAAATAAAAAATAAAAAAATAAAAATAAAATATTGGGAAAGCATCTTTTGTAATTTTCTTATAAAGTTCTCCAAATGCCTCTCTGTGCAGAAAAGTCAGCTGCAACCCAGCAAAAGAGACTAGTGATCAAATGAATTGCACAAGATTTAGCATGTAACATAGCCATAGATTGATCCACTTATAAGTGCAAAAACTTGCGATAATAGATATATAATGGTATCGGTCAAGGTAGTAATTAAATCTCTTTTATTTTTAGCTATATTAGATTGGAAAGAGAGTGAGGCATTCCAACGTAGATCTTAGTACAAACGCTACAATTCAAGATAAAACCTAACATTTGGGAATGGGCCAAAATAAAGATTTGAACCAATAGTTTCTTGGCACATAGTCCAGCAAAGGGCTACAAAAAATGACGGTTTTTAGGCAGTCCCATAGAGAAGCTGCTTCAAGAAACGCCTACTGCAATTGCATTGAACCAAAGCCCATGTGGCCAATATAGTAATCCTCTTTATATGATTTACAATTTACTTTCTTCAACATGTTAGGGAACAAAATTGAAAATTGATCCAAAACTTGGAATAATACTTCTCCTCACATGTAAATGCAAACTATCCTCAATAAATAAGTCTCAACACATACAATATTTAATTGAAATGAAAAATAAACTATGAACTCAATGATTGAATTCTGGACCACTCTTATAATACCAAATTAAATTACCGTGCATCCTAAAAGATAGTGATCACTTACTTACCTTGGGTTTGTCCTTCTTGCCATGGAGTCTATAGCTGGTATTGTGAAATACAGAGTTCAGCCGTTGGATGGATCATGATTTGAAGCATCTTCTCTATTTTGGCATCAATGATAATATTAACACCAATCAAGATGTTTTCTTTATTATTATTATTATTTTTTTCTTTTGGCCTGGCTGTAATAAGGCATGGTTCCAGTTGAGAAACAATTGACATTTGAGGCCTTCAAAATTGATCAGAAATTATTGTACTTAATCTGATTTTTGGGCTCTGAAATTGAAAGAGGGAAGACAACCAATCGAGATTGGGAGAGCCGTATATGTCATGTAAAACCATCTCCTTTAGAAAGCTTCAGTAATGTAACAAGTCTTGCTTAGTGATTGGGCTAGATGCCGTTGATTTACTTCAAACTTTTGACATAACGGGAATGAAAACAAGAAGCTGTCAAACACATGCATTTTAAAGAGCATGAAGTGAAACATGGGCATCTTCTATGCAAATTATTTTTCTGTTGTACATAAATAAAGCAAATAAAAGTATATTTAACATGAATTTTTCGTCACTTCGGTTCTTATAAAATATAAAATTTTAAGAGCCATAGCTTATGATTCAAATCCCCTTCTTTCCTTGGTTACCTTCGCAACTTGAAATGTGTTAGAGCAGAGTTCCCGTCAAGTCCTTTCCCATCATAGTAAGCAATGAAATCTTGCACCGAGGTTTCCCTGTATACAAGGGGGACTATCTTCTGACAGCAATTCCGTGATGGGGCCATAAATCATTGTTGATGGGTGAAGATGAGGAGAGAAAAAGCATGCAACAGATACTCTTAGTCCTTGCTTGTTTGCTACCACTCGGTTCTCTACACTTTTTAATCTGTCATTAGATATGAGCTGCAAAAATACAACAGAATAATCCTTTAAACAGCTGATAAGCAGTCACAAATCAAATTATTCTCCTATAGTTTTGGTTCTATAACCTTGAACAGTTACCATCAGGCATAAAAACCAAGATAACCAAATTATTTTCTCATTTCTCATGCAATAAATGCAAAATATTTTTGAACTTGAATATGCATAGTGGCATCAATCTAAACTTCGGAAATGATTCTAACAAGTTCGATGCTTTTGCTTCTTTTTTTCTCTTACACTTTGGCTCCTTTTTTTCAAATGCATAACCTTTAGAACAGAGGAAGAAATCATCATAATAATGAGATTCTGCTAAATTCAGGAACCAGCCTCCTCCTTTGTCAAGTTTTTTGTATATCCTGCCCTTTTGGTAATCATAAGGTAACTTATTATCCCTTAGACTTCTAAACCTAATATAACTTTAACACATAAAACATTATATTATATATATATATATATAACTTCAACACATCTCCAATGTTTACAACTAGAGCTCCAGGAACAGGAGGGACATCAATGTAATGGTTTTGATGAAGAACTTGAAGTCCACCAATGTGGTCTTGAAGTAAGATGGTGAGAAAATCAGGATCCGAGTGTTTGGACGTTCCCATTGTCAGTTCAGGCTCAGGGCATGCTGGATAGTAGTGGCTGAGAAATTGATGCCCCTTTGCACACTCCAGGTCTATAAGGTGGTCAGGTTTGAGCCCAAGTGCTTCGGATAGCAATTCAAACAAAGTGATCCCCAACTTATGGACCTGCTTAGAATACACGATAATTATGTCTCTGAAATTCAAACTATGATTCAAGATCGATAAAACCAATTGTAATCTTCCTAATGGTATTCAAGCCATTAAAGCTTCAAGTAAACCTTAACTAAAACGAATGATAATTAAAATAATAATATGCACATTTCTTCTGTAGATGTTCAATGTTTTGTCAATATCTACCAGATAGCATAGTCAAAGATATTCCAACTAGAAGCAAGAATATGGATTACTTTGCAATTTTGTGGGTGGTTAGCAATTGCAGACATAATACAACATTCTTTGTGACACACCTGGAGCAATGAAATGGGAGATGAAGAAAAAGTAAGACTGCCGGTTGGAAATATCAGCAAGTACTCCTTTTATCCTCTTAACGGTGTCACATTCCATGTCAAATAAACAAGTTCGTCGGTTAATGCGAAGCTTAAATTAAGAAAATTAATGAGAAGCGCAACCTGGTGTGGTGTTCATTCAACCATGATGTCAATTTTCGAATGAAAAATTACTTTTCCTATCCAATAAAGATTAATTAGGGGGAAGAAAATCCAGTTGTTAACTGTTACCTACCAATGCTACGATTTCATAATTCTTAAATTGGATTGCTTCGAGATCGCTGAAAACAATTATCCTTTAATGTTCCCAGAGTATCTAATAACTATTCATTTAATTCAAGAATGAAATAAGAGATTACCTGCAAACCAGAGGCAATTCTTGAGGGTCAAGAGGCTCAGGGCCCATAACACAAACAAGAGTATCCCTCCAATTAGCGAACCTTGAATTGTACAAATGATAGTTACTACCATACTTCACCTTCCTCATCGACTCCGAAGTATAATAACCAGCCTTCACCTCTGTTGGTAGCTCATGGAACCCACGCGCCGCCTCCAGCATGTCCTCCAACACCCTTTCAGCTATTCCATGGTTAACCACCTGAAAGAACCCCACCTCCTCGGCGGCCCGCCGGACACCGGCTACTTTATCGCCACGCCTGGCGAAGATGTCACTAAGGTCGATGACCGGAATTGTGATTTGGGTATTGGTTGTCTCACTGGAATTGTGGCTGTCGCCGCCGGCGAGATCTTCTGGCGATCGGACGAAAATTCTCGGGATTTTGGTAATACCGTCATCCACAAGGCCTTTGACACCGGCCTTGGACTCATCAAAGGACTTTAGCTCTTGAAGACGATCAGGGTTTACGGAATTACCGATGACTGATTCGCCGGCGCCGGTGATTGTCATTCTTCTTTGCTCTGGTTGTGGAAAGTTAAAGATACGACTTTGATAGCTGATTTTTTATACTTGTCTGAGCGTGGATCCCCGGCACGTTTTCTGCGGCATGTGAGGTTCCAATGACGATCATCTGACTTAAGGGTGTCAATTTTCTTTTTCATTTGATTTTGGTGGTGTAAACGAAAATGGGAGAAATACAGAAAATGAAACTGCTTACTAAATAGGGTTAAATATTTTATTATTATTATTTTTTTATACGCAAGGTTAAATATTCTTTTGGGTGAATATCTAGGGTTTTAATACTTTATTTATTTATTTGTTTATTTATTTTAGAAGCAAAAAAAAAAATTTATTTTTATTTTTTTTATGTGGTTTTATTTTTATTATAAAAATATATGTGATTTTCATAAAAATCAAAATAATACTTTTATTAAAATTTAACAATATGTTTTATCAGTACTAATCAAATACGATTATCTACTTCTGGAAAGCTGAGGAACAAGAAGTATGGTCCATACAAGATACTAAAAAGATTAACAACAATATATATGCCATTGATCTTCTAGAGGAAATTGTGATATCCTCAACATTCAACATGACAGATATTTTTGAATATTTTTCACTAGAGAAGTCGTAACTCAACTTGAGAATAGTTCTTGTCAAGAATGAGAGATTGATGAAAAACGGATAAAGATTTTATTTGATTTTATTATGATTTACAATTAAGACTTTATTTTCTTTCCTTTTTAAGGTTCTTTACTAACTTGGATTAAGCTTAATTTCACTACTAGGAGTACAAGTATTTATCTTCTATATATGTGTTAGTTTGTAATGTAAAAGAGTAAAAGACAATTGAATTATTGTCAAAATTGAAAATTTCTCAAACACGCTACAGAGTTTATCATTCTTCACGCTTAAGGGCTTGTTTTATCTTTCGATCAAACGACACAAACACTTCTGATTTGTGTTACTATGTATTTCTCTATGTCACACAAGATTTAGCATGTAACATAACCATGAATGATCCACTTATAAGTACAAGAACTTGCAATGACATATTTATAACTGTATCAGCCAAGGTACGTAGTAAATGTTGAGAAATAATTCTACATCGGTTGTGGACAAGAATTTGGGCATGTTTATAAATAATGGATAACCCTCTATTGTTAAATCGGTTTTATAAGATGAGTTAAGCTCACGAATTTCTTCATGGTATCAAAACTTACCATAGAATGAATGTGGCCTGCAATATTTATCTTGTGATAAGGACTATGAAAAATACCGGCTTGCATGTAAGAAAGGGTGCTGAAAAATAATCCCACATGTCTTGTGGACAAGACCTTGAATATGTTTATAAAAAATGGACAAACCTTACTTGTTGAACGGATTTTATGATATGAGTTAGGCTCATAAATTTCTTTAATAAATCGTTTTAGTTTTAGTTTGATCAAATTGAACGTAAGACCTGCTTCAATTCTATCCAAATCCTTACCATTTTTATACTAATACTAACACCAATCAAGATGTTTTCTTTTTATTTTGACCTAGCCAATTGATTGTAATTTATAAAGTCAAATCAAAATTAAATATATCTGATTTGATTTTATCAATCATACCATTTTGAGCTTTAGGCTAACGTTAGATTTCAATCTTGTGGAATTTCATTTTTACTTTATTTTCTTTCTTTTTCTCTTCTCATCGTTTTGTGTCTTTTGATTTGATTTGATTCTCATGTATAGTTTTTGAGTTAGTTCCTCAAATATATCAAAAATCATTCTATGAGTGTATATTTTCATTGCTAATTTAAGTTTCTTTTATCTTGATTCCGGAGTCTTTTTCGATGAAAAAAATATATATACTTTGCTACCCCACGTGTGCCACTTGTATTATTTTTCTTTGGGTTTGTCATAGATTTGAGTTTTGTGCATTGTCTAGAAAAGAGGGCTTCTTTGAATTTGCCAAGATCTGTACAATCTTCTCTGGCATCCTCTTCGCCAGAGACTTCTCCACCGGCCTCGTTTGAGTCATCTCCTTTAGCCTTCAGTATTAAACGGCGTCTTCTTCGGTGAATCCACCTATTTTCATCCTTCTCCAACCATCGTGGGTTCTCCACCTCTGTTGCCTCAAGCGTCCTCCAACTTTCCATGATTGTTGTCACGGATTTGGATCTCAATCCTAAGTGTAAGAACTTGTGATGACAGATTTATAATTGTATCAGCCAAGGTACTAGTAAATGTTGAGAAATAATTCTACATTGTTTGTGGACAAGACTTTGGACATGTTTAAAAGGAATGGATAACCCTCCCTTGTTGAATCGGTTTTATAAGATGAGTTAGGCTCACGAATTTCTTCATGATATCATAACCTATCACAGGACGAATGGGGCCCGCACTATTTATACCATGACAAGGACCAGAAAAAATACCAGCCTGCAGTGGAGAGGGTGTTGAGAAATAATCCCATATGTCTTGTGGACAAGACCTTGAACATGTTTATAAAGAATGAACAACCCCTTACTTGTTGAACCGATTTTATGAGATGAGTTAGGCCTACAAATTTCTTCAATAAATCCTTTTTCAGTTTTAGTTTGATCAAATTGAACATAAGACCTACTTCAATTCTATCCACATCCTTACCATTTTAGAAAGAAAACTTGTTTCACGTTGACCCAGATGGTGAAGGTGATCGCAGTTTGTTTTTGGTTTTTGTTTTTGTTTTTTTTTCCTGTTCTTTGAAGTTTGTCTTTCAATTTAAAAGATGGTGGATGATCTCATGAACATGTGGGGGAACCTTTCCCTTCGAGAAGATGAAGATGTTGAGTTGGAGATTTAGGAATGCTCAAGAGGAGAGATAGGTCAACGGAGCAAACTTAGCATTGTGGGAAAGCTAATTGTAGACCGGTGGATTAGTAAAGGGATTATCAAGCCCAAACTAATTCGGGGATGGAAGCCTAAGGGGTCGCTCTCTTTCAAAGTCTTGGGGGGATAATCTCTTCCTGGTGGAGTTTGAGTATCCATGGGACAAGGAGAGGGTATTGAAGGGTCGGCCTTGGACTGTAGAGGGGAATTTGTTCTCGGTGGAGGACTATGATGGTGTAACCCTGCCGAACAAAATTGCTTTCGAATTAGTGACTCTTTGGGTGAGAATGTTTAACTTACCTCTCTTCTGTATGGTGAAGGATGTGGGGTATCAAATCGGATCAACGATGGGGAAAGTTGAGGAAGTCGAAATTGACGAGGATGGCATAGGATGGGGAAAGTTTGAGAGTCCAAATAAAAATCAATCTCCTGAGGCCGATTCCTAGAGGACAACGGGTGAAGTTGAAGGGGAATTCAGAATGGATATCATTTCATTACGAGCGTCTGCCTCGAATTTGCCTCAACTGTGGAGTCATTAAACATGGTAGTAGGGCTGTTCAAACCCAAGACCTCACGGTGGTGAACCACAATATGGTCCCTAGTTGCGAGTTCCTCCCCCTTCCAGTCGTCCCTTTCATAATTGGGAGAGGAAGGGAGTTTGGAATGGAGATATCGCCTTTGAGGGTCAGTCACAATCTGCTGGAAAATGGTGCAGGTCCGGCAAGTTCCATTCAGGTGATGGTGAGTCGAAGAAAGAAGACAGAGCAGAATGGACGGGAGATGCCACACCGAAAAACTTTAGCACCGAAAATCGAGAGAGCCAAGAGCCATTGGTAAGGGAGATGGCTGATATAACGAAAACGGACAAGGGGCAATGATTGCGGGAGCAAAAATGCAAAGTCTGGTGGATTGAGTGGGAGTGATTCCCACAAGGCAACGGATCCTCGTATGGCAACGGATCCTTGCCAAGCACATCAGTATTTTGAAATGGAAGGTATTAATGGAGAAGGTGAAAAAATATTCTCCGATGGCATTAATGAGGAGCAAGAGCTAGAAGGCAAGAAAATCAGGAATGAGAATAATGTGGTGGAGCCAGCTAAGGCGCAAGGCTTTAATTCCCCTATAAGTGTAGAAACCCTCCAGCAAAAAATAAGTGATATGGCGGTTGGAAAGGAGAAAAATGATGTACACATGGATGACATGTGGCTGAAATCAAATAATTCTTTGGAAAGTCTTGGGCCTATGGGACATGTGGGGAGTCTTAGGAGCCTTACAACTCTCATAGGAAAAAAGCCCATGCAGAAGGGGGAACATCAAACCTTCATGGGGAAATCGTGAAATCAAGGGAAACACTGTGGTGACTTGGAAGCGACATGCTAGAAGCGGACCAATCTTTAGTGACAACCCACCCATTTTGCAACCAGGTGAATTTAGGAAGAAGCGAAGCACCAAGGATGAGGGCGGAACGGGGAAGGGTGAAAAAAAGGGGGAAAAAATCTGAAGGGGAGGATTGGTGTTTGGAAAATGAAATTATCAGTTTGAGAGTGGCGAAGGTTGTTGTTTAGGCTCGCCAATCACAATGAAAATTATAAGTTGGAACTGTCAAGGGCTTGGTGTGACGCCCCGCCCAGTGGGAATATCAATTAACCAGTAATTGACCCCACGGTGCGCCATCCCAGCCATGTCCCTCCGAGACACGACCTCTGGGAAATCACTTTCCTCGTCATAACGAGAAAACTGCAGAAGACTTTACCAAGACTATGGGATTTAAGAGAAAGTAAATAGAACTCTACACAACAATACTAGAGATAAAATGTTACATCCATAGCATAATAAGTAGTCATCAATGTACCGGCCATCAGGCCGTCAACTAGGAAGATAGATACAACCCAAATGTATGTTACATCAACATAGTTCTCAAAAGATCAAAAGATCAATGCCTAAATCTAAGTTTTAACAAAGCTAATGAGATCAGAATCTCGATCATGTCTACAGGTAGATCCTCCATCTTCCCACATCGTCCTAAGCCAAACCGGATCCATGTCCTCAAAAATTATCCGTATCAGGTCCTGAGCAATCACCCACGTAACCTCCGATGACATCTTCGTCTAGTGCAGCTAAACCGCGCAATTAATCGAAATGATGGGGAAAAACATAAACAAAAGGGTAAATCTAAGACTTAGTGATTTTTAATTCAGATAATGCCCATGCCAGTTTTGTAAGTGAACTAAAGTATTTATTGAACAAAATAGTTCCTCCATGATAGATTATTTATGCGTGATATATGTATAAGAATGATATATGCATATGGTGTCAACAATTGTCATAGTTCAACGATATGGTCTACCCGAGATATTATCCCTTCTCAGCAGGGTTAATGCTGTCTCGAGGGACCTATAATATAATGCCAGTGCCCCAGCCATTGCACAACATACCATACGTAACACTAGTGGCATGATCGGGTCCGACCTCGAGTGGCCCACACCAACTAGTGACGTCTGTCTTATAGTGACCGAACCATTGAGAATGGTTGCATCAAGGTCACGAAACCAATGGATCCACAGCCCTTACATAACACACACATTTGACCATAAAGCTAACATGTATAGTAAGCCCATGGCCATTACTACCGCACGTACCGGTGTACCATGTCATATGATGCAAATTATCTTGTCTGTATTTTACATGCATGTCTTTTACAAGTCTCACTTGGTTAACAGATTTAGCACAACATTTTTCTCAAAAATGATAGAGTTCATGTGCAATACGTACAAACGGTGAGAGTTGTAAAGTATGCATGTTTTCTTGGTACACAAAATAGACATGCAGTGCATAGAAAACAACAATGTGCATTATGTGAGTTAAAACTCACCTGGGTCGATACGTGTCTCTGAAAACTCCAAATGATCTGGGTTCTCCAAATCTGTGAAAACCTTTCTATTAGTCCTATTCCCACTATAACAACTCTAAATCAAGGAAAACATAAGCTATCAGACTTTTGGCGAAAATAGGGCTTCCCTGTCACACAGTGACCGTACGTCCGGACTCGGGTGCATACGTCATTGCAGTAACGACAGACACGTCCGGTCTCGACCTGTGACGTCCAGATGTGGGTTCTTGGGGAGAACCTCATTTTCTCTCCACTGTCCGCCTATCCTCCGACTCTTAAGGCTACTGGGTACTACCTAGAGCCTTTAAATCTAGCTTAAACCTCCATGCAATGTAACAACGTTAAACTTAATCGAACGTTAACTCAAGCGGGTCTTGAGGTGCAACTAGGCTAACCATTACATCTAAACAATAACCAAGCAGCGTAACAACATAAACAAAAGCTTATGGATCGAATGTTACCTCCTTGAAACAAAACCGCGAGAGTTCCACTTCATGAACGTCCCGAACTTGCAAACTCTTGCTCACACACGCTTACCAAACACTCATAAGCTTGGAAACTCTCTGGAAACAAACTAGCAGCCTAGAGGCGTTCTGGAAACTGTGAAAATAACGAGGGGGTAGGGCTCTATTTATAGGCCCAGAAAGCAGCAGACGTCCGACCAAAGAGCATAAGTCCGGTGGTTCTTGCCCAGTAGTTCAAAGGCTATCTCGTACTTCCAGGTATTATCCAGAGGGTATACAAAAAGTAGCGTACGTCTGGTGGTCCCGTGTACGTCCGCCAATACGGATTGCAGAGTATACGTCCGGTGGTCCCCCCGCGTACGTCCGCACTACCGACAACAGCGTACGTCCACCTAACCTAGCGTACATCCGCTAAAAAGTCTAAATTACCCTTATAGCAGCCTTAGTGACCCAAAGCCCAAATTAACTCCCCCAACTAAGCCACTTATGCCTAGTTAGAAATTTGGGTCACTACACTTAGGAACCTTCGATCAGTTAGGAACCTTGTCGGATGGTAAAGGTAAAGTAGCCTAAATGGTGTTTTTGATGGAGACAAAATTGAGACAAAATAAAATGGAGGTGATAAAATTAAAAGTTGGTTTTGATAATGTTTTTACGGTGGATTGTGTCGGTAGAAGTGAGGGATTAGCGTTACTTTGGATAAATGAAGCGGGGGTTACTATTCAAAATTACAGTCGCCGCCATATCAACACAATAGTGTAGCCTTTGAACGAGGGAGTGGCTTGGAAATTTACCGGATTCTATGGTCATCCGGAAGTGAGTAAGAGGAAGGAGGCATGGAATTTGTTACGTCACTTAAAATATTTCTTACCGAAGCCTTGGCTTTGTGTAGGAGATTTTAATGAAATAGTAGCTGCTTTTGAGAAAAGATGAGGGTTGAGGCAAACCAATGGTTTAATGGAGGATTTCAAATATGCACTATCCTACTATAAGCTCTCTGATTTGGGAGCTCTTGGTCCCTTCTTCACTTGGCATAATGGTCAAGAGGAATTTTTCACGGGAATGTCTTGACTGAGCCACAGCCTCTTCAGAATGGTGTTCTTTGTTCTGGGTATGGAGGTGGTGGTTGAAGCCTCTTTGACATCCGACCATTCCCCTTTAACAATTGCACTCAAAGGTCAACATAATGGAAGAAGGAAAAAAAGAAGCTTCAAATATGAAGCCAAGTGGGCAATGGATGGAGCAAGCAAGGAAATTGTGAAGCAGGTATGGAGGACAAAACAAAATCAAGGGGACAAATGGCAAACACTAAACCGAAAGTTAAACCTTTGCAAGGGACAACTCACAAACTAGAGCAAAGGGAAATATGAACACCTGGAGGAGGAAATAAAACAAAAAAGTGCACTTATAGCTGATTTGCAAGAAAAAGGGGGCCTACCAGATTATGAAGCTGTCGAAACCTCCAAAATGAAGTTCATTCCCTCTTGGCTCAAGACGAACTTCAATGGTATCAATGGTCGAAGGAACTTTGGTTGAGAAATGGGGATAGAAATACCAAGTTTTTCCATGAAAGTGCAAAGCAAAAGAGAGGGAGAGATGAGATTGAAAAAATAGTAGATGCAGAGGGTGTGTTGAGAGAAGACCCACAGGAAGTGGAAAGTGCACTGGTGAACTATTTTTCCTCACTATTCATGTCAGATTATGGAGGGGAAAATATTATAAATCTTCAAGGCATTGAGGGGTGTGTGACACCAGAAATGAATGTGGCATTGGTAAAGGAATTTTCCAAAGAAGAAATCAAAGAAGCATTTAACAAATGTCACCCCTAAAAGCTCTGAGTCCGGATGGGCTTTCGGCGGGTTTTTTTCAAGATCATTGGGACATGGTGGGGAGGAGGTTTGTCAAGCTGTATTGTCTTCTCTCAATTCAGGTTTTATCAATAATGAATTGAATTTTACTTATATTGAGCTTATTCCAAAAATTGCTAAACCGTCAAATGTGTCTGAATTCCGCCCCATTAGTCTCTGTAATGTTGTTTACAAGATATTGTCTAAGGTTCTCGCCAATAGATTGAAGTTGATTTTGCTTAATATTATTTCACCCTATCAAAGTGCATTCATTCCACGTAGGCTCATAACTAATAATGTCCTTGCAGCCTATGAAACCCTTCACACCATGCATTCTTGTATGTATGGTAGGAAGGGGTACATGGCCGTGAAATTGGATATGAGCAAAGTATATGACAGGGTGAAATGGAGATTTTTGGAGGAGGTGATGAGGCGGATGGGTTTCGTAGAAAAGTGAGTATCACTGATTATGATGTGTGTGCGGACAGCCACTTATGCGGTGCTCATTAATGGTAATCCCGCGGGTTGAATTTATCCCTTCAGAGGGATAAGACAAGGGGACCCCATTTCGCCATACTTGTTCTTGCTATGTGCAGAAACTTTCAGTTCACTGTTGACTCAGGCAGATTAGGAGGGTTTTCTAGAGGGAGTGCTCATGTCTAGGAGGGGACCTTGTATAAACCATTTGTTATTTGCAGATGACAGTTTACTTTTTTGTAGGGCTAGCATTGAGCACTAGTAGAAGTTGACTGATATTTTACAAGATTATGAGCGAACTTCGGGCCAATGATTAAATCGCTTAAAAATGGAAATCTTCTTTTGTTGTAATACATCCACAATGATAAGAGAAAAAATTGCGGAGGTATCCGAAATTCCCGCATCACAAAGATATGACACTTATCTTGGTTTGCTAGCTCTTATTGGCAAATCAAGAATTGCAGCTTTTAGAACATAAAGGAGAAGGTATGGAAGAGACTACAAGATTGGAAGCTAAAATTCCTCTCTCAGGCTGGGAAGGAAATCCTCATGAAGGTTGTCATCCAAGCAATTTGACATATAGTATGGGGGTTTTCCTTTTACCAAAAGCCTCTGCAATAAATTCATTAATGCAATGATTTTGGTGGGGTCATCAAGCAAAGGATTTTGGTATTCCATGGATGAGTTGGAGTTGAATGGGGTTCTCGAAAGAAAAAGGAGGTATGGGCTTCGCGATTTACATTGTTTTAATAAAACACTTTTAGCCAAGCAAATTTGGAGAATGTGGAAAATGGAGGATAGCCTAACAACAAGGATAATGAAGGCTAAATACTTCCCAAGCTGTTCTATTCTTGAAGCTCAATTGGGAAACAAACCCTCCTATGCTTGGAGTAGTATTCTTAAATCCAAGGAGTTGGTGAAAGAGGGTTTAATATGGAGGATTGGTAATGAGAGTGTACCGATTTGGGAGCTAAATGGGTCCCTATTAAAACAACTTATTGTGTGTAATGTCCCCCAAGCCCGTTGGCAGATATTGTTGTAGGACGGGACCTTATTGATCAAAATACTTTGTGGTGGCATCAGAAAATCTTGGAGGAAAATTCAGTCCAGAGGAGGTTTGGGTGATTAAGTCTATCCCCATTAGCTCCACAAATCAACCTGATGTTAAGATTTGGAGAGGAACGGCACAAGGGGACTTTTCGGTGCGAAGTGCCTACCATATGGCAAAAGAAATGGAGATTCAAACTCGGGCTGAAAGCTCTAGAAGGATAAGTGACAGTGACATCTGGGGAATTTGGAAATCATCCCTTCCAAACGCGGTAAAGAATTTCTTGTGGCGAGCATGTCAAAACATATTACCCACTAGAGATAATTTATGTAGGAAGAAGAGAAAATTGAAAAAAAAAAAAAAAAGAAAAAGAAAAGAAAGAGGCCATGTTGCCCATCAAAAGAGGCTAAGTTGCCTATCAAAAGAGATTAAGTTGCCCATCCATTGGCCTGTAATTGGCCTATTTTTTGCTCGACTCTGTGGTACTTAAAACCCAGGTCATTCAGCCCATAGTTGGCTCTCACTTTAGTCCAAAGTTGGCTATCTTTTTATTTGGCTTTATAGTATTGTTTAAAACCCAAACCTAGACACTTAAAACTCAAGCCCATAGTTGGCTCTCATTTCAGCCTAAAGTTGGCTTCATTTTTTGCTCCCATAGATGAATTTCTTTTGTATTGTTTTGCTATCTCAAAAATAAATAAATAAATAAAACTCAAGGTTTCAAGATCTTACACCTTGAGTTTGAGGGAGGATGGTAGAGCATATTTGAGTGATCCTAAAGTTAGGGATTTAATATTATGAGAATTGATTTAATTGATCAAATCAAATCATAATTAAATATATCTAATTTGATTTTATCAATCATACCATTTTATATTATCTCCTTATCCCTATACATAAAGACTATTTGTATTGTAAAACATTCATTCAATAAGAGCCTAATGTAGCATTTAGGACTTTATCTGTAGATGTAAGTCATACACCAAACCACGTAAAATATATTTTCTCTCCATCTATTTTATTATTCCGCATTTTATATTCATACTATTATGAATTTCTTCAGTAATAGGGCATGCTTCTAGTTGACAAAAAACTGACATTAGAGGCCATTCATAATTTGTCAGATTTATATATATATAACAAGAAACCACTCCAAGGTACTTTGTATATCCACCCCTGTTAGCCTGTAGGGATAAATTGATCAGAAATTATTGTAAGAGAGAAGATAATCAATCAGATAGGGAGAGCACTGGGTTTTGGGCTCTAAAACATGGATATCTTCTATCATATACAAATTTTTTTGTTGTACATAAACAAAGCAAATAAAAGTATATTTAGCATGAAGTTTTTTGTCACTTAGGTTCTTATAAAATACAATATTAAGAGACAAATCCCCTTACTTCCTTGGGGGTTACCTCTGAAACTTGAAATGCGTTAGGGCAGAGTTCTCGTCAAGTCCTTTCTCAATATAGTGAGCAACGAAATCTAGCGCTGAGGTTTCCCTGTATACAGGGGGATTATCTTCTGACAGCAATTCCTTGATGGGGCCATAAATCATTGTTGATGGGTAAAGATTAGGAGAGAAAAAGCATGCAACAGATACTCTTGGTCCTTGCTTGTTTGCTACCACTCGGTGCTCTACACTTTTAAATCTGTCATTTGATATGAGCTGCAAAAATACAACAGAATAGTCCTTTAAACAGATGATAAGCAGTTACAAATCAAATTATTCTCCAATAGTTTTGGTTCTATAAGACTATAACCTTGAACAGTTACCACCAGGCATAAAAACCAAGATAACCAAACTATTTTTCTCATTTTGCATGCAATAAATGCAAAATATTTTTGAACTTGAATATGCAAAGTGGCATCAATCTAAACTTCGGATCGAAATGATTCTAACAAGTTTGATGCTTTCCCCCCTTTTTTTTTCCTCCCGCACTTTGGCTCCCTTTTTTCAAATGCATACTTTAGAACAGAGGAAGAAATCATCATAATAATGAGATGCTAAATTCAGGATCCAGCCTCCTTTGTCAAATTTTTTGTATATCCTGCCCTTTTGGTAATCATAAGGTAACTTATTATCCCTTAGACTTCTAAACCTAATATAACTTCAACACATAAAACAATATTATATATATCAAAATCTTGCCTGTAAGAGATCTCCAATGTTTACAACTAGAGCTCCAGGAACAGGAGGGACATCACTGTAATGGTTTTGATGAAGAACTTGGAGTCCACCAATATGGTCTTGAAGTAAGATGGTGAGAAAATAAGGATCCGAGTGTTTGGTCGTTCCCATTGTCAGTTCGGGCTCAGGGCATGCTGGATAGTAGTGGCTGTGAAATTGATGCCGCTTTGCACACTCCAGGTCTATAAGGTGGTCAGGTTTGAGCCCAAGCGCTTCAGATAGCAATTCAAACAAAGTGATCCCCAACTTATGGACTTGCTTAGAATACTCGATAATTATGTCTCTGCAATTCAAACTATGATTCAAGATCGATGAAACCAATTGTAATCTTCCTAGAGGTATTCAAGCCAATAAAGCTTCAAGTAAACCTTAACTAACAGGAATGATAATGAAAATAATAATATACACATTTCTTCTGTAGATGCTCAATGTTTTTGTCAATATCTCCCAGATAGCACAGTCAAAGATATTCCAACTAGAAGCAAGGATATGGATTACTTTGAAATAATGTGGGTGGTTATCAATTCCAGACATAATACAACATTCTTTGTGACACACCTGGATCAATGAAGTGGGCCAGTCCAAAATACCTGTAAATATTCCTTTTATCCTCTTAACGGTGTCACATTCCATATCAAATAAACATATTAATAAAAAAGTTCGTCAGTGAATGAGAGGCTTAAATTAAGAAAATTAATGAGAAACACAACCTGGTGTGGTGTTCATTCAAGCATGATGTCAATTTTCGAATGAAAAATTACTTAATTTAACCAAAATAGATTAATTGGGAAGAAGAAAATTCAGTAGTTATCAACCAATCCTACGAATTCATAATTCTTAAAATGGATTGCTCCGAGAACTCTGAAAACAGGTATCCTTTACCTTTAATGTTCCCAGAGTATCCAAGACTCGAGAGTATTAATAACTATTCAGAAGATTTAATTCAAGAATGAAATAAGAGATTACCTGCAGACCAGAGGCAATTCTTGAGGGTCAAAAGGCTCAGGACCCATAACACAAACAAGAGTATCCCTCCAATTAGCGAACCTTGAATTGTACAAATGATAGTTACTACCATACTTCACCTTCCTCATCGATTCCCAAGTATAATAATCAGCCTTCACCTCTGTTGGTAGCTCGTGGAACCCACGCACCGCCTCCAGCATGTCCTCCAACACCCTTTCAGCTATTCCATGGTTCACCACCTGAAAGAACCCCACCTCCTCGGCGGCCCGCCGGACACCGGAAACTTTATCGGCACGCCTGGAGACGATTTCACTAAGGTCGATGACCGGAATTGTCATTTGGGTATTGGTTGTCTCGCTGGAATTGTGGCTGTCGCCGGCAAGATCTTCTGGCGGTCGGACGAAAATTCTCGGGATTTTGGTAATACCAGCATCCACAAGGCCTTTGACACCGGCCTTGGATTCATCGAAGGACCTTAACTCTTGAAGACGATCATAGTTTACGGAATTACCGAATGACTGATTTGCCGGCGCCGGTGATCGTCATTCTTTTTTGCTCTGGTTCTGGAAAGATAAACGATACTACTTTGATAGCTGGTTTTTTATACTTGTCTTGAGCGTGGATCCCGGCATGTTGTCAGTGGAACGTGACGTTCTAATGACAATCATCTAACGTAAAATTTATCTTTTAAATCCCTCCGATCTTGTGCGGGCATATAAGAAAAAGAAAAAAATAATCGTTTTAAGGCTTATGTTTACTTGAATGTAAAATGATTTTACTAAAAAAATATTTTTAAGAAAATTATTTTTCTTGAATACATTTTTAACTAAAAATATTTTCTAGCGTTTATCGCATCCTAAGAAAATTAATTATTATTATTATTATTTTTTAATATTGGAAGACCCGAAGACATGAAAATTGGCTTGAATGCAATGTTTGTGATAACAATGGCTACTAGGGTCTACTATGTAATAAGTAGTTTGGCGTTGATATCAGGTAAATTATCGTCATGGAGTCAAGTCATTGGTACTGGCATGTTATTGGTCCCATTAGTGATTCCAGTTGCAGACAAAATATTGGTAAGAAAATATTGGTATATAATTACAGAAAGAAAAGTGTATCAATTTACTATAGATGAGAGTGAAGGTAGTACTGTAGAGAGAATGGAGAATGGAGTGAAAGAGAGAGAGAAAGCTGTTGAAGTTTGTGAGGTTGGTATTAAAGAGGAGATTGGAGTGAAGGTGATGGTCTGGGCAGGTCCTGGCCGTTCAGGTCTGGGTCTCCAGCAGGTCTTGGGTGGGTCTTGAGCAAGTTTCGGCGAGGTCCTAAACAGATGTTGGCAACGTCCATCACTTTGAAAATGAGATGCTCAAAGTTAAAAAATGGTCTACGGTTTTGAAATCGTAAATTATTTTTTAAAAATTAAAGAAGGATTTTCGGTAAAAAAAAAAAATTTCTGTTGACCACTATTTTATATCGTAGTAAACATCGTAAAATATGAAAATAATTTTTGAAAACCATTTTATGTTGAAGTAAACAGAGCCTAAGTGTTTTAAAATCCCATTTTCGTTCTCACTTGGTACCTTGTGATTAATTCCACAGTTAATATCGTCACTTAGGCACTTAATAAGGAGTCAAGGCTGCTCAGCCTGAAAGAAACATGTAGTTTGGCCGGTGTTTTTGAGACCTAGGACGAGAATCGCAACTTGGAGAATTTCATATTTGGTTAAGGTTGACTTAGTGCCACTTTTGTTGATGCTTACTTTTAACACTTAACAAACATAAGTTGTATATAAGTTATATATATATGTTGTCAAAATCAAAGAAAATAACAAGACAATATAAAGAGATTGCAACATGTGAAATTAGTTCTTCAAGAATTATGCATGATTCTTATTTATTATTGTGTATTTTATATACTACCCAATACTTTCTTTTATAGTCGTCAAGAGGTAGTTCAATCGGTTAGGACCATATTTAATGAAGCGAAGGTCACTAGTTTGAATCCCCATTCCCCCTCTTGTGCGGACATGTCAAAAAAAAAAAAAACTCTCCTTTATAGACATGGAATCATAATAGGAGGTTCGTAAATATGAAAGGGAGAATATGAAATGGTAGTGCATGAATCAAAAGGCTACATCAATGTATTACATGAATGTTATAGAAATTCCAAAAGATGAAATGAATGTGTAGAATTTCAAGAGATGAAACTAAATGATCATCCACCAAATGCATGAATGCATTTATAACACCCCCACTTGGATGACCTATACTAAGAATATGCCTCGTCAAAACCCAATGGAAAAAAAGCCTATGGCGAAGGAAAAAGAGTACAATATTCTTATGTGCCTTTGTATGCTTTAAGATTACCTCATTAAAACCTTGCAAAAGAAAACCCTCAATACGCTGTCTTTTGTGTGGCCCTCTGCATGCCATCTCATATTGTGTGTGGTATGCTGCGACATGAACAACCTCTGCAATTTTGGTATTATAGGAAACCACCGCAATTCTTACTTGACGAAATAGGTTGGCCATTCTCATCCAAATGAATTTCATCATTTCACTTAGTTTGTCCACATTTAACACGAGTCTAAGTCCTTATTGTCATTCCAAAATAGTATACAATCGTTATGACAAGCCGGAATTTTCTCATACCCGAGCCCCATGTCCCTTAGAAATTTTTTGGCCTTATATGTATTAACTAGCAAAGCCTCATCATTATCAGGTAGCAACTGATTGAAGAACTTAAGGAAAGCTAAGAATATTGTGTTACTGACTCCACCAACACACTTCAAATTGTATAGGTAGTGGCACTGAGTTTGATGTGTTTGGTCTTCTCATGAAGTGGCTTGTCTGTCTTTTTAAGCAAGTCCTCATACTTTTAAGCGTTACCCTTGTTGGCTTCATTGTCCACAATGAGTTCTTTAGCACCCTGCACCCTGAGTTGAGGCTCATTGTTGTCTTCCCTGAAATCATGCACGCCAAATAAATCACGCAATATGGCATGCATATTGCCATTCACGTCTTCTGTGCTTGCACTTGCATCTACAGCCGGTCGAGTAAAATTAGATCCTTCAATCGGAGCTTGTACAAGCCTCTTGCCATGATAAATCCAGTCTTTGTATTGGGGCCACATTCCTTTCCCCCTGTCAAGTGGTCATATACTAAACCTAGAGTGTGTCACCTGTTAAGGCGATACGTCTTACACGGACAAAAAATGAGTCCATCTGGAGTTTACAATTATGAATTGAAAACTCTACGAAAGATTTACACTGTCTCTGTATTCCTTTGATATCCTAGACTTCATCATCCTACTCTTATCTATAGCATTACAACCTACATTAAAAAAATCGATTAATTTCAATTGCATTATATAGGATTCTCTAGGTTATCTAGGTGATTTTTAGGTTTTATCTAGGTTTGCTTTTGGTTTTTATAAAATTAATACACTTAAATATGATAATCCAAATTTAAATGAATTTGTTAATGAGTTGGTTATGTGTAAACAACATGTAGGTCGTTCATTTGTTTTCATACATCACATTTTCATAACATAACATTTTCATACATAACATTTTCACAATAAAAAATTAATCGACTTTCAAATTTAAATGAATTTGTTATAGGTACCATAAACAAAATGATTCTAAGTTAGTTTATTTTCACCCTAGGCCAAACCATCATCATCATCAAATGCACATTCAATTAGATTTAGGCTTCCGTCAAATGCATGAACCTTCATTTCCAACTTAATGCATAAACATACCATAAGAAGATAAATGCATAAACACAACATAATAAACAACATAAGAAGATATATAAACAAAAAAAAAAAAATGATATATATATACTTACTAGATATGGAGAGAGACCTGGAAAGTAAGCTTGCCGGAGATCACGTTGAAAGGGAGATGTGACGCCAGAAGAGAGATGTGCAGGAGGAATGCACTGGGGGCGGAACTAGGATTTTTTTGAAGTTAACAGCTCTCTAAGAGGAATCTGTATAAGAGAAAATCAACCAGTTCATACCGTTGGAGGATTGCCAAATATGGCAACTTCAAATATACTCAAGAATTTGATTCTAAAAATAAAAGAATAATCACTACATTAGATTAGGGGCTCAAAGAAATAAAGAAATAGTGAAAATTAAGTAACAGTAAACATAATTTGACTTCATTTTATTATAAATATTTGATAAAGGGTCAAATACGTTGTAGTTAATTAATAGTAGCCCATGAAAAGTCATGAGACCGATGACACGTGTCTTAAGCCCAATAAAACCATTTTTTTCAATGTTTTTTCTAGTTCTTTAGGTCACTACTCCTCAAGATATTATTTCCCATTTTCCCTTTTGGAATAGGCCGCGCATTACACTACGTAAAAACTGAAGCCCATCTTTGTAAAGAATAGCCTATAAAGCAAAAGTTCATCGGCAAACAATAGGTCTCATATAGAGCAAACCCATTCCCACCTTTGCGGAAAATTGATGATAGAGGATATATGGCAGAAAATTGATTATGTGGAGAATTTAAGGTTTTGAGTCCTTATCCCAAAGCTAATTAGGAAAACAAATATTTCTATTCTGGGTTATGCTTGTTTCTTAAAATATTTTTCCCGGAAAAAGGTATTTTTTTTAATAAGTTTTAAACATATTATCGAGGTTGCATGCCGGATCTTCCCAATGCTGCATGGCATGCTATTGTGCAATTTGAGATTTGTCGGTTTATTCGTGATATTTGGCAGGAAAAGTTATATAGAATATAGGGTGAGTTTGGTTTAATGGTTTTTTAAAATATCAATTTAAAAAACGCGGTTAATGAAAACGCAATTTTGTTTTAAAACACATGTTCGGCCTGCAAAATCGCAGGGAAAATGCACTCTTTATAGGGGAAATGAATTTTATGAAGATATTGTCGAAGTGGAGGATATTCGTGACTTTGGCAGAAAAAGTATCACATCAAAATAAAAAGGAAAATTTTCGGTCAATGTTTGTATGCCTAGAAAATGTTTATGGTAAAAGTTTTTTGGAGGGGAAGTTTCGACCGAGTCGAAATGGGGGTAGTGGGAGCTTTTTAGTTTAAAACTGATAACTAAGGTTGCATGGTATTTTTCTATGGACAAAATTTTCCTCAAACTGAGTTGGAGGAATTTCTTTTAACCTAATCTATAAAAATGATAAGTTTTCATTTTTTTAATAACATGTGAGATGCATATGAGTTTTTAATAAAGTTTCTTCCAACTTTGTCTATTCTATTAAAAAAACATGTGCATTTTATATGTTCATGGGACACATGTCACTTTTATAGATTATATTGAAGAAAATTCCTCCAACTTAGTTTGAAAGAAAACTTTGTCCTTTTCTTGTGGCTGCATTGTCAGCTAATGGAGTGAAACAGTTCGACCTTCCCGGAAATGTTTAGTTGGATAATGTATTATGATGTTTTAATCATTTAGAATTTTGTCTTTTTAAGATGCATTCATTTTTGGAGATCTGGTTTTTATGAACTATTTTTGTTGGCATGAAGGTTTATGATTTGGCATAAAGTTTCAGAGAATAGTTTTCTTTTTGAAAGATAATATAGGAAATATGTATTCTATGATCATTTATGATAAATGTAGAAATCATAGCTTTCTATATCTATCAAATTTAACAAAGCCTTAGCATATATTTGTCAACATATATATGGTGAAATGAGGTAAAGGAAATCGTTTTCACTGTTTCCCAACGTTTATTTTAATAAATGCCTCTTTTTTTTTTCTTTTTTTTTTCGAATAAAATGTTTCTTGAAAAAAGGATTTGTGAGTTATGCTAAATCTCAAATATCCGATACATTTTTGAACTCTCGTTTTTCCTTTGGAAAAACTTTCTCTGAAACTTAGGTTCCCTTCTCATACTTAGTCTTCTACTCTCATCTCCTCCACAACTCTTCCTCCTACCCCCTCTACCCCCACCTCCTCTTCATGGAAGCCCTTATTACTCTCATGGAGGCTCTCTCCTGGGAAGACCCTTCATCTCAATTAGAAACTATACCAACTACTATTGTCCAAAGCAGAAGTTTGCCTCTTATTGTGCACATCATCTCTCAAAGAACTCAGAATAACCAAGTTGTCAACACAGCTTTAATCAAAGCTTAGGAATTTACCAATCCTTTTTCCTTTGCTGTTATTGGTCCCACCAACTTCCTTCTCAAATTCAGCAAGCAAGAACATATTGACAAAATCTATAAGCAAGTTACATGGAATGTCAACGGCTACCTCCTAACCCTCAGAATTGGTCTCCTTCGGCTACCACGGGTGAAGTGTCCACTCAAAAGTTCCCCTTTTGGATCCAAATCCATGCTCTACCCCTGGAAAACACATCTCTATGTAATGCCATTGCTATAGGTAAAAGGCATGGGAAACCTCATCAACGTGGATGATGTTGCTGCTCAAGATAGGTCAATTTTCAGAAGCTACCTTCGAGTTCTTGTGGAAATAGACGTGCATGCACCACAAAAACCAGGCTTCCTATTTCATAGAGGAAATGGTGAAACGGCTTGGATCTCCCTGAAGTATGAAAGGCTGGATATCTATTATACTAACTGTGGATGCATTGGTCACAAGAAAAGGGATTGTTGTGTTCCTCTCGAAGAGTGCTTCCCTAGCAAGTATGATATATCCCTCAAGGTAAATATTTTTTCAAACCTCTCCCCACCCGCCGGTGAAAGGGGCTTTGTTGCAATCACCTCCTCCCTTTCACAACCGTCCTCAGCTTACACTAGTCCAAAAGAGGTGGTGCAGTCTACCAGCATCATTCATGATCCCCACAAAGATGTCACCATCAGTCACTTGACCCCCACAATCCTAGCTCCACTCAAACACTTATCCCTGCAACCTAAAACTTCCCCTACTTTAACCCATGCTCAAGATGACACCTCAACAAAACACCTTACCTCATCTAATGAAGATACTAAAGTTTCTCCCACCGTCTCAGCTGCAAGTGACCTTGTACTCTTTATTGGAACTCCCAAACTAGTTTTCCCCATGCCCCAACCTTTTCCCAAAGCATGCAACTCGTTCATATCAAACCCCTCCAACTCAACAACTGGTTCCATCTCAATCAACCTAAACCAAGACCAAATTGGGCCCTATGACTTCTCACAAGCCCATTGCTCACCCATTTTCTCAAGCCCAACTCCCTTCCCAACTGTTTTAACTGCCTCATCTTCAAACCTCCTCTCAAACACTTTGAACTCACTCGCCAAAAAACACCCTCCAAAACATAACCCCCAAATCAAACACCAACCTCACCCCCCTCATAAGCAAAAATCTAGTAAGTCTTATATCCCTGTCCAAGTCTCCCCTGCAGCTCACAACTTTTCCCTGATCAAGAAAATAACTCGTGTCATTAATGATCGAAAACCTCTCAAAAAAGGCCCTGGAGTTTCTCTTCACAATTCCTTGCTCACTGATGATATGGACACCTCCTATCAGACAACCACCATACCAACCTATCCTAATCCTTGCTTTAACTACCCCTCCCCGACACATCTTCAAGGCTTCTAGGAAAGGAAAGCAAACCAAGCCCTCAACCTCTAACACTGAATCCCACCAGATCGCAGGAGACATTAAGTTGTCCCCCAAAACCTCATGAAAATACTTTCTTGGAACTGTAGAGGGCTCTCCAGGTCTTCTGTAGTTCATCACCTAATGTAACACCCCAAGAATTAATTAACTAGTAATTAATTTCACGGTTGGTCTCCTAACCTTATTCCACTCCAAACAAAACCTCCGGGTCTACTCCTCAAAAACAGAGGATACTAAGTAGCGGAAGTAATAAAATACTATAAACATTAATCAGTATAACCAGAGCGTCTAACCAAAGATCATCAAAGTAGCAAAAATCATACTATATACATCAGTACAAGGGATCCATGCTAAACCTTAATATGCAAGCAAACATACATACATCAAGCCCTAATGTCTACAACTTAACTTAAAAGTACTAGTTACCATAAGTACCTACTTAAACTTGCAGTAAGTCCTTAAGCATCTCCTGGATCGAATCCTCCACAATAATTGGATGCTTCACGGTATCCACTATCTAGAACAACATAATCATACATATGGAGAAAAAAGGAAAATAATACAAGGGTAAGTCTGACGACTTAGTGAGTAGAAATCCACATGGCGTACCCATCATTAATTTGTGGATTCTTTTATTTATAAAACACAGGCAACATTATGAGATGACCGTTATCATGCAGGTGATATATATAATATAATATAATATGTGCTTATAATCATGAGTAACAATAATAGTTCAACAATATGGTCTATGATGAGTGCTATTTAGTGCTCGCTCACACCCCTTTATTTACGCTTGTTAGGCCATTAGTTTTGTTAATATTTACTAATTTGACTTGTTTTGAATGTTTTGTTTTAATCGTCCTTGCATCAGAATTGACCGAGGGAGCAAAATGGACATGGAGTGCGTCGAACGCAGATGACGCAGATGCCGAGGATGAACGCACCAGTCAGCCGCTCACGGAGCGGCCTGGCGGTTTTCTGTCTACCATGTGCTGACATGAGTGCTCGTGCGGATAACCGCACGCTCGAACGCACTTATCGCGTTGAACGCAGTATTTTCCAGCGACCTATAAATAGGCCCTTGGTCATTTGTTTTGGGAGTTAGTTTTCTTGGGGGCGATTTTTAGAGAGCATTTGCGTTTGTAGCCTTGTTCGCCTTTTTATTTGTAAGCTTTTACTTTAAATTTAATTTTAATGCATTCCTTACTTTAGTTTTACTTTGTTATTCAATGGGTGGCTAAATCTTCAACTTAGGTTGAAGATGAAGCCTCACCCTTAGTTTACATTTCTTTTTACATTTTATGCTTTATTTTCCGTCATTTAATTAGTATCGTCATTTAATTTCGTGACAAATAATTGAATGGTTGTGTGTTGTTGATACATTGATAGTCATCCGTGATGTGTTCCAAGCCGGGTGCACAACGAAGTTCTTGGTTGTGATTTAATATCCACTGTGATCCAAGGATACATGATGATTTTATCCATAATCAACACTCATTGTAGCTCCTTAACGGTAAACACATCATTCGCTTGACTTGTGTCAAGAATCAATAGAGTGTGTTGAAGGGTTTAAAGTTTAAAACGGAAAATGAGCATAAAATGTATTAAGCTAATCTTTATTGGGTGAGGTTCATCTTTAACCTTAGTTATTTTTATCCATACATTTGCACTTTTAATTTCTGCAATTTCATTGTTCGACATCATCTATTACCTTGGGGCTAGGTTAAGATATATTAAATTTAGTGTTGGTTTTTAATTACAAAACTCCGTTCTCGTGGTTCGATCTAGGTACTTGCATAGCTATCGACCTAACAGTTCGTTCTCTTGCGAGTACCCAAATTTGGTCGATCAGTCTACGAAATATTACCCATTCTCGGTGAGGTTGGCGCTTGTCCCAAGGGACTTGTTTGACCATTGCATGAAACATACCGTACATAACATTAGCGGCACGACCGAGTTCGACCTTGGGTGGCCCATACCGCTAATGACGTTCATCCTATAGTGACCATTCATTTGGAAAGGCTGCATCATTGGTCATGAGTCATTGGATCCAAAGCCCCACATACGTATACATTGACCATAAAGCTAACCCGTATAGTAAGCCCATGACCATTATACGCACATATGATCATACCAAAAATAGTACTCGCCAATTGCACGAGTCGATCGTAATAGAGTGGATGTGCAAGTGCGAGTGTCAAACCCACAGAGAATCGGCTTTGTAAAAATTAACTTTTAAATGCCTAAACTAAAAATACCTTAACCTAGTCCCAATATCTAACAAGTAACGTGTAGAAAAGAAACTAAACTAAAAATGCATTAAAATAAAGAAATAAAATAACTAAAGTCCCTAATCCACCTCACAATAAATTAATTCACATATAAACATGCTTAACTCATATTTATTAAACATTTATGCTACAAAGCAAATTCTGAGTGCTAACATATTCTTCATATTTCTGTTTATCGATAAAGTACATATATATATATATATATCCTATTGTTGGTACACAATCTTGTCAAAGTACTCGAGACAAACACTGTTACAAGAGGTCACAACGGATAATGGTCTGAAGACAAATATCCGATGTATCTCCGATTGTAACGAGTGTTGACGTTTGTCGATTTGTAAACAACAATCAATACACTTTTGTCACTAAAATGCATTGAAATGAATAAACATAAATCTTAAAAGACAGAATAATACAACTAAACATAAATATATATAAACAAATTAAAGTGAAGGGAATAAGAGACTAAATAAAAGCAAAATAAAACATAAATTAAATAAACGACAATTTATGAGGGATTTACAGTGAAAAACAGAGGGTTTGGGGCCCTAGAGGCGCCTCCCAAACGTGAAAAACAAATGATACATTGAGGCCTATTTATAGGCTGGCGGGTCACTCAAGTGTGTTGAGCGCTTTATTTGTGGTCGAATGCGGTCTGATCGACCGCAAATAACTGTTGTGGCGGCTAGGGCTGACTAGGCTTGCGTGCATTCGAACGCACCTCCTGATGCGACCGCAGAAAACCGCTAGGGTCGGTTGGGCATGCGTACGACCGTGGCTCCTGCGTGTGACTGTGAGTGCGTTTGAACGCACCAAGTGCGGTCGAACGCACTTGACAGGAATCAACTTTTTCACTTTAAGTCCTCTTTGCCCTTTGCTAGCCATGTTTTAATGCAATGACCTGCATAATACAAAACACTAAAAACTATACAAAATATTAGTTATTAACGTAGCTAAGAGCCTAACAAACATAAGTAAAGGGGGGTCCAATAAACAATATTTGACACCGATCAAATACCCCTAAACTTACATTTTGCTAGTCCCTTAGCAAAACAAAACTAAAAACACAAATAAAAATAAGAAACATAAATCCGCTTTCGTGGGAGAAACGATTGCATTTAGTGTATGCAACAAGCCTTTTAAACCTCTAGGCATTCCCTAAAGGACGAGTGAAGTCTCGTGAGGGTTTTCCATAAATGACACCCACAAACAATTATTGGCACTATGTTGTTAATCAGACAAAACCTTGCACACAAACACATGGTTCATATATCATTAGCAAATTTAGCTTGTTTAAACATACAAACCACATTATCCAGGCATCTAAACACCATTTTCACTCAAGGTTGGAAAATTGAGACAACACGTGCTCCATAATGTGCAAAGTGAACTAACAATAAGATCATGGGGTTTCAATCATTCTCCAAAGACGTGTATCCCAAAATTTAAAGGAAAAACAATGTGATAAATACAACCAAGGCTTAAATTGAAAGATGCAATTTTTTGTGTAGGCTGTGCAATGTTGACTTCCTTAAACTTCTAAATGACCTATGTAATGAGCGTTGGGCTAGTGACTCCCAAACCAGGCGGTTTTAGGACACTAGATGTAGAGACATCCCTAAGGGCTTAATTACTCAAGTCAAAAAGAATTATGAAGCCTAACTAGCCATACAATTTTTAGCAGAAATTTTTCATCTTTTGACGCGAACACTCATTGCTTGGCCAGGCAAGAGGTCCGGTTACTTAATGAAAAACTCACTTTATTATAATTTTGATTGATTTTTTTAAATTTTTTATTAAGGCCGAGGTTTTCATCATCACATCGCAAAAACCTAAAAATTTCAAGAAACAAACTTCAAAGTCAAATCTCATACCCCACAGACCCTAATGCTAGTATGCATGTGAAATTTCAATCAAACAAGTGGAGTCTCTCTAATCCAACACATGAATCAAAAACTGCAATTTCTAATGATAGACAATTGATCGGTGTCAAATATTGTATATTTAACCCCTTTAACTTATGTTTGTTAAGCTCTTAGCTTTGTTAATTTCTAATGTTTTGGTTAGTTTTGGTGTTTTAGTGTTTTGCAGGTTGTTAAGTTGCATTTGGGGCTAATGCCATCAACTCTGGGGCTTAAAACAGTTCGAGAAGCTTTGGCGGCAAAATTGAGTCGAGCTATGATTCGCACCCGATGACTCCCACCAAAATGGCCATATCTAGAGTTGTAGAACTCCGATTGGGGTGATCTTGGTGTCTTTGGAAAGCTAACTAAAAGATCTACAACTTTGTATTTCATATGTGAGGGATAATTCTAAAGGCAGTATGTTCAAATGCACGTTTTTGCGTTCGAACGCACTTGTGCCTATCAAATGCGAAATTCTTGTACAAGTGCGTTCGAACGCACCCAGTGCATTCGAAAGTACTTAACTGACCTGGCAGCACTGAAACCCTAAAAATTAGCCTATAAATACCCCCCTTTCTTTTTTAAACGAACCAAGACGCTTGGGAGACGATTTGAGGCACCCTTAATGGCCCAAAACTTCATTGTTCTTCATTGTAAACACTCCTAACGTCATTTCTTTAATTTAATGTTTTATTTTGCTTTTATTTAGTCTCTTATTCCCTTCACTATGGATTTATTTATATATATTCATGTTTAGTTCGTATTATTCTATCATTTAATTTATGTATTTTCGTTTCAATACATTTTAGTGACAAAAGTGTGTTGATTGTTGTTTACAAATCATTAAACGTCAACATTCATTGCAACCGGAGATACATCGGATGATTCCTCTTCGGACCAATATCCGTTGTGACCTCTTAAAACAGTGTTTGCATCGATTAGTTCGACAAGATTTTGTAATAACAATAGGATATACATATGTGTTTTATCGACAGACGGAAATATGAATATTGTGTTAGTGCTCAGAATATGCCTTGAAGCATAGTTGTTATTGAGTATGAGCTAAACATCTTTATATGTTAATTAATTTGTGGTGAGGTAGATTAGGGACCTTAGCGTTTTTATTTATTTATTTTATTGCATTTTAATCTAGTTTATTTTTATGCACGCCATGTGTTTGATATTGGGACTAGGTTAAGATATGATTATTTTAGGCACTTTAAAATTAGTTTTTAACAAACATGATTCTCTATGGGATTCAACCTCGCACTTGCATACCCGCTACACTGTTTAATGACTCATGTAATTGGCAAGTACAATTAAATTTGTACAACAAATTTTGGTGCCGTTGCCGGGGAATCGGTGTTTTGTTTAAATTGATTTTAATGCTTAGATTAATTTTATCTTTTTACTAGTTATTTTAAATTGTGCAATTATTTTATTTTGTTTCGTACTTTTGTATATAAAAAAAAATAAAAAAAATTAGATTAGTATTTATTTAAGCATTTTCGTAGTCTGTTTTAGATTCTGGAAATTCAGCCTGTGATAGTGCGATTGATCGTCCCTTTGTGCGATCGAACGCACTTGAGTCTATTCCAGCACAGTCGCATACCTGCGCTCACCTAGTACGCTATTGCATCTGGCTCGCTCGACAGAACCGCGATGCACGCTTGCGATCGATCTCACCTCTATTGCAATCGAACGACGTCGTGCTTGCTACATTTTTGCGTTCGTATCGTGATCAATCACGAGTCCGCGCCGAGCGCACTCGATTAGCCCTAAAAAACCCGAGGCAGTGTCTGTGTCAATTTTAATTTTTAATTTTTGTTTGTTTAATTATTAGTTTTTATTTAATTATTTATTTTTCTGCCTTTTTTATTTATTTACTTGTTATTTTAGTTTTTGTTAGTCATTTTATTTTTAGTTGTTTAATTAGTTTATTGTTTTGTTAGTTTATTTGTTTATTAGTTTTTTAGTTTTTAGTGTTTTTTTATTAGTTATTTGTTTAGTTTATTTTTGTTAGTTTTTGTTTATTTTATTTTTATTGTTAATTGTTTCATGTGAGATATATTGAACTGTTTGGGTGAAGCATGAGTCTTCCGTTCAATTATTTCAATGTTTCCCCTAGTTGTAGGACGTTAAATCCTACCAATTTTCACCCACATGAACCATATTCACACTGCTCCAGCCCTTACCATAGTTTAGGTGATTGTCCACATTGGGGACAATTTTCTAATTTTTCACATGAGCAGATGAACACCAGTTTCTTCAGTCCTGAGTTTGAATCGAATTCAAATTTTTATAACCCAGATTGGAATAACCATCCTGATTTTTTGTGGCAAGCTCATGCTACAGAAAATTATGCTCCCCTAGTTGACGAACTGCACCATCCTGATTATCCGCAGTTCGACAATCAATTTTCTTCTCATCCATCATATGACTATTCTCTGAGCAATCTTCTTTGGAAGAAACGCTTAAGGAATTCAAGGAACTAGTCGGCCAACCCACCATTCCTACTTCCCATGAACTATCTTTGGAAGAAACACTTGAGGAGTTTAGGAAAACAGTCAACCAACCTTGTCAAGAAATCATAGATGCCACTGTGGCAAACACTGAAGCAGTTACAAGGTTGGAAGGATAGTTTGGTCATCTAGTTGCTAAATTCAATAGAATTGAGGAAGAGGAACTTCAAAGTCAGGAGATGGTGAGAGGGCACTACATAATTGATGAGGATTGCCCCAGCGATCGTCATCATGAGCATGTCCAAACCACTACCACACTTGTTAGTAAGGAAAGAGCTGATAACCATGAGGAGGAAGAGAAAAAGAAGCAAGTTGAGCAATTTGAGCCCCCAAAATTCAAATCCGTCCAATGACAAGGAAGTGAGTATTGAAGCTCACTCCTTTGCCACAATCCCTCTCGAGACATATCATTCACCACAAGTTTCATCTTTTCAATGTCTCAAAGAGCCATCTTATGTAGAAATTTTTCTTAAAAATTTCTACATAAGATGGCCGAACATCCTTCCAGAGGGGTATCATATTCTAAAAAAGAAAGGATGGAAGGGATTGATTGGACACCCATATGAGAGGGGAAGGTGCAGTATTCTTCCCTTTTTATTTTCCGCACTGCATTTTTGATTTATTTATTTTTGTTATTTTATTTTTTGTCATTTTATTTTTATTTTATTCAGTTTCTAACAGCAATTAACTTTTTGATGTTTGTGCTTGTTAGAAAAAATATTGTTGTTAGTTTTTGACAGATGTTTTGATGTTCAAGTTCGGGGGACGCCTTGGACTTTGCACTCTTTGGTTCCTCATCCCACTGTAATGTATCTCTTGTCACATTGGAGACAATGTGTCATTTAAGTTTGGGGGTGTAGACAAACACTTTGTTTGTCTATTTTATTTGTTTTATTTCTTGTTTTGTTTTGTTTTTGTCTGTATATATGTGTTTTTGTATGTTTATAATTTTTTTTTTCTTTTTGATTGTTGCTATGTTGCTAATTGGGCACAACTTATATTGTAACTGTGAATTGCATGACATTGGTGTGTTTAACTTGTTTAAACATTGCCTATCATTAGAAATCTTAGTTTTTGATTCATGTGTTGGATTAGAGAGACCTCACTTGTTTGATCGATATTTCACATGCACACTAGCATAGGGTCTGTGGGGTATGAAATTAGATTTGAGGAGTGTTTTCTTGAGATTCGTTGGTTGATGTGATGTGTGATGATAAACCTTGGCTGTAAATAAAAAAAAAAATCATAAGTTGAGTTTCTCTTTGAGTAACCGGACCTCTTGCCTGGCTAAGCAATGAGTGTTCGCGTCAAAAGATGAGAAATTCCAACTAAAATATTGTATGGCTAGTTAAACTTCGTATCTCTTTTTGACTTGAGTAATTAAGCCCCTAGGGATGTCTCTACATCTAGTGCCCTAAAACCGCCTGGTTTGGGAGTCACTGGCCCAACGCTCGTTACATAAGTCATTTAGAAGATTAAGAGTCAAGATTGACATTAACTTACAAAAAATTGCATTTTTCAATTCAAGCCTCGGTTATTTTAATCACATTGCATTTCCTATGATTTTTGGGGATACACGTCTTGAGAATAATTGAAACCCCATGATCTTGTTGTTAGTATACTTAGCACTTTATGGAGCATGTGTTGTCTCAATTTTCCAACCTTGAGTGAAATGATGTTTGGATGCCTGGATGATGTGATTTGTATGTTCAACATGTTAAATTTGCTAATGATGTGTGAACCATGTGTTTCTGTGAAAGGCTTTGTCCATTAATAATATAGTACCAAATAATTGTTTGTGGGTGTCATTCTGAAAAACCCTCACGAGACTTCACTCGTCCACTAGGGAATTCTTAAGGGTTTAAAAGGCTTGTTGCATACGCTAAATGCAATCGTTTCTCCCACGAAAGTGGATTTATGTTTCTTGTTTTCTTTGTGTTTTTATTTTTGTTTTGCTAAGGGACTAGCAAAATGTAAGTTTGGGGTATTTGATCGGTGTCAAATATTGTATATTTAACCCCCTTTAACTTATGTTTGTTAAGCTCTTAACTTTGTTAATTTCTAATATTTTGGTTAGTTTTAGTGTTTTAGTGTTTTGCAGGTTGTTAAGTTGCATTTGGGGCTAATGCCATCAACTCTGGGCTTAAAACAGTTCGAGGAGTTTTGACGGCAAAATTGAGTCGAGCTATGATTCGCAGCTCATGACTCCTACCAAAACAGCCATATCTAGAGTTGTAGAACTCCGATTGGGGTGATCTTGGTGTCTTTGGAAAGCTAACTCAAAGATCTACAGCTTTATATTTCACATGTGAGGTTAATTCTGAAGGCAGTGCATTCAAACGCATGTTTTTCCATTCAAACGCACTTGTGCCTATTAAGTGCAGAAATTCTTGCACTTGTGCCTATTAAGTGCAGAAATTCTTGCACAAGTGCGTTCGAACGCACTTAACTGACCTGGCAGCGCTGAAACCCTAAAAATTTGCCTATAAATACCTCAATTTCTTTTGTAAATGAACCAAAATGCTTGGGAGACAATTTGAGGCGCCCTTAGTGGCCCAAAACCTCATTGTTCTTCATTTTAAACACTCCTAACGTCATTTCTTTAATTTAATGTTTTATTTTACTTTTATTTAGTCTCTTATTCCCTTCACTATGGATTTATTTATATATATTCATGTTTAGTTCATATTATTCTATCATTTAATTTATGTATTTTCGTTTCAATACATTTTAGTGACAAAAGTGTGTTGATTGTTGTTTACAAATCATTAAACGTCAACATTCATTGCAACCGGAGATACATCAGATGATTCGTCTTCGGACCAATACCTCTTAAAACAGTATTTGCATCGATTAGTTCGACAAGATTTTGTAATAACAATAGGATATACATATGTGCTTTATCAATAGACGGAAATATGAACATTGTGTTAGTGCTCAAAATATGCCTTGTAGCATAGTTGTTATTGAGCATGAGCTAAGCATCTTTATATGTTAATTAATTTGTGGTGAGGTGGATTAGGGACCTTAGCATTTTTATTTATTTATTTTATTGCATTTTAATCTAGTTTATTTTTATGCACGCCATGTGTTTGATATTGGGACTAGGTTAAGATAGGATTATTTTAGGCACTTTAAAATTAGTTTTTAACAAACACAATTCTCTGTGGGATTCGACCTCGCACTTGCACACCCGCTACACTGTTTAACGACTCGTGTAATTGGTGAGTACAATTAAATTTGTGCAATAACAATGTTCAAACAATTTAAACAAACCAATGACATGTAATCCACACTTACGATGTAAGTCATGACTAATCAACAACATAGTAACAAACAAAAAGAAAAATTTTTATATACATGGCAAAAACAAATATATACATGCAAAAACAAATAAAAAGACAAACAGAATGTTTGTCCACACCCCAAAACTTAAATGACACATTGTCCCAAATGTGGCAAAAAATACATTACAGTGGGATGAGGAATCAAGATGAGCAAAGTTCACGGCGTCTCCCAAACTTAAACATCAAAAACACCTGTCAAAAACTAACAGCAATCTTTTTCTCAAAAATCAAACATCAAAATATTAATTGCTGTTAGAAACTGAAACAAATTAAATATATACAAGAAAATAAAAATGTAGTGCAGAAAATAAAAAAGAAAAATACCGCACCTTCCCCGCTCATATGGGTGTCCAACCAATCCCTTCCATCCTTTCTTCTTAATAATTAAATATCCCTCAAGAAGGATGTTCCGCCATCTTATGTAGTTGTCCTTGTTTCGAGGGATCCATTTAGGAACACGGTTCCTAGATTTATGATCTTCTATGCGATTCCTCAAAGATTTCTACATAAGATGGCTCTTTGAGACATTGAAAAGATGGAACTTAATGTGAATGATATGTCTCGAGAGGGATTGTGACGAAGGAGTGAGCTTCAGTACTCACATCCTTGTCATTGGGCCAATTTAAAATTGGCGGGGGCTCAAACTGCTCCTTCTTTTCTTCTTCTCCATTCCTAGTCCGCATCTCAGGAGCGGGATCCAATAAAGCCTTAGCTTGCTCATGTACCATTCAAGGTCCAAATCAAACTCAAATTGAGCAAAGCTCTCTTCCAAAGGATCCTCAGACTTGGCTCTCTAAACCTTACAGCTTTCTTGAGGAACTTGTCATGATCCAGATCATATTCAATTTGACCAAAACACTCTCCAGATGGATCCTCAAGACTAGGCTCACTAAAAGTATCAACATGATCAAGTAGCCTATCCAAGTCTAGGTCATCTCTATCTGGAGCAAAGTGTTCCATCTCAGGATCCTCTAAACTCAAATCATGCAACACTCCATCTTGCATCACTAGCCTATCGAGGTCTAGGTCACAATCATCTGAGGTGAAGCATTCTATCTTAAGTTCCTCTAAGCTACACTCACTTGCAACTTCATCTCCAATGTCCTCATCAACAAGTATGGTGGTGGTTTGGGCATTGTCAAGTGCATACTTGTCAACTTCAGTCATGTAATAATTAATGAAAGGGCAATCATCAAACTGGTGAGAATGATGATAACAATATTCACATGACTGATGAGGGGTGTGAGTGTGAGAAAGCTGGGTATGGGCATGTCTGGTTGCCATGAGTTGGTTCGCCCTCTCCTCTAAGTCATCAACATGAGCGGTTGGAAAATGTTACTCTAATGACTCTTGGGGAGGATGAACCATCTTATGACTTTGAAACTCCTTTTCCTCCATTAGGTTGAATTCGGCAACTAGATGACCAAACTGTCCTTCCAACCTTGCAACAGCTTCAGTATTTGCCATATGGGCATCCATGATTTCTTGACAAGGTTGGTTGACTGTTTGCCTGAACACATAGAGTGTGTCTTCTAATGATGGTTCATGCAATACAGGAATGGTGGGTTGGTTTACTAGTTCCATGAATTCCTTAAAAGTGTCTTCCAAGGAAGATTTCTCAGGAGGATAGTCATATGATAAATGAGAAGAAAAAGGGTTGTCAAACTGCGGATATTCAGGGTGGTGCAATTCGTCAACCTGGGGAGCAGAATTTTCCGTAGCATGATCATGTCACGAAAAATCAGAATGGTTGCTCCAATCCGGGTTATAAAAAATTGAATTTGATTCAAACCCAAGACTAGAGAAACTGGTGTTCAACTGCTCATTTGAAAAATTAGAAAATTGTCCCCAATGCGGACAATCACCTAAACTATGGTAAGGGCTGGAGCAGTGTGAACATGGTTCATGTGGGTAAAAATTGGTAGGATTTGGTGTCCTACAACTAGGGGAAACATTGAAATAATTGAACGGAAGAGTCATGCTTCACCCAAACAATTCAATATATCCCACATGAAACAATTAACAATAAAAATAAAATAAACAAAAACTAACAAAAATAAGCTGAACAAATAACTAATAAAAAGAGACTAAACACAAAAAACTAATAAACAAATAAACTAACAAAACAATAAACTAATTAAACAACTAAAAATAAAAAAAACTAACAAAAACTAAAAATAACAAGTAAATAAATAAATATAGGCAAAATAAATAAATAATTAAATAAAAACTAATAATTAAACAAACAAAAAAATTAAAAAATAAAAGCCCACACATACACGCTTCTGGTTCATGGTGCAGGTGCGCTTTCGAGTCTCTGCGATTGATCGCAGAAATGAGGTACGCAAAAGTGTAGCGATCAGATATAAATTCGATCGCAGGGGTGTGCGATCGATCTCACTAGCGTAATGCGGTTCTGTCAGAGGCACACGCTCGCACGCAGTAGTGTACTAGGTGAGCGCAGGTATGTGACTGAGTTGGAATAGACTCAAGTGCGTTCGATCGCACAGGTTGCGATCAATCGCACTATCATAGACTGAATTTCCAGAATCTAAAACAGACTACGAAAATGCTTCAATAAATACTAATCTAACTTTTTTTTGGATTTTTTTCTATACAAAAGCACAAAATGAATAAAATAAATGCTGAATTTAAAATAACTAGTAGAAAGATAAAATAATCTAAGCAAAAAAAATTAATTCCAACAAAACATCGATTCCCCGGCAACGGCGCCAAAATTTGATCATCCAAAAATAGTACTTGTCAATTGCACGAGTCGATCATAATAGAGTGGATGTACAAGTGTGAGTGTCGAACCCACAGAGAATCGGCTTTGTAAAAATTAACTTTTAAATGCTTAAACTAAAAATACCTTAACCTAGTCCCAATATCGAACAAGTAACGTGCAGAAAAGAAACTAAACTAAAAATGCATTAAAATAAAGAAATAAAATAACTAAAGTCCCTAATCCACCTCACAATAAATTAATTCACATATAAACATGCTTAACTCATATTTATTAAACATTTATACTACAAGGCATATTCTGAGTGCTAACATATTCTTCATATTTCCGTCTATCGATAAAGTACATATGTATATCCTATTGTTGCTACACAATCTTGTCAAATTACTCAAGGTAAACACTGTTATAAGAGGTCACAACGGATAATGGTCCAAAGATGAATATCCGATGTATCTCTGGTTGCAACGAGTGTTGACATTTGGCGATTTGTAAACAACAATCAATACACTTTTTTCACTAAAATGCATTGAAACGAATAAACATAAATCTTAAAAGACAGAATAATACGAACTAAATATAAATATATATAAACAAATTAAAGTGAAGGGAATAGGAGACTAAATAATAGTAAAATAAAACATAAATTAAATAAACGACAATTTAGGAGGGATTTACAGTGGAAAACAGAGGGTTTGGGGCCCTAGAGACGCCTCCCAAACATGAAAAACAAATGATACATCAAGGCCTATTTATAGGCTGGCGGGTTACTCGAGTGCGTTCGAATGCACCAGTTATTTGTGGTCCAACGCAGGGTGTGCGGTCGACCGCAAATAACTGCTGTGACGGCTAGGGCAGACTAGGCCTGCGTGCGTTCGAACGCACCTCCTGTGTGCGACTACAAAAAACCGCTAGGGCCGACTGGGCATGCGTGCGACCGCGGCTCATGCGTGCAACCGTGAGTGCGCTCAAGCACGCAAAAGTGCGGTCGAACGCATTTGATAGGAATCAACTTTTTCACTTTAAGTCCTCTTTGCCCTTTGCTAGCTTGTTTTAATGCAATGAACTGCACAACACAAAACACTAAAAACTATACAAAATATTAGTTATTAACGCAGCTAAAAGCCTAACAAACATAAGTAAAGGTGGGGGTCCAATAAACAATATTTGACACCGATCAACATACCGGTGTACCATGTCATACGATGCAATTAGTCTTATCAGTATTTTACATGCATAGTTTTACAAGTCTCATTATTATATTATTAACAGACACATGTTTTCACAAAAAAGAGTTACGATAGTTCCAAAATGTATTTCATAAGAGTTGCAAAATATGCATGTTTGACATTTATATAAAATACGTGCAATGCAGGAAAAGTAACAACAAAGCATCCATGTGAGTTTGTACTCACCCGGGCGTAATGCTCCTCTATGTAATTCCCTTAAGGCTCTATAATCTCGAATACTAAGAAAAGACCTATTATTAGTTCTATTTCTACTAAAGCAATTCTACAACAAGGAAACAGGAGCTATGGGACGGCTAATGAAAATAGGGTTTTCCTGTCATACACTAGTCGTATGTCCGGGCTCGGGTTGTACGACCACTATGACACGAAGGGCCATACGTTTGGTCACGAAACCGTATGTCCGCTTCTATGTCTTTCAGGGAGAACCTCATTTTCTTTTCACTATCCACCTATTCTCCAACTCCTAAGGCCAAGAAAGGCTCTCATGGCCTCATAACACATATCGAAACCTCCATGCAAAGAAACAATGCTAAGCTTAACAAAACACTAGCCTAAGCAAGATCAAAGCATAACTTAGCTAACAACTACAACTAGTAACATAGAACTATAATCGAGTAGCATAACGGCGTATTAAAAAGTTAAGGAAACTAAGCGTTACCTCCTTGAAGCGAAACTTCAAGAGTTCCTCCTCCAGTAACACTAAAACACTCACGAAACCTCACAAACACTCACAAGACAGTCTACTGGCAGCATGGGGGCGAAGAGAGGGGTTGAAGGGTGGATTTGGTGTGAAATGGGCGAGGGGTATTTATAGGGCCAAAAAGTAATGGACGTCCGATCCTAAGGGCGTATGTTTAGTACCTTTCCACAGTGGTCCAAAAGCTGTTTGATACGATCAGGTATTACACAGTAGATTCTATGAATAGTGCTGTGTACGTCTAGAAAAGTGGCGTACATCTACTGTACTGTTCATAAAGTATAATTGTACTATCTGTTAGAGCATACGTTCGGTGGGGGACCACCTACGTCCGCGCTAAAGGATAATAGCGTACGTTTGACATTTCAACGTACGTCTGCACTAAAAGACAAGAGTGTACGTCTGCCAACCCTAGCGTTCGTCTGCACTAAAAGACAAATCAGAAGACAAATTCCTAAAATGCCATTCTGGCTGATCCTAGTGATCCAAAGTCCAAATTAACCCTTTGACTAAGCTACTTATGCTTAGTTAAATATTTGTGTCACTACACCTAAGGCTGTTGATCTGTGACAATAGTCCTGATGTCTTATTTCTATCAGAAACCAAATCTCCTCTCCCTCAAGTCACTTTTATTCTCAATTGGCTTGGCTTTTTCTTGATGACTCAATCTACCCTTGTTGGTTTTAGTGGTGGCCTTGTTCTGACTTGGAGACTTGGGGTGGAGCTTGAATGCTTCATCTATAATAAGCATAACATTTCATCTTGGTGTTACTTGCATCCCCCCAATTCCCCTTGGATCCTCTCCTGTATTTATGGACCTCTAGATAAAAGAGACAAGTTAGCCTTTTGGGACTCCCTCACCTTTGTTGGTGAAGGTTTTGTTAGCCCTTGGCTATGTATTGGGGACTTGAATTATGTGTTCAATCAATCTGAAAAGCTTGGAGGTAGGCCAGCTCTTCTCAATGCCCTTTAAGCATTTCATTGATCATTTTGGCTTGGTGGATTTAGGGCTTGTTGGCAACCCTTTTACTTGGAGTAATAATAGACAAGGAGATGCCTCCATTAAAGAAAGATTAGATAGAGGTTTGGTCTCTCTCAGTTAGATCCACCTTCAACTTGAATTCTCCCTCAAACACATCCCTACCTCCTTTTCTGACCATCACCCTATATCCCTCAATACTATTTTCTTCTCCTCTTTTTTGCATAAGCCTTTTTGCTTTGAAGAGTTCTAGACCAAAGACCCCTCTTTAGGTCTGTTATTGAAACAACTTGGTTTAAGCATGCCTCAAGCTCTCTTGTACAATCTTGATCTCCAAGTTGCAGCACACCAGAAAATCTCTACATAGGTGGAATTACTTGTATTTTGGGAAAATTCAAACTCAGATCAAGTTCACCTTAGCTAAGCTTAATGCTATTCACAAATCCACTCCCAGCTCTAGCTCTTTCTCTTTAGAAACTTCTGTGGAAATCTAAATCCAGAGAACATTAGCTCTCATGTTCTGAACTCAATACCAAGTTCTTCCACACCTCCACAATCATCAAAAGAAGGTCCAATGCTGTTAACTTTTTCAAAACAGATTCAGGTTCTGGCTCTCTGATAGAGCTTCTATTGGAGCCACTTTTGTTTCCCATTTCACAAATTTGTTCTCCTCCACCAACCCCCTATTTCAAATGAAATGCTTGATCTTTTCTTTCCTGTCATCACTGAGGATGAATTTCTTAATCTCTGCACCATTCCATCTGAGAGTAAATTTTTCCAAGCTCTATCTAGTTTAGGTTATTCTAAGGCTCTTGTCCCGGATGGTTACACTGCTTTCTTCTACAAAAAATACTGGTCTCATGTCAATAAGGATGTCTTAGCTTGTGTTAGGCATTTTTTCCAGTATAGTCATATGCTTCAAGAACTCAATCATACCTTCATTACTCTTGTTCCTAAGAAAATTGGCTCTCATTTTGTCCATCATTTCAGGCCTATCAGCTCATGCAACATTTATTATAAAATCATCTCTAAAATCCTTGCCAATAGATTGAAGAATGTCCTCCCCAAGATAATCTCTCCTCTCCAATCTACTTTTGTGCTTGGCAGGAATATTCAAGATAACTCCATCCTTGCTCATGAACACATTCATACTTTCAAGAATAAAAGAGGCAGAAAGGGTTTTATATTTCTCAAAATGGACATGGAAAAGGCATTTGATCAAATGGAATGGCAGTTTTTGCTGGCCATCATGAAGAAGTTAGGGTTTAATGATACTTGGATTGGTTGGATTAAAGCCTGCATCTCTTCTTCTTCCTTCTTCCTTCTCCATTCTCATTAATGGTAGTCCGTTTGGAATGATCTCTCTTGCCAGAGGTTTGAGACAGGGGGATCCCTTTCCCTTTCCTTTTTATCATGGGGTCAGAAGTGTTCTCTAGATTGATGTTCCAAGAAGCTAGACTTGGTCCTTTAAAAGGCCTCAAGATCTCTAGAAACAACCTGACTATCCATCACTTACTATTTGTTGATGACCTTTTAATATTTGGGCAAGCCACACTTATAGAAGCTGGTAGCATCAATTCTTGTCTTGCCAAATACTATTCTTGGTCTGGTTAGTCCATCAACACTCATAAATCCTCTATCAGCTTCAGTAAGAATACCAATCCTGCCATCTCAGCTTCCATTCTTCTCACCTCCTTACAACCCCAAACCTTTACTTATATTCATCTTGGCCTTCCCATTTTCCTTGGCATCGCTAAACGAGCTGCTTTCCAAAGCATTCTTGACCAAGTTCACAAAAGGAATGATGGATGGAGAGCTAAAACACTCTTCCAAGCAAGTAGGCTTGTCCTTATTAAATCAGTGGCCGCTGTAATTCCATCCTATGCCATGAGTTCTTTCATGCTGCCATCAAGCATCTACATCAAATTGGACCAATCTTTGAAGAACATCTGGTGGGGCTTTCCTTCTTCTAAAGCCAGAAATCTCTCATTCAAATCTTGGGACTCTCTCTGCCACCCTAAAGCATATGGTGGTCTTGGTTTTAGAAATATGAAGGAGGTCAATCTGGCTCTCATTTCCAAACTCAGTTGGAAGCTCCACAACAAGTCAGACTCAATGTGGGTGGATCAATTGCGAGGTAAGTATCTGATGCAGCCTAAAGCGTAACGGAAGCAAAGAAACAATACAAGAAGAGGGATAGATAGATCTTGGATCTTGAGTCTATTAAGAATCTAAGAACTCTTCATTAATAAATAGAGTCTATTTGTAAATCAAAGGAAAATATGAAAGAAATCTCAACTGTGAGAAGTCTTATTAAGTAAATTGTAAAACAATAAACAAGAAGTAAGTTCTTTGGAGGCTATAAACATGTATATATAGCCCAAAGACTAAAGAAGTGTGGAATAAAGAATTTTAAACCCTAATACAACTCAAATAAGTAAACTAAGGTGGTTTAATAATTAAAAAACACGGAAAATTAACATAACAGCCTATGTGCGATCGATTGCATAATAGGGTGAGATTGTTCGCAGATGGGCAACCGTTCAAGGTGCACGAACCCCTGCCATCGGTCGCTTCTTCAATAGCATTGAGCCTTTAGACGCAAGTTCTATGATCAATCGCAGGTCATGTTGCGATTGTTCACAGCTCCAAAGTACTCTACTTCTGGTCCTCTGCTGTAGCTCTGGTCTGGGAGCATGTCGTCATCCTCCGGGGTGGTTCCACTTCAATATCTCTTCCCTTCTTCCTCATGTATTCCCAAGCAGCTTGGTCTGCATCAGTATCTCTCTACTAGCTCTTTTTTCTCCCCCTTCCCATTCTTCCCCTTTAGGGATTTGGAGAGGCCTCCTCTCTTCTCAACCAATCATTTCCTTAGGAGCTTGTCATAGAATCCTTAAACACTCTCCTTTGAATATCTAGAATTCCCCTTAGGTCCCCACTTTCCCTTTGTTCACTCCCTTTCCTGCCCCTCTGATCGTACCAAATTTAGTACTTGCAATAGAACAAACCGAAGTTTGTATAGTGTTACGAAGTACGTGTTCGTATTCACAGAGAACCGTGATTGTTTGCAAATCAATTTTAAATCTAAACTAGTATTATTTTTAACTTGGTGGTGTGCAAATTTAATTGTACTCACAATGGTATGAACCGTTGGGTCGTATAGTGTGCGAAGTACAGGATCGAATCCATAGGAAACGGAGTGTTCGCTTATCAAACTAATATTGCGATTAAATCGACTCTATTTTAACCTAGCTCCACAAAGATAGCAACTCGAAATGTGCAATATGGTAAAACTATTCTAAAAATGCAAATAAACTGAAATTAAGAAACCAAGGTTGATGAATCCACCTTCCCCCATTAACCCACACAATAAACACTATAGTTAAAAATCCATCTATCGATAAAACATTTTGTTTAATCTAAAATCGTTAGTGAAGCTAGTCGAACCAAAGAATGTGTTTACCGTATAAAGAGTCACGATAGATGTTGGTTTGAGCACGAATCATCCACTGTATCATTGATCACAGTGGATGCTTCGACTTATTCCAACCATCTAACGTGCCTCCGGATTGGAACATATTGATGTTGGACATGGATGCAACACAAACCGAATTTTTCAATTGAAGTTGTCACATAAATCAAAATGAACGACTAAACATAAAATAAATGATGGAATTTAAAATTGTAATGTAAATTGCATGAATTAAAGGAGAGGCTTCATCTTCGACCTTAGTTGAAGATTAGCCTTCCATTAGACAATAAAACGATAAAATGGTAAGAATACATAAAATAAACTTTGAAGTAATTTATTACAGATAAAATGGGTAGAGCATGACCTACAGTGGCAAGACACTCTCTAAAAAATGCCCAAGGAAAAGCATACTTGACCAAATGACCCAAGGGACCTATTTATAGACATGTAGGATATAGGCCTACATTCGAACGCAGGCCTTGCGTTCGAACCCACCAGTTATCTGTGGTCGAACGTACCACACGCACACGCAGACAGATAACCACTGTACAATGCGTGAGACACTCTGATCGGACTGCATTCAACCTTAGCTCACGTACCGTTTTTATGCTTTGAACGTAGAGCATACGTTCAAACGCACATCAGGAAACACTTCACTTCATTTCATGTCCATTTTGCTCCATTTTGCTCATTCGATCAAAATGTGATGTAAGGGCCTATTTGTTACAAAACAAACAAAACAAGTAAAATGCTTAGATATTAACAATGCTAAAGGTCTAACAAACATAAATAAAGGGGTGTGAAAAAGCACTAAAAAGCACTTATCAAATACCCCCAAACTTATATTTTGCTAGTCCCTTAGCAAAACAAAAAAATAAAAAACACCGTAAACATAAGTTTGCTTTCGTGGGAGAACGGTTGCATTGAGCATATGCAACAAGCCTTTTAAACCTCTAGGAGTTCCCTAGAGAACGAGTGAAGTCTCGTGAGGATTTTTCAGGAATGATACCCACAAACATTTGTGCAAACATTTCATTTTCAATCATGCAATAATATAACAATCATGGCTTAAATTCAAGAGCAAACTTAATCAAACAAACACCATCTTCACAATTTTCAGGGAGTTTTCAATCAAGGTACAAACATGGCAAACTGAGACATTACACTAATAAATTCTAGTGAAAGTGATTTCAACACATAATCATGGGATTTCAACAGTAAACTTTGTCATGCATGCTTTGACACTCAAAATTCATCAGACTACCCATCGGACACAATAACCAAGGTTTATTTCAAAGAAGATTTTTTTTTTTATTGCATAGCTCCCTTAAGCTGTCTAGTTGACCCATGTATCAAGCGTTAAGTCAATGATTCCCAAACCAAAAGGATTTAGGGCATTAAGTGTAAAGATACCCCTAAGGACCTACTAACTTGAGTCAAAAAGGTTACGATTTGCTAATCAAGTTTAACTTTTCACTTTTTTACGCGAATGCTCTATGCTTAATGAGGCATGAGATTTGGTTACTCAGTGGAAAGCTCAAAATGATCATTTTTTTTGACATAAACCACGGTTATTTCCCAACAGGTTATCCAACTACATTTAAGCTCGCAAAACTAGCATGACCAAACTCCACATTTTAATCCCACAGACTACGTGCCAAATGTGCTCGTGAAAATCAAATTGAAATGTAATATCTCATGTTTGCCAAAGAAAGTAACACAATCAAAATTCCCTTCACAAAGTAATCATGTGTTCATAAAACTAAGCTCACAAAGGAAAAATAAACCATAATTAAAATAAAATGCATGATAAAAAGTAAAAAACGCACAACACAATAAAATACCCCCAAACTCAAAACTCGCGCTGCCCACAGTGTATAGATAAAGAAAATACAAATGTAGTGCAAAGGGGTATGAAAAATAAACCAAGACGTCACGAAGACGTCACGAGGCTGGTGGTGGTGCAGAAGGTCCTACTACTGGTGGCAGTTTGTCCATGATGGCTCAGAACATCTCCTGGACCTCAAGCCTGTCCTGACAAGCATCCCTCTGTAGATCTGCAATCTGAGATTGTATGTCCAAGAGGGTGTCTTGGAAGTGTAATAGATCCGAGGCTCTGATCATGATCCCCTCCTCATACTTCTCTCCCTCGCCTAGCTGCTCCTCCTGTTCTACCGCTCTCTCTGGCTCAGCTGCCATCTCAGGAATATCCATGGGCTCTAGCTCTGGCTGTAGCTGTGGCTGTGGTGCTGGCTCTGGTGCGGCTCTGGGCATGTGGGACAAACTCTGGCTCCATTGGATGGGGCCAAAGTATGGGCTCTCAGTGATCGGCCCGTCCTCTAGTGTGCCTTTGATCCTTTCTTTCTCAAAATGTGAGTGATGAGAAAAGGGAAAGGCAAACCCCAGGTCTTCGTGTGCTCTGCTCTCACAACCTCCTGCATTGGGTTGGGCCTTCTCTGTGGTTCCCTCGATGGTTTGGAATTATCTTCAGAATGTATCTTATGCATAACCAACGAGGGACTGATTCCCTTGATGTCCTCAATCGTCCAGCCTATAGCTTCCCTATGCTCTCTCAAAACTCCTAATAATTCCTCCTCTTGAGCATCTATCAAGTCTGAAGCTATAATCACTGGCAAAGACTCAGTTGGACCTAGGAATTTATACTTAAGACTATCAGGTAAAGGCTTAAGTTCCTTCTTTAGGAGATCAGGTACTGCTGTCTCCTTCTTCTCTTTGCTCTCCAAAGGAGCTGTCTCCAAAAGTGCCTCTGCCTGCTCCATCAGTTTATCTAAATCCAAGTCTTCACCAAATTGAGCGAGGCATGCTTCCAGGGGGTCCTCTATGCTTGATTCTTCAATTACTTCATCCAGAATCTCCTCAATGAAGCATACTTGATTCATTTGGTCATAATCAAGTGGTTGTTTTCTAATGTGAAAAATGTTCAACTCCACCGTCATGTTCCCAAAGGAAATCTTCATCACCCCTGACCTACAATTTATCAAGGCGTTAGCAGAGCTAAAAATGGTCGCCCTAGAATCACAGGCATCTCAGTTCCTATCACTTGAACTGGCTCTATGTCCAACACAATGAAATCCACGGGAAAGTAAAATTTGTCTACCTTAATCAGAACATCCTCCACTATTCCCTGTGGAACCTTTAGCAAGTTGCAATGTCATGGTTGTGGGCTTCAGCTCTCCTAGCACTAACTGCAAATAGACTGAGTAGGGCAACAAATTTACACTTGCTCCCAAATCCAACAGTGCCCTCTCAATTTGGCTAACTCCTATCATGCAAGTGATTGTAGGACACCCAGGGTCCTTATACTTGAGGGGTAACTTGCATTGTAGGATAGTACTGACCTAGGTCATGAATGCCTTCTTAGGGACATTCGTTTTCCTCTTCACTGTGACCAAGTCCTTCAAGAACTTGGCATAGGAAGAAATTTGCTGGATGGCGTCCAAAAATGGAATATTTATTTGGACTTGTTTGAACACCTCCAGAATGTCCTCTAACTTTCCTCCATTCCTAGGCGCTTGTAATCTTTCAAGGTAGGGAGCTTTTGCCAAAAACGCCCTAGGAGGTTCCTTTACAACTGGGGTGACAGTAGATGGCTTAGTATCTCCTTCCTTTTGATTGTCACCCTCTTCCTCTCTCTGCTTTTCTTCCTCTTTCTGCTCTTCTTCCTCAGTATCTTCTTATGGGTTCACCATCTTATTGTCCACTCTCTTCCCTAACCTCAGAGTGACAATCGCTTGCACATGCTCCTGATTTGTGGAATTTCCACTGTTGCATGCTTTAGGGTTATTCACTGCTTGGCTAGGGAGCTTTCCCTTGTCCCTCTCACCAGGTGATTTGCTAATTGTCCCATCTGCATCTCCAACTTCCAGATCGCCTGGGTGTTCACCATGGTAGACTGCCTCACGTCACTAATTGATTGACTAATCATTTTCATAAATTCTCTCATGGTCTCTTCCAGTGACTGGGTTGATGAGGCTGGGACTTGGGTGGGGGCTTGATAAGATGATGACGTTGGCGGAGCCAAGCGTCCTTGATTTTGGTAAGAAGAAAATCCTGGGGGATAATATGGTGCTCCCCTTGATTGGTGGTGGGTTGATTCTGCTTCCAAGAGAAATTAGGGTGATTCCTCCACCCAGGATTATATGTCTTAGAATATGGCCCACTGGACGGATTCTAAAAGCTGTTGAAAGCATTCACTTGTTCCATCTCAAAAACTGTCATCGATGGACAATTCTGTGCATGGTGCATAGGACTAGCACAGATAGAACAACTTCAACAGGGAATGTGTTTATAGCATTTATAGGCTTTCCTACACTCAGTTCGTCCAATCTTTTCACAATTGCATCCATCATTTGAGTCAACTCTTGCTCACCTTTTAACTCCAGGATGCCTCATTTCTTGTCCTTATAGGCAAATTTATCTCTATAGCTAGTGAAATCCCAGTTCTGTGTGTTGGTAGCAATTTTCTCCAAAACTTTGTAGGCCAAATCTCCCGTCAAATTCAAGAATGCCCCTCCATTCATCAGTTCAATCATACTATGGTTGGGCTGAGACAGCCCTTGGTAGAAGAATTGTTCTAGACGCCATTTTTTCATATCCGTGGGGTGGACATTTCATTAGTATATCCTTAAATCTTGTCCAACATTCCATAAATTTTTCATCATCATCCTAAGTAAAGGAACTGATTTCCTTTCTTGCATCATTTACTCTGGACATTGGGAAAAATCTATGGTAGAACTGCTTCAACAGTTCTTTCGACGTAATAGAACGGGAACTAGGAATCCAACCATTCAAAGGGCTCTATCATGAAGGGAGAAAGGAAAAAGTCGAAGATTGATAGATTCCTCTGAGAAGTTTTGAAATTTGGTTGTGGCAGTTATACTCCTAAACTTCTTAACATGGGAATAAGGGTTTTCATGATTTAAGCCATAGAAGGATGGTAACATCTGAATCACATATGGCTTTAAATCATAATGAGTTACATTAGTTGGTGGTAACACTATGCACGAATGGGCCGACCATGATAGGTGCAAACAATTTAGTGGAGTGACATAGTGAAATCCAACTCATACATTCGTCTATGCTCCCCGTTCCCAGCTCTCGTATCCTGGAACTCCTCATTCTCGTTCTCCTTTTGCTCATTTCTTTGATTTTCATCGTCTTGCTCCACCCTTGGATCTCTTTGATTGTCTCCCATTTCGGCTTGAGCTTGACGCGCTCTCCTAATGTTTCTTTCTAAGTCGGGATCTAATGGTGTTAACTCTAGGTTCAATGATCGCCAACCATGCATAAACTAACAAAAATTTAACTAAAAACTAAGGAAAAACAGCAAGCTAGATAAGCTAAAAAGATGCAAGAAAAAAACAACAAAAACCAAAGGAACAAAACAGCAAAAACAGAAAAATATGCACAACTAAACAGAAATCAAAACTAAAAACAGCAAGATAGCAAAAACAGTAATGAACTACAAACTACTTAACAATAAACTAAAAGCAACATGTGAACAAATTAAAACAAATATAAAAGATGCAAAAAATAGAGTAGAATCAATATTAAAAAGAGAACAAAACTAGCTAAGATCACAAAAACAACAACAAAAAAGATAATCTAAACAACAAGCAATTAAAACTTATTAACTATAAAAAACACATGCAAAGAACATAAACAAAAAATAAACTAATCACAACTAATCACAGCAAGCAAAATACTCAAAATAGGCAGTTTAAACAACTAAAATAAGTCTAACAATTAATTGAAACTAAAGAAATTCAAAAACAAAACATACTGCCTCTGGTATGTTGATGCAGGAAGTAGAGGTGCGCTCGAGCGCAGGTCAACACGTTCGCTCGCACAAAAGCAACAATGTGGTAGTCTCTGCAAGTGCGTTCAAACGCAGAAATGCACTGTGTGATTGGTGTTCACAGCTGCGCGATCGTCCTAGAATAGGTGGCGGTCGTTCAATCGCAAGATCGTCGATCGCATCGCCGGGCGCCTGATTTTTCCAGAAACCGAAACTGAAAGCCGAAAAGGCTAAAAACTAAGCTAGAAAATAACGAAAATAAACTAAAACGCAAAATAAACTATGAACAGTATATACAATGCAAAAAATAAAAACCAGTAGAAAAATAAAGTTAATCTAAAAACAATATCAATTCAAACAAAAACAACAATTCCCCGGCAATGACGCCAAAATTTGGTGTGCAAATTTAATTGCACTCGCAATGGTATGAACCATTAGGTCGTATAGTGTGTGAAGTACAGGATCGAATCCACAAGGAACGGAGTGTTCGCTTATAAAACTAATACTTTATTTTAACCTATCTCTACAAAGATAGCAACTCGAAACGTACAATATGGTAAAACTATTCTAAAAATGTAAATAAACTGAAATTAAGAAATCAAGGTTGATAAATCCACCTTTCCCCATTAATCCACACAATAATCACTATAGTTAAAAATCCGTTTATAGATAAAACATTTTGTTTAATCTAAAATCGTTAGTGAAGCTAGTCAAACCAAACAACGTGTTTACCGTATAAAGAGTCATGATATATGTTGGTTTGAGCTAGAATCATCCATTGTATCGTTGATCACAATGGATGCTTCCACTCATTCCAACCATCTAACGTGCCTCCGGATTGGAACACGTTGATGTTGGACATGGATGCAACATAAACCGATTTTTCAATTGAAGTTGTCACAAAAATCAAAATGAACGACTAAACATAAAATAAATGATGGAATTTAAAACTGTAATGTAAATTGCATGAATTAAAGGAGGCTTCATCTTCAACCTTAGTTGAAGATTAGCCCATTAGACAATAAAACGATAAAATGGTAAAAGAATGCATAACATAAACTTTGAAGTAATTTATTATAGTTAAAATGGGCAAAGCATGGCCTACAGTGGCAAGATACTCTCTAAAAAACGCCCAAGGAAAAGCACACACGACCAAATGACCCAAGGGACCTATTTATAGACATGCAGGATATAGGCCTGCGTTTGAACGCAGGCCTTGTGTTTGAACGCACCAGTTATCTGTGGTCGAACGCGCACCACACGGTTGACCACAGATAATCGCCAAGGCCAGCCGCGTGAGACACGGGCTGACTGGACTACATTCGACCTTAGCTCTACGTGCGACCGTCTTTGCGTTCGAATGCAGAGCATGCGTTCAAACACACATCAGGAAACACTTCTCTTCACTTCATGTCCATTTTGCTCCATTTTGCTCCTTCGATCAAGATGTGATGTAAGGGCCTGCTTGTTACAAAACAAATAAAACAAGTAAAATGCTTAGATATTAACAATGCTAAAGGTCTAACAAACATCAATAAAGGGGTGTGAAAAAGCACTAAAAAGCACTTATCACCTGGCTCCAAGTGGTGTTTGTGTAACAAGGGAAAATAAACTAATTTACTTGCAGTTAAAAGAACAAAAGAACCACTAAGGTTAAAGATTCCACCTCACCAAATCAGAAATGCTAATTAAAAAACACTAAGCTACTTATTCCATCTATCAATTGGAACAAAACTTAATCTATTATGCCTATCGAAGGATTCAAAGAATCCGTCCCTTTGATAAAAGACAAACCATAAATGATTTAGGCCAAAGGATCCAAAGTGAATGTGACTTAACACAAACTACAATGGATAAATGATTGTAAATCGAAGGATAGAATGAATCCATCAGACAAAAAACTAAGAATAAACGACTATGGTACAATCATACTTGATTTTGTCACTAAACCAAATAGAAACGATAAAGCTATATTAAAGACAGAATTAAATAAGCTTAATGTGAATAACAAGCATGAAAATCATTGGTGAGGCTTCATTCTCAACCTTAGTTGAAGATTTAGCCTCCCATATAAAAGGGAGACAAGAACAAATTAAAACAAGACATTAAATTAAAACAAGTAAATAAAGGTGACAATTAAAATGGGTAGATAGTGCCAAACTGAGGCAAAAACTCTCAGAAAACGCCCATAAAAACGTAGCTCTTGAAAATTTACACAAGTGTCTTATTTATAGAAAACTAATGTGCTGCCAGGTTAGAGGGGTACGCTCGATCGCAGGCCGTGCGTTCAAGCGCAGGGATGAATGCGATCGATCGTTGAAGTCGTGATCGAACACTCGTAACTGCTCCAGAATCCCCATTGCGCAAAGCTGGAAACGATGGAGGCTAGGGCTGGCTAGGTCAACCACACAAGACATAGGTCTACGTGGAGTACGATCGATCTTGCCCCTTGCATTTGATCGCAGTGTGCTCGATCGCACTGGTAGGAACTTCAAACTTCTTTTCAAGTCAATTTCGCCCTTTGTAGTTGTGCATTGAATGCGATGACTTGCAGCACCATAAAACACTAAAACAACACAAAACATTAGTTAATAAGAAAACTAAGAGCCTAACAAACATAAGTTAAGGGGGGGTCAAATATCAATATTTGGCACAAATCAAATACCCCCAAACTTACATTTTGCTAATCCCTTAGCAAAACAAAAAAAAAAATAAAAACAAATAACATAGATCCGCCTTTGTGGGAGAAACGATTGCATTTAGCATATGCAACAAGCCTTTTAAATCCCTAGGGATTCCTAGAGGATAAGTGAAGTCTTGTGAAGGTTTTCCAAGAATGATACTCACAAACATTGTACAATCATTTTATTCTCAACAATGCAAATGATAAAAAAAAATCATGGTTTTTATTCATGAGCAAACTTAACTGAACAAACACCATTTTCACAATTTTGAAGGAATTATCAATCAAGCTACTAACATGGCATTCTAGTGAAAGTGAAATTAGCACATAATTATGGGACTTCAAAACTAATCTTAATCATGTATGCTTTGACACTCAAAATTCATTAGACCACCCATCAGACACAATAACCAAGGTTTCTTTATTTCATTTTTTTTTTATTGCTTAACTTCCTTAAGCTTTCTAATTTACCCATGTATCAAGCGTTAAGTCCATCACTACCAAACCAAATGGTTTTAGGGCATTAGGTGTAAAAACACTCCTAAGGACCTACTAACTCGAGTCAAAAAAGCTACGAGGCTTTGCTAACCAACTCTAACTTCTCACTTTTTTACGTGAACGCTCAATGCTTAATGAGGCAAGAGATCCGGTTACTCGGTGGAAAGCTCAAAATGATCATATATATATATATATATATATTTTAAACCAAGGTTATCTTGCCAATGGGTTACCCAACTGCATCCAAGCTTACAAAACCAACATGACTAAACTCAGAATTTATACCCCACAAATTACGTGCCAATGTGCTCATGAAAATCAAATTGAAATGTAATATCTTATGCTGCCAATGAAAATAACACAATTTAGATTTCCTTAACAAAGTGATCATATGTTCATCAAGTAAAGCTTACAAAAGAAAATAAAACCTTTTTTTTTTTTAAATAACTGCATAATTGAAAACAAAATGTGCATAAATACCCCCAAACTAAAAATTCACAATGTCCACAGTGTGTGGATACAGAAAATACAAAAGTAATGCAAGAGGGTTGGAAATCCACAGTGTATACTCGACAAAAATCACTGAGGCGGTGCTAAAGAGGCTCATGGAGTTGGAGGAGATGTCCCTGATGCAGGTGACAATCTAGATAAAATGTCTTGCAATGTGGCTTGCAACTCGAGCCTATCCTGGCGTGCATCTCTCTGTATATCCGAAATCTGAAATTGGATGTCCTCCAAGGTATCCTATAAAGCATAAAAATCTGCAGCTATGAGAGTGATCGTCTCTTCATATTCTTCTTCATATGTTTTCTCATCTACCTCTTCTTCTTGTCCTCCTGCCATCTCTGGTTCAACTGCTATCTCTTGCTCAGCTGCCATCTCATGTATGTCCATAGGCTCTGGCTCTGCTACGACTCTAGGCATGTGAGAACAGCTCTGGTTCCACTAGATTCCGTTGAAACATGGACGCTCAATGATTGGCTTATCAGCCGCATTGCCTTTAATGCCTTTCTTTCTGAGTATGTGAGTGATGAGAAATGGGAATGGCAATCCCCATGTTCTTGTAGGCTCAGCCACTCGGTGGTGCACTCTCTCCCAGAATTTATATATCTGTCTCCAAATGATCTTAGGAATGGAACACCTAAAGCCTCTGTGGAATGAATATAGGGCACTGAGAAACATGTTGATCGGTGCCTAAAAGTGCTTATTTGGACCCCTTAATTTATATTCGTTAGGCCTTTGGCATTGTTAATATTTAATCATTTTTAGTGTTTTTAGTATTTTGTGTTGTGCAGGACATTGCATTAAACATGGCTAGCTCGAATGCAAGGGACCTCGAACGACGCGCCGCTGTTATTCACGGTCGACGCGAATAAATTCAACGCAGTAGTGTGTTTGAACGCACTTGTGTCCCGCAGCCTATAAATAGGCCCTGTATTTTCTTATTTCACGCTTGGGAGACGCTTGAGGTGCCCTTTGTGGCCCAAAACCTCATCGTTCTTCATTGTAAACACTCCTAAACGCCGCTTTAATTTAATGCTTTATTTATTTTGCTTTAGTCTCTTATTTCCTTCACCATGTTTTTATCTACTTATTTTATGCTTAGTTTAATACTCGTCATTATTTAGCTTTTGCTTGTCCGCTTTCAATTCAATTTCGTGACAAGGTTGCATTGATTGTTGCTTGTAAATCGTTAAACGTCGACTATCACAGCAACGAAGATACATCGGACATTCTGCTCGGACCATTATCCGTTGTGACCTCTTGTCAGTTGTTTGCCTCGGGTAGCTCGACAAGATCGTGTAGCAACAATAGGACATGCATTAGTGCTTAATCGATAGACCAGACGTATGCATTAATTAATAGCAAATAGAATAGCAAATCGATAGCAACGTTGTTGAAGTATGAACTAGGCATGTTTTTATGTTGATTAAATTATGGTGAGGTAGATTAGGGACCTTAGCATTTTATTTCTTTATTTTTACTGCTTTTAATTTTTTTATTTTCGCTTTATTTTATTGCATTTAGCTTAGTTTAATTTTATGCACGCCACCGCTATGTTGGAACTAGGTTAAGATTTTATTAGTTTGCGTTTAAAGTTGGTTTTTGACAAACACGATTCTCGTGGGTTCGACACTCAGACTTGCACAGCCACATTACTACGATCGACTCGTGCAATTGGCGAGTACTATTTTGGTACGACCAAATTTTGGCGCCGCTGTCGGGAATTGGTGTTTTGTTGAAATTGATTTTCTTGCTTAGATTAATTTTATCTTTCTACTAGTTATTTTAATTGTGCAATAAGCTTTAATTTTCATTTTATTTAATTATTGTTTTGTCTTTAATTATTTATTTATTCTACTGTTTTTTATTTGTTTACTTGCTATTTTTAGTTTTGTTTATTTATTTAGTTTTTTTTTAATTGTTTAATTAGTTTAATATATTTGTTAATTTATAATTAGTTTATTATTTTTGTTAGTTTACTTATTAATTTTTTGTTTATTTTTTTGCGTTTGTTAGTTTTGTTTATTTTATTTTTTGTTAATTGTTTCATGTGGGACATATTAAGCTGTTTGGGTGAAGCATGAGTCTTCGTTGAGATTATTTTAATATTTCCCCTACCACTTTGCACCCACATGAACCGTGTTCATCTTGCTCTAGTCCTTACCATAGTTTAGTGATTGTCCACATTAGACAATTTTGATTTTTCAAATGAGCGGTTGAACACGTTTCTCGATCTGGTTTTGAATCAAATTCAAATTTTTATAACTTTGGAGCAACATTCTGATTTTAGTGGCATGATCATGCTACGGAAAATTTTTTCTCGAAGTTGACGAACTACACCACAGTATCCAATTCGACAACCATTTTCTTCCAATTCATATGACTATCCTCCTCAGACGTCTTCCTTGGAAGACACTCTTAAGGAATTCATGGAACTAGTAGGCCAACCCACCATTTCGCGTCTCATGAACCATCATTAGAAGACACACTCCGTTTAGGAAAAGTCAACCAACCTTGTCAAGAAATCATAGATGCCCATGTAAGGTTGGAAGGACAGTTGGTCAATTAGTTTCTAAATTCAACCTAGTTGAGGAGGAGTTTGATTCATGAGATGGCTCATCCTTCCCAAGAGTCATTTGAGCAACATTTTCCTTCATGTCGATGACTTGAGGGAGGCCAACTGTGCATGCCCACAGCTTTACCTCACACTCACACATCATCATCATGTGAATATTGTTATCATTTCTCACCGGTTTGATGATTGCCCTTTCATTACCATTACATGACTGAAGTTAACAAGTCACTTGACAATGCCCAAACCACCACCATACTTGTTGATGAGGAAATTGGAGATGAAGTTGCAAGTGAGTGTAGCTTAGAGGACCCTAAGATAGAATGTTTCACCAAATGATGTGACCTAGACCTTGATAGGCTAGTGATGCAAGATGGAGTGTTGCATGATTTGTGTTTAGAGGATCCGAGATGAACACTTTGCTAGAGATGACCTAGATTTGGATAGGCTATTTGATCATGTTGAGACTTTTAGTGAGCCTAGTCTTGAGGATCCATCCGGAGAGTGTTTTGATGAAATTGAATATGATCATCTGGACAAGTTCTCTAATCCAACACGAGGTGAGCCAAAGTCTGGGATTTCTAATGGAAGAACTTTGCTCAATTTGAGTTTCCTTGACATGGTGCATGAGCAAGCTAAGGCTTTAGTGGATCCCATACAGATCTGAAAATGAAGAAGAAAAGAAGGAGCAGATTGAACCCCGCCAATTTCAAATTGGCCCAATGACAAGGACAAAGCTCACTCCTTCACAATCCCTCCTCTCGAGACATATCATCAAGTTCCATCTTTCCAATGTCTCAAGAGTCATCTTATGTAGAAATCTTTGAGGATTCACACACACCATCACAAATCTAGGAACCATGTTCCTAAGTGGATCCTCAAAACAAGGACAACTACATAAGATGGCTTAACATCCTTCCAGAGGGGTATCTTATTTTAAAGAAAAAGGATGGAAGGGATTGATTGGACATTTATTTTCTTTTTATTTTCCATTTGCATTTTTATTTTACTTTTGTTATTTTATTTTCATGTATATATTTTATTTGTTTCAGTTTCTAAAGAATTAACATTTTGATGTTTTATCTTTTAGAAAAAAGATTGCTGTTAGTTTTGTGAGTGTTTTGATGTTTAAGTTTGGGGACGCCTTGGACTTTGCTCATTCAGTTCCTCATCCTGTAATGTATTTCTTGCCACATTAGGGACAATGTGTCATTTAAGTTTGGGGGTGTGGACAAACTCTTTTTGTTTGTTTTATTTTATTTGTTTGTTTTGTTTTTGCATGTATATATTTGATTTTGCCATGTATATAAAATTTTTTCTTTTTTTTTGTTACTATGTTGTTGATTGGTCATGACTTACATCGAACGTGATTGTATGTCATTGGTTTGTTTAACTTGTTTGAACATTGCCTATCATTAGAAATCATTTTTTTGATTCATGTGTTGGATTAGAGAGACTCACTTGTTTGATTGAAATTTCACATGCACACTAGCATTAGGGTCTGTGGGGTTTGAGATTTTACTTTGAAGTGTGTCTTGAAATTTTAGGTTTCTTGATGATGATGAAAACCTTGGCTTTAATAAAAAAAAAAAATCAAAATCATAATAAAGTGAATTTTTCATTGAGTAACCGGACCTCTTGCCTGCCAAGCAATGAGTGTTAGCGTCAAAAGATGAGAAATTTTGTTAAAAATTGTATGGCTAGTTAGTCTTGTAACTCTTTTTGACTTGAGTAATTAAGCCCTTAGGGATGTCTCTACATCTAGTGGGTTTGGGAGTCACCGGCCTAACACTGTTACATAGGTCATTTAGAAGTTTAAGGAAGTCAACATTGCATGCCTAAAAAAAAAATTGCATATTTCAATTTAAGCCTTGGTTGTATTTATCACATTGTTTTCCTTTAAATTGGGATACATGTCTTTGGAGAGTGATTGAAATCCCATGATCTTATTGTTAGTTCACTTTGCACATAATGGAGCAGTGTTGTCTCAATTTTCTAACCTTGAGTGAAAGGATGTTTGGATGCCGATGATGTGGTTCATATGTTTAACATGTTAAATCTACTAATGATGTATGAACCATGTGTTTAAGTGTTGGGCTTTATCTAATTAATAACATAGTGCCAAATAATTGTTTGTGGGGTGTCATTCTGAAAACCCTCACGAGATTTCACTCCCTCTAGGGAACTCCTAGAGGTTTAAAAGGCTTGTTGCATACGCTCAATGCAATCGTTCTCCCAGAACGGACTTATGTTTTATTTTTCCGTTTTGTTTTGCTAAGGGACTAGCAAACGTAAGTTTGGGGTATTTGATGGTGCCTAAAAGTGCTTATTTGGACCCTTAATTTATATTCGTTAGGCCTTTGGCATTGTTAATATTTAATCATTTTAGTGTTTTTAGTATTTTGTGTTGTGCAGGACATTGCATTAAAACATGGCTAGCAAAAGGCAAAATGCACCAAGTGAAGAAGATTTTCGCCAAGTGCTCAACGCACTCACGCACGCACGCATGAGCAGGGTAACGATGCCCAGCCGCTAGCGGTTATCTGCGTCAACGACCCGCGGTCAACGACGCCCGGCCAGCCTAGCAAATGTTATTCACGGTCAACGTGCGCGCCGAACGCAATACTGGTGCGCTCGAACGCAGGTAGCTCAACGCAGTTGTCCCGCAGCCTATAAATAGGACCGTATTTTCTTATTTCACGCTTGAGACGCAGACGCTTTGAGGTGCCCTTTGTGGCCCAAAACCTCCCGTTCTTCATTGTAAACACTCTAAATTTAATTTAATGCTTTTTATTTATTTTGCTTTAGTCTCTTATTTCCCTTCACCATGTTTTTATCTACTTATTTTTATGCTTAGTTTAATACTCGTCGATTTACTGTTTTGCTTGTTCGTTCAATTCAATTTCGTGACAAGGTTTTGATTGTTGCTTGTAATCGTTAAACGTCAACTATCGGTAACGGAGATACATCGGATATTCGCCTTCGGACCATTATCCGCCAGACCTCTTGTAATGTTGTTTGCCTCGGTAGTTCGACAAGATCGTAGCAACAATAGGACATGCATTAGTGCTTAATCGATAGACGATATGCATTAATTAATAGCAAATAGAATACGCCTAGTAGCGTAATGTTTGTTGAAGTATGAACTAGGCATGTTTTATGTTGATTAAATTATGGTGAGGTAGATTAGGACCTTAGCATTTTTATTTCTTTATTTTTATGCTTTTTAATTAAGTTTTATTTTCTGCTTTATTTTATTGCATTTAGCTTAGTTTAATTTTATGCACGCCACACTCGATGTTGGAACTAGGTTAAGATTTTATTAGTTTAAGCATTTTAAAGTTGGTTTTGACAAACACGATTAGGGTTCGACACTGCACTTGCATGTACCACATTACTACAATCGACTGCAATTGGCCAGTACTATTTTGGTACGACCACATGTCCTTCTTTGTGTCTTGTGTTGGGACACGTTATGTAGCATGACATCGACAAACCAAAGCTTAGGAGGAATCTTCAGTTGGTTGCATTTGGTCTATTTATATATTGCCCTCACATGAGATAATGTCCTCGATGGTGAGCATGGAGGGCAACAATCCATGGTTCATCCGCTTTAGTGTGGCTCATTTCAAAATAGCTATTCGCTATGGTCACCTCACATCTCTATACAATGGAAGAGACAAGATTTGGCGGTTGTATTGTACTTCAAATTCTCATAAAAGGAGACCAATGTTCATATGCATCAAACCTAGAATTAGCAAGCTCTTGAACTACCCACTTTGTTGCATCATCCTTGGAGAAATCTTCTTTGACGGCAAATGTGGTCTCCAAGATGAGCTTCCAACTCTCAAAAATGGGCTTGGCTATCATGGCCTAGGTCCCAAAGGACGAGAAGTCAAACCTTGCCTCTAGGCATGCTTTGGAATTCGTTGGGAAATTTGTTGAGAACGTGGTGGGCACCTCTAAAATTAAGGGTTTGAAAACCCTTTATAATCTACCCCAACCCCTTGCAAAAGGTGAATAAAACCAACACGAAGCAAAAGGGCACAATGTTGGGTTTGTGCCTTTAAATTACAAAGAAAAATGGACAAAAATGAATTTTTTGGACAAGTTGGGTTTATGAAAAAATGAAAATGGAAATGTGAAAATGGGGGGTGATGGGAAGGTGGTGTGTGGTGGTGGCCTTGAGAGGTGGTGGTGTAATGAAAATGGGTGGAGGTGAAAAGGTGGTGAAATGGTGATTGGGTGGTGCATGTGATGATGAGAGAAAAGAGCAAATGGTGGTTTAGTGTATGGCTAGAATAAGATGGGGAAGGAAAAAATGACCTAAAAGAGGTCATGTGAGGGATTTAAGCATCGATCGATGTACCAAGTGCATTCGATCCGCAGTGTGTGTGTGTGTGTGAAGTGGGCCTCTATGCTCGAACAAACACAAGTGAGTTTGAGCAAGCCCATGTTCGATTGAATGTATGGTGGTCGTTGATCATAATGCAAGTAATTTTTTTTTTTTTTTTCACAAAATATTCACACACACAACCCAAAATATTTACACACAAATCTACCCCACCCCAAAACTTAAAATGTCACATTGCCCATAATGTGACCGGATTTACAAAACCTAGGGAATGGGTCAATTCAGGCGGAGCATAAAAGAATGCTCCCCCAAATTTGACTGGTAAAAACAAATGCTAAAAAAATAAAACATAATGAGGGGTGCCTCCTACAAGTGCTAAGTTTAACGTCTTCAGCCAGACTTGTGATACGGACCAAACTACCTATGACACTAGGTAGACATATAAACTGCAGTACCAAGAATGGTATGCACTAACTTGCCAGGGTCAAACGGATAATGGTCGTAGCTGGGATAATCAATAAAAAAGAAAAAAGAAATATCCAACTAACCCTATCATCAAATGGTCACAGAATGAGGGAGGAAAATGATCATTCCTTCCCAAGGTCAATCTCGGCCACCTTGGCCACCTATAAATGGGTGCAACCCATTTGCTCTCAAAAATAAAATCGGGTGGCTCAAATGCGGACGAACAAGTAGTGGGGATAAATAACTTCATGGTTTCCTCACACTCCGGTTGTAACTCAGACATAGGATCAAAAATGGATGTAAGTAGCTCAACTACTTCATCAAAGTATTGTTTATCTCCCAATTAAGCAAAACTCTCAAGCTCAATGTCCTCCAAACTTGGCTCAACTACAACCATAGTTGGCTCAAGTAACCTACAAAAATCTATGTTTCCTCCATATTGAGTGAAACATTCCAACTTTAGGTCCTCCAAACTAAGCTCATACATCTGCTCATCATGCTGAAGTGGCTCACTAAAATCAAAATAACCTTCAGATGATGCAAAGCACTCCATGTCAGGGTCCTCTAGGCTAGGCTCATACAAATCATTTTCTTGCCTAATCAGCATCAAAACCCAGGTCATCATGATCTTGAGTAAAGCACTCAATCTTAGGGTCCTCATAATCAAAGTCATCAGTGATTCTCAATTAAGCATACAGGACAAATCTCATCAAAATCCAGTGGTTAGGTATTGATGTTAAAAATGTTAAGTTCCATTGTCATATTCCCAAATGAGATTTTTATCACTCCCATCCTATAGTTGATTAGGGCATTAGCCGTAGCTAAGAAAGGTCGCCCTAAAATCATTGGAATTTGATTCACCACATCATGCACCAGCTCCGTGTCTATCACTATGAAGTCCACAGGGAAATAAAACATGTCAACCTTGATCAATACATCTTTAATTATTTCCCGTGGTCTCTTCATTGACTTGTCAACCAATTGGAGCGTTACCGTGGTAGGCTTCAATTCTCCCAATCTCAATTATAGATACACTGAATAGGGAAGGAGGTTCACGCTTGCTCCCAGATCCAACAATGCCCTATTGATCGACTCACTCCAATCATGCAAGCAATGGTTGGACACCCAGGGTCCTTATACTTTGTTGGCAACTTGCATTGGAGGATGGAGCTCACTTGCTCGATCAAATAAGCTTTCTTCGGGACATTGGTTTTTCTCTTGATTGTGACCAAATCCTTCAAGAATTTTGCATATGATGGCACTTGCTGAATTGCATCCAAGAACGGGATGTTTATTTGAACTTGCTTAAACACCTCTAAAATCTCAACAAATTGCGCATTCTACTTTGAAGCGTTCAATCTCTCAGGATAGGGAGCTTTTGGGATAAATGACCTTGGAAGGTCCTTGTCAATGGGAATGGCTGTAAATGGCTCAGCATCTCTCTTCTCCTTGTTGTAACTCTCTTTCTCTTCTTGCCAGGCAAGGTCTATTGTTGGCTCTGCTTCATGATTTGCTTCTGGCTCAGCCACATGATTGTCTACTCGTCTCCTAGATCTCAGTGTGACAATAGCACTTGAGTTGAAGAATTTTCGATAGCGCATGCCTTAGGGTTGTTCACTGGTTGGTTGAGGAGCTTTCCCTTGTCTCTCTCACCAAGGTAATTTGCCAACTGTCCACTTGTATCTCCAATTTGGAGATTGCTTGGGTGTTCACCATGGTGGAGTTTCTCACATCACTGATGGATTGACCAGTCATTTTCATGAATTCTCTCATTGTCTCTTCTAATGACTGTATTGATGACGCTGGGGCTTGAGTGGGGGCTTGATAAGATGATGACGCTGGCTGAGTCAAGCGTCCATGATTTTGATATGAATGAGGAAATCCTAAAGGATATTGATTTTGAGCATGTGGGGCTCCTCCTTGATTTGTGGGCTGGTTTTGCTTCCAGGAGAAATTAGGGTAGTTCCTCCAACTTGGATTGTAAGAATTGGAATATAGGCCACTTGACTGCTTTTGAAAATTGTTGAAGGCGTTCACTTGTTTCATCTCAGAAAATACAATCATTGATGGACAATTCTGTGCTTGGTGCATGGGACTAACACAAACAGAACAACTCTCAACTAGAAATGTGTTTGTAGCATTGATGGGTTTTCCTAAACTCAGAGCATCGAGTCTCTTTACAATCACATCCATCCTTAAATTCAACTCTGCTTTACCTTTTAATTCATGGATGCCTCATTTCTTGGGGTTTCGGGCTGATTTGTCATGACGACTCGTAAAATCCCATTGCTGTGAGTTGTCAGCCAATTTATCCAAAGCTTTATAAGCTAAATCACCACTTAGATTAAAAAATGCTCCTCCATTCATCGACTCTATCATGCTATGGTTAGGCTGAGATAGCCCTTGGTAGAAGAATTGCACGAGTTGCCACTTTTCATAACGATGAGGAGGGCATTTGATGAGCAAATCCTTGAATCGGCCCCAACACTCAGAGAATTTCTCATCCTCATCCTGAGTAAAGGAACTAATCTCCTTTCTTGCCTCATTTACTTTGGACATTGGGAAAAACTTGTTGTGCAATTGCTTCAATAATTCTTCCCAGGATGTAATAGACCTAGGAGTGTTGGAATCCAACCACTCCATAGCTCTATCATGAAGAGAGAACAGAAAAAGTCTAAGGTGGACAGCTTCCTCAGAGAAATTTTGGAATTTGGTGGTGGCACAGATATATTTGAATTTCTTGATATGGAAATATGGGTTTTCATGATCTAAACCTTAAAAAGATGGTAACATTTGAATCATATGTGGCTTTAGATCATAATGGGTTGCATTAGTCGATGGCAACACTATACATGAATGGGAACTAATCGCAACTGGTGCGAAAAGTTCCAGTAGTGACGTAGTGAAATCCACGTCATAAGCTCTTCTTTGCTCCCCGTTCCTAGCTCTTGCATCTTGGTATTCCTCGTGCTCCTCCACATTTGCATTCCTTTGATTATCCCCCATCTCAATGTGCTCTAAGGGATCTCCTAAGATTCCTTTCAAAGTCGGGATCTAAGGGTGTTAACTCTAAATTCAAGGATCGCCGACCATGCATACACTAACTAAGAAATTAAACTTAAACTAGAAAAGCAATAAACTAAGTAAGCAAGTACGAATAGAAACAGCAAAAAACAGGGGCTATGAAAACAATAAAAACAAAATCAAATGTGCACAAACTAACAGGAAATAAAATAGTAAATTAACAATAAACTAGTAAACAACATGTGAATAAAAACTAAATGACCTTAAGCAAATATTAACATATGCAGATATCACAGAAACAATAATTGAAAAATAAAAACAAACTAAATTAGACAATTAAACAAAAACAAAAAAATAACAATTTAAACACTAACTATTTAACTAACCAAACAACTAATTAAACACATGCAAACTATAAAAACAATTAAAATAAAAAAATAAACTAAAAACAACTAACTACAGCAGAGACATACTCAAAATAGATAGATTAAACAATTAAAACTAATCTAACAATTAAACAAAGCAGAAAGAAATTAAAATTGAACATACTGCCTCGGGTATGTTGGTGCAATCAACAGAGATGCGCTTGAGTGCAGGGCAGTAAGATCGATCGCATACAGGCAACTATGTAGTAGGCTCTACAAGTGCGTTCAATCACGGCTGAGGTGTGATCGAACGTAACATTACTGCTTCTACATTAGGCTGTGTGCTTACGCAGCACGTAACAAGCGATCGCAGTCTGTGAATGTAAAGGAATAGGCTCAAGTGCGTTCGATCGCAAAAAGTGCGATCAATCGCACTATCAGTGCCTGATTTTCTAGAAACTATAAACAGCACGAAAAATTGCCAAACACTAAGCTAAAAATTAACAAAAATAAACAAAAACATGAAAATAAACTAGGAAAAAAAACTATTTAGCCCCCTCAACTACTAGCGATTTACTATTTAGCCCCCACAAGTATCAAAAGTTGTTAAATGGCCCCTCCAACTACCAAACAGTTGTGTTTTAGCCCCCTCTGTTAGTTGTTGTTGTGAAAGTGGATGGAAAAATCAAAACTACGTCGTTTTGAGATTGTAAGTTACGAAAATACCCCCAACTAATGGAGGGGGCTAAAACACAACTGTTTAATAGTTGGGGGGGCCATTTAACAACTTTTGATACTTGAGGAGGCTAAATAGTAAATCGTTGGTAGTTGAGAGGGCTAAATAGTATTTTTCCATATATATATGAATTGGCAAACCTGCATTTCTTGCCGTTGCAGTAAGTCCTTTATTTCACCAAGAACTCTCAACCCCCATCATCACCAACTCTCTTCCCCACCACTCCTTCTGCCACAGCATATTCCAGCCCAGCCTCATAGTCCCTCACCAAGTCCTCCCTTATCAAACCAACCTTGACCCATTCATTAAGACAGAAATATCAGACTAGAAGATACGACGAAGATACACACTATTGTGTGTGATTGGTTTGTTCCAAATTTCATCAGAAACCCAGATATATGTACAACCACATGGCAGTATATAAAGGAAATATAAGCATCATTTTCAATAAAGACTGGAAAAAAAAAAAGAGAAAGTAGAGAAGGCGTTTGTGTATGAAGGTATATATGAAAATGAGAAAAAGAAGAGGCTATTATTTACATATAATTAACAGGAAAAAAAAAGAAAATGAAAAACCGTTTTAAGATGGAGAACACCAAGATTTTGTTCCATGCATCATTGTTTAAGCCTAATCTGATGAACAAATCCATGATTCCACCATACCTTCACTTCTTGAAGCCACATTCTCTGGCCCCTTATCCTCATGAAAATCCGATGAAGAAGATGCCGAGTAATTCATCTTCCCGTTGTTAACCCGTTCTGAGTTACGTCCCTACAGCTACACCCACGACTACGTCCCTTCTTCTTTTCCCACCCAACAACAACGACTCGCACTCAAACCAAACCGTGGCACCACAATCTTCACCCTCTATGCCATCCAAAACCAAGAAAAAGGCTTCCAAGAAACTCAGGAAATGCTTCCGAGAAACAACGCCGACGACGAGTCTTATGGGGAAGTCAACAAGATCATCGGTAGCAGAGCAATGGGAGGTGGGGCCGCCATGGAGTACTTGATCGAGTGGAAAGACGGGCATGCCCCTTCCTGGCTCCTGTCGGATTACATAGCTAAAGCAAGAAAGCCGACAAGACGGCTTGGCGGCTCTTCATATGGCAGCTGGGTATGTTAAGCTAGGTGTTGTTAAGGTGTTGCTGGAGCTGGGTGCGGACCCAAAGATTCCAGATGACAAGGGACGCGCACCGTTGGATTTGGCGAAAGAGGTCTTGAAGGTTACGCCTAAAGGAAACCCCGTTCAATTTGCAAGGAGATTGGGGCTTGAGAGTGTGATTAGGATGTTGGAGGGGACAATATTCAAGTGCGTGGAGGTGCAAGCAAGGAGATTGGGGCTTGAGAGTGTGATTAGGATGTTGGATGGGGCAATATTCGAGTACGTGGAGGTGCATGAGATATTGGAGAAGAGAGGGAAGGGTGATCACTAGGAGTATTTGTTCAAGTGGAAGGACGGTGGAGATAATGAATAGGTCAAGGTTGGTTTGATAGGGGAGGACTTGGTGAGGCACTACAAGGCTAGGCTGAAATATGATGTGGCAGAAGGAGTGGTGGGGAAGAGAGTTGGCGATGATGGGGGCAGAGAGTTCTTGGTGAAATAAAGGACTTATTGCAACGGCAAGAAATACGGGTTTGCCAGTTCATATATATATATATATGGGAAAAATACTATTTAGCCCCCTCAACTACCAGTGATTTACTATTTAGCCCCCTCAAGTATCAAAAGTTGTTAAATGTCCCCCCAACTACCAAACAGTTGTGTTTTAGCCCCTCTGTTTGTTGAGGGTATTTTGGTAACTTGCAATCTCAAAACGATGTAGTTTTGATTTTTCCAGCCACTTTCACGGCAAGAACTAACGGAGGGGGCTAAAACACAACTATTTAGTTGTTGAGGGGGCCATTTAACAACTTTTGATAATTGAAGGGGCTAAATAGTAAATCTCTGGTAGTTGAGGGGCTAAATAGTATTTTTCCAATAACCTAAGAACAGTATTGAAATTGCTGAAAATAAAAACTAGTAGAAAAATAACACTAATCTAAAAGTAAAATTAATTTCAACAACTCAAACGGCTCCTCGGCAAGGGCGTCAAAATTTGATTGTACCAAATTTAGTACTCGCAATAACATGAACCAAAGTTCATATAGTATTGCGCAAGTACGCATTGTATCCATAGAGAATCGTGATTGTTTGCAAATCAATTTTAAATCTAAACTAGTATTATTTTAACCTAGCTCCAAGTGGTGTTTGTGTAACAAGGGAAACATAAACTAATTTACTTGCAGTTAAAAGAACAAAAGAACCACTAAGGTTAAGGATTCCACCTCACCAAATCAGAAATGCTAACTAAAAACCATTAAGCTACTTATTCCGTCTATCGATTGAAACAAAACTTAATCTATTGCGCCTATCGAAGGATTCAAAGAATCCGTCCTTTTGACAAAAGACAAACCATAAACGATTTAGGCTAAAAGATCCAAAGTGAATGTGACTTAACACAAATTACAATAGATAAATGACCGTAAATCGAAGGATGAAATATATTCATCAGACAAAAAACTAAGAATAAATGACTATGGCACAATCATACTTGATTTTGTCACTAAACCAAATAAAATGATAAAGCTACATTAAAGACAGAATTAAATAAGCTTAATGTGAATAACAAACATGAAAGTCAATGGTGAGGCTTCATCCTCAACCTTAGTTGAGGATTTAGCCTCCTATATAAAAGGGAGACAAGAACAAATTAAAACAAGACATTAAATTAAAATAAGTAAATAAAGGTGACAATTAAATGGGTAGAGAGTGCCAAACAGAGGCAAAAACTCTAAGAAAATGCCTATAAAAACCTAGCTCTCGAAAATTTACACAAGTGTCTTATTTATAGAAAACTAGTGGCAGGTCAAAGTGCGCTCGTCGCGATTAAATGCGTTCAAGAAGCGAGGATGTGCGATCGATCGTTGAAGTCTCGACCGAACACTAGTAACTGCTCTAGAATCCCCACGACGCAATGCTAGAAACGATGGAGGCTAGGGCCAGCTAGGGCAACCATGTGAGATACGGGTCTACATGGAGTGTGATCGATCTTGCCCTTGTGTTACCACGATGGCTCGATCGATCGCATCACTGTGTTTATTGCGATTATCGATCGAGCAGGAACTCCAAACTTCTCTTCAAGTCAATTTTGCCCTTTGTTGTCGTGCATTGAATGCAATGGCCTGCACCATAAAACTCTAAAACAACACAAAATATTAGTTAATAACAAAACTAAGAGCCTAACAAATATAAGTTAAGGGAGGGTCAAATATCAATATTTGGCACTGATCACCCTCACCTCTCCTCTCCCCCCAACCTAGTAGTCTCTGACCTCATTACTCCTTGTTGTGCCAAATACTACCTAAATTAATAGATAATATTTAGTACGTTTTACTCGCAAGTGCACAAGATCAAAACGATAGTATAGTAGGCAAATACGAGATCATTCCCACGAGGATTGTTAATTTTATTTAGAATTAATGAAAATATCAACTTTGTCACTAAATTTGATACTATGAAAAAGAAATAAAGATAAATAAAAGTGTAAATAAAGTGTAGGGCTTTGATATCCACCACTAATCATATTCAAATAATATAACAATATGCCAATGCTCCAATCATATTATGAATACCTAATGGTTGCCAACCTAAGGGCATGGTGTATACTCCTTAAGCTATTGGTTTCCCTAAGCAACGAATTAGGCATGGTGTATACTCTAACTCTTTTCTTTCCTAAAGGATTTAGCATGGTGTATACTAAGTTGTTCTCTAGGAAAGCATATGAACTGTGAAAACCGACAACCACATGAGACCTAGGGCATGGTGTATACTCCGGTTTCCATGTTGATTAACCCAAGAACCCCGTGGATTACTTTTGTTACTTATGTTAAACCCAGGACTCGGTCATCCAAATTGATCTAACTAAGTCCATACCACATGCATATAATGGCCAATCACATACATATGAGGAATTCAATAAAACAGCATTAATCAAGTTACAACACAATATGATTATCACAAAGGCGCCAATATTGAAATATTAAATAAACATAATTAGGGTTTCAATCCAGCCCTACTAAAATAATTAGTTACACATAATTAAAATAAAAACTAAAAAGAAAAGGAAAAGAAAGAACCGAAAACCGCTCCTAGAAGTAGCCTCCAAATTCTCCTCTCTGAAATTGTCTCTCTAATTGTGAGGCTTAGAGGTCTATTTATAGGCTTTAGGAGAGTCCTAGAAACCCTAGTAAACCTAGGAAATTTGGAATTCCATCTCCTAGACAAATTAGGAGACAATCCTATTACAAATCGGAGAAGGATTCATCCAGAATTGGGCTCCTATCTTGCGGGGCGATTTTAGCATTGCGGTGGTCCAAATTAGGAAAATGCTATTTCACAATGATTTTTATAATTTTGAGTTAGCTTTCCAATTCCGTTGGAATCACCCTAATCCAATATTTGAGCTGAAAGTTATGGCCAAAATACCGAGACATGTTCAGGATCCAAATTTAATCCGATTTTGACTCCAATTTGATAAATTCCGAATTAATCCTTTCCACATCTTCTAGGTCTTCCCAATTTGCCCTTTAAGCTTGGAATATTTCTAGAAACGCTTCATTTTCTTCCATGACCTACAAAAAACACAGAAAACACAAAAAGGAAATAAAATAGACAAAATAACATAAACTAAAAGCATAACAAATATAAATTAAGGGGCTTAAATATGAATATTTTGGCACTTATCACTCCTTAAAACACTTGGAATTTTCCTTTGCTCATATCCACCTTTGATGCTCTTAGTGTTAAGGAGATCCAAAAAATCACCAGTAGCTCAAATTCCAGCTCCGGTATCATCTGGACCCCCTCTGCAAATGGTAGCTTCTCTACTAGTTTTGCTTTTAAACTAATCAGTTCCTCTAGAGTAGCTTCTAGCACGGCTCCTCTTGATCCTCACATTTGGAAACTTCTCTAAAAACTTAAACTGAATGCTAGATTGAAACTTTTTTTTGTGGAAAATTGCTTTGGACATTGTCCCCTCCAAAGCTAAGATTAGTCTAATCCTACACATCCCCCCTTCAGACTCTCTCTGTCCTCTCTGCAAATCTAAAGTTGATTCTCTCCATCACCTCTTTTTTAGATGTATCTTTGCTAGAGTTGCATGGAGGCAATCCTTTTGGCCTCTTGATTCGCTTTCTTGAAACTCTCTCAGTCGTTCAAACTAGATCAAAGGTATTATTCTCCCTCACCTTAATTTTGGCATCCTCAAAACAGAAGTTCATCTTTTCCAAATATTTGCTGCTGTCTTGTGTAATCTCCTCTGGTTTAGCAGAAACAAAGCAGTGCATGAAGGAATCATTCCAAACATTCTTAAGCTTGCTAACACTATCAAGAAGACTACTTTAGCTCACTTAGTTGCTTGGAAACCTCCTTAAGAGCCCTTAGCCAAATCTTGGACTCCTCCAGCGAAAGGTTCTTTTAAAATCTTCCTTGACATAGCCATCAGGGATCATTCTTAGCTCAAGTAGCAGTTTGCAAGGATCACTAAGGTTCTATCATCTCGGCTTGCTCTCAAATCAGTACATCATGTGACCCTACCTACTGTGAAGCCCTTGTAGCCTCCCTTGCAGTTTCAATGAATCTCAAAAATTTCTCCATTGAAGGAGACTCATTAATTGTAATATTTGCACTGCAAGCTCCCTTTTTTGTCCATAACTGGCAAATAGAAAGAGTCATTGCCGACTCTATAGACATCATTCCAGCCTCCTCTTCATGGGAGGTTAGGAAAATTAATAAAAGTGCTAACTTCTATGCCCATCATGTGGCGTATTGGGCCGTAGCTCGAGTTCACTCAGGCTGCGTTCCCATTTTTTTTTCTCTCCTCCCCTTCCTTCTACTTGTAATGGTAGTGCACCACCTTCTGTTTTCTTTTCCCCTTGAAGGGGTTGTAATTTTGTTCTCTTTCTAATGCAATTGTTGTTACAAAAAAATATATATCTGGTACATACTTTAATATTTTAAATTAGTAATATGGATACTTTTCATACCCATCAATTATTTCCAATCACAAAACAATAAAATTAATTAAGCATGCAATAATCAATCTTCTGCACCAATATATAGCTGATCGCGATAAAATTTGAGATCAAAGTAGTATTTTTGTATGTTATTGGTTAATTTGTATAAACAATTGGTTTGTACAAATAATCAAAGAACAATAACTCAGAACTAGAATTTAGCCGAATGAAATAAAATGAAAAACTTCAGTGGTATGCAACAAACCTGCTAGGAAGAGAAGCACAAGCAAACATACCAAGAAAAGATGGAAATACTTGTAATTTTATGCCTTAACAACGGCCAAACACAGTGATGATCTATCTTCAACCCAAATTTAAAATATTTAAATATAATTTTATATATGTTAATATAAACAAATAAATAAATAAAAAATACTATATACTTACCCTATGGAGCTTGTCGGAGGAGATGCATGGGGAGGTGGGTTTGCCGGCGAGATACAATTGACCGAAGGGGGAGGGGAGAGATGCGCGAGGGGGAAAAATGTGGGGTTGGCATGCACAACCCCCCTCCCCCCCTAGGGTGACGTGTGGCACTCTGCCACGTCACTATTAGGTGACATGTGGCACTGTGCCACGTTACCCTTTGGTGACGTGCCATGTCACCAATTGTCAATTTAAAAATATATATATATATAAGGAGAAGTTACGTAACTTATGCATGGGCTGCATGCATCCAATTGACCTACAATATTAACTTATTTATATATATATATGACCTTTCAAAAAAAAAATTAAACGATTAATTAACAAATATTTAAAAGATTTATCTTTTAAATATTAATTGTTGGTTATAAAAATCCTAGATATATATCTTTTATTACCGGAAAGAGATGTGACACAACCATAATAAACTCAATTGTGGTCCAACTTCTAACTAATGCATGCATATATGGTATATATTATTATTATTATTATTATTAATTTTTTACATGCATGTCCATAAAAGAGGGCTCGGGGAGTGAGTTTCGAACTAGTGACCTCTCCGCTTTATTAAGCGTGATCCCAGTCGATTTAACTACCTTAGAGACATTATATATTAATTGTTACATAACTTAATTATGCATGCAACAAATAAAAAAAAAAAAATGAAGGGTGGTTGGCCATGGCTAGCCACGCCAAGTGATGAAAGAGTGGCCGAAGCCAACCCCAATTTGGCCATTAATGGGGGTGGCCAGACCACACCCCCAAAGGCCATGCATGGCTGGCCATGGGGTGGTTTGGCCACCCTCAATGGGTGGCAAACCACCTTGTTATTATTATTATTATTATTGTTATTACTATTATTATTACGTTTTTTAATATAAGTTAAAATTTTATTACTATTTTTATTTGGTTAGTGGCTGGGACGTACTTGTGTGACCGTACAATATTTTGCATGAATAATGCAGCCGGCCTAGCATGCATATATATTAAGATATCTCTATATATGGCTTGGCATGTATATATATAGGGTTTAGGGTTTCATTTATAGTAACTTATTAATTAAGGGTTATAAATATGTATCTAGGGTTACTATATATATATATATATATATATATAACCCATAGATATATATTTAATAATTAAGTTATTGTATGAAAAAATGCATCTTTGATTGGCTCTAAACTGAGTAAATCACGCCTAATGAAGTGGATGTTACTAGTTCGAACCCCCCCTTCTCCCCTCTTGTGTGGACATGTCAAAAAAAAAAAAAAACTGAGTAAATTTTATAAATCATATATATTTTTTCTTTTTTTTTAATAATTATATATATCTTAAGTGATTAATTAATTAAGTGATATATATAAAATTAATTAATTAATTACTTAATTAGGGTTATGATATATTAAGTTATCATAATCTTATTATATTAAGTTACTATATCAAAAAAATTTAAGTTTAAATTTTTGAAATAAATTGTTTAAAGTAATTTAAATTTGTAAATTTTGGTAACATGCCAAAACTGGCACTTTACCATAAGTGCCACGTTACCTTATGGTAACATGCCATTATGCCACGTGTTACTAAATTAAATGGTAACGTGGCATATTTTGCCACATCATCAAATGGTGACGTAACAAATTCCAATGAACAATAGCCATTTCACCATTTGGCTGATTTTTTTTTTTTTTTTTTTTGTAGTGCATGTATATATCATTATCAAGTGATCCATATAAATATGTTATAAACACATCTATTAAATGTATATCCAAACTTCCTGTAACTATCAAGTTAATAAAAAATCTAAATGTAATTGCATCCACTATAAAGGAATATGTTTCTTCATAATCAATACTAGGTTTCTGCAGGAAACCTTGTGCAACAAGTCTTACTTTGTATCTCACAATTTCATTTTTTTCCATTACATTTTTGTACAAATATCCACTTGTATCCAACAGGCGATACACCTTCAGGTGTTTGGACTACAGGTTTAAATACTTCATGTTTTGCTAGTGAGTTCAATTCTGCCTAAATTGCTTCCTTCCACATTGTCCAATCATTTCTACATCGACATTCTTTGACGGTTTATGGTTTAATATCATCCTACTTCTGGTAATGTCAAATGCAACTTTAAATGAAAATATGTTGTTGACAACAATTTTGTTTCTATCAAATATTTCTTCTCTACTTGCATAATTAATTGAGATTTCATTATTTTCAAGTACCTGTTCCTCTTTAGGGGGTAACTCTTCAAGAGATTCCTCTTCAGGGGATTCGTTTTCAAGAGAATTTTCCACAGAAAGTTTGGATAGATCAATTTTCGTTGCTTATTTTGTGGGTAAGCCCTCTTCAAGAGAGCTGATTTCATTTCCTTGTGCTTTTCTCTTCCAGAGAATCCTATCATTTGCACCAATAGGTTTTCCATGCTTTAGGCATGCCTTAGACTCTTTTACTGCTATATTAATTAATTGTCCATAGGGACTTCTATCTTCGCTGGAGTATTAGCAGTTGGAATGTGAGACTTAATTATTTACTTGTTATCAGTAAATGCATCTGGCAATTAATTTACAATACTTTACAAATGAATGATCCTCTAAATTTATTGTTCATATTGATTTGTATGAGGATCAAAATGAGATAACGTTGAATTATTCTAAAGTGATTTATTGCCGTGCTTCTAACAATGACTTTTTTTTGCCTAATGATGGGAATATGTTTTCATCAAAATGACAATCTTCAAAACGTGCTTTAAAAATATCACCAAATTAAAGGTTCAAAGTATCTAATAATAGAAGAAGAATCAAAACCAACATAAATTCAAAGTCTACATTGAGGTCCCATCATAGTGCATTGAGGTGGCACAATTGAAACATATACAACAAAACAAAAAATACAAAAATGAGAAATATTTGATAGTTGACCAAATGCAAGTTATAAAGGGGAATATTTTTGATAAGTTGTCGGTTTAATCCAAACTAATGATACAGCATGTAATATTGCATGTCCCCAAGCAAAAACAGGTAATTTTGTTTTCATAAGCGAAAGTCAAACAATTAACTGAAGTCGTTTAATAAACGATTCAGTTAAACCATTTTGATTATGGGTATGAGTAATAAGATGTTCAACATTAATTCTAATTGACATGCAAAAGTCATAAAATGCTTGAGATGTAAATTCACCCGTATTATCCATCCAAATAGATTGAATTGGATAATCAGAAAATTGTGCTCGTAATCTAATTATTTGAGCAAGAAATCTAGCAAATCCAATATTACGAGTAGAAAGCAAGCAAACATGTGACCACTTAGTTGATGCATCAATTAAAACCATAAAATATTTAAATGGTCCACATGGAGGATGAATTGGCCCATATATATCCCCTTGAATTATTGTAAAAACAATGGAGATTCAACAATTACCTTAGAAGGGGATGGTTTCATAACAAGTTTATCTTGAGATAATGCAACTCATGTATAATCACTTGGTAAAAGAATCTTCTGGTTCTTTAAGAGATGCCTATGAGAGTTTTCAATTATTCGACGCATCATAATTGTTCTAGGATGTCTAAGACGATCATGCCAAAGCATAAACCTCTTTGGATTAGAGCACTTTTGGTGCATCACAACTTGTGATTCAATTGTTCTTATTGTTGTATAATACAACCCGAAAGAGAAAGCAAGTAGCTTTTCCAATATGAGCTTCTAACCCAAAATTATTGAAGTAATATAAAGATATTCGTCATTGCCTTCATTAATGATTTCAACATGATAACCATTTAGATGAATATCCTTAAAACTGATTAAATTTCTTTTAAATTTAGAAGAATACAAAGCATCATCAATACAAAATTTTGTTTTTTTTGGCAATATGACATTAGCTCTTCCAAAGCCTTCGATTAGGTTTGATGAACTTGATATTGTGTTGACACTAGCTTTGTTTAATATCAAGTATTAAAAATATTTCTTATCTCTAAGAATTGTGTGAGTTGTACAACTGTCTGCTAGATACAAATCTTCACCAATCATCTTAGAATTAATCATTCCATCAATATGACCCATCCCTCCCTATATAAATAAAATATATATTAAATTTCATTAATAAAAAAGAAAATAATAAAATACAATTAAATTTGACAATGTAAACATATTGTGATTAATAAATAATGAAAACATATTAATTATTGTAGAAATATTCATCACTAATCAAAAGATTAGTTTTTGTAGTAGAGTTTATAAAGAAATCAGAAATATCAAGATGAGTATCAAGAAAAAAAACAGGAGAATCAATAGGATTACTGTGATTAACAAAATTCATTTCAATCCCCTTTTCTATGTCTTTTATAGAGGCTTGATATAGTTTTACCAAATGTTTAGGTGTACGACAGGTATGCGATCATTGTCCTTTCATACAACATTTGTAACATCTATTTTCATAGTTCTTTGTATGTTATTCTGTAAACCTTTGTTTTCATTTTCTTTCACTTCAGTGTGCATGGTTCCACTTTTGGTGGTATGGAATATGTCTTTTTGTAAGAGTTATAAGTGTGTTCCCCTTGACCTCTATAAATTATTTTTTTTTCTACTACGTTCACAACCACAGTTTCCTTTATTATCATGAAATTAGGTTTCATTTGCTTCAGGAAATAGTGTAGAACCCGTTGGACAAGATTGGTAATTTTTCATTAATAGCTCGATTTTTTGCTTAATTCAAAAATATCTTGTGAAATTACGCTTTCGATATTGTTGCTACAGGAGCACATTCGAGGCATAAAATGTGCAACTTCAGGTGCATTCAATCATAACAAGTTTTGGAAAGGATAACTATATTCTGGTGCTCGTATCTCTTCCTTATATTATTTCATAAGGTCACTGAATCCTTTATCATAAGATACTCCATTTTTATATGCTTCGGGCATATAAAATTATAAGACATTATATTCATAAAATTAGTATAATAATATTCTAGTTCATATAAATCTCACATGAATTGTAATATGCAAATGTTATAGTATGATTCTTAAAACACTAAAAATCTCTAAGCATATGTTAGAATGTTAATTAGCAAAATAGATAATAAGTTTATTAAATGTTAAAGAAACTTACAATGAATTGAGAATACCTCACAGATAACCTTTGATGTTGAAGATCAAAAGAACACAACATTTGGCTAGAGCTTTATGCTGATAATGTGTTGTGAAATCAAAGAAAATAACAAGACAATATAAAGAGATTGCAATATGTGAAACTAGTTCTTTAGAAACTATGTATGATTCTTATCTATTATTGTGTATTTTACATACTACCCAATGTTCCCTTTTATAAACATGGAATCATAATAAGATGTTCAGAAATATGAAGAATAGTACATGAATCAAAAGGCTACATCAATGTATTACATGAATGTTATAGGAATTCCAAAAGATGATATGAATGTATAAAATTCCAAGAGATGGAACTAAATGGTCATCCACCAAATACATAAATGCATTCATAACAATATAGTAATTTTCGTTGCTTTGATTATGAAGAAATAGTAGTAGCGGCACATGGATATTGCAAAATTTGCTCTGCTTCTGTTTGTGTCTATCAATTAAGTCATTGAGGTTTCAAAAGTAATAAAATTAGTCATTATGCTTTCTCAAAGTATACAATTAATTCTTTTGGCTACTTTTGTTTGTCATATATGAAAAATAAAAATAAAATAAAAAGTAGTTAAAAACCTATGCAGTCCAATCTTATTTTCGCCATGTGTATTGTCTTTGTATAATCATTCATAAGTCATTTGCACTATTCCTCATCTCATCCCTGGACCTGACTACTCATTAGCCCTACCAAGTCAAAAAACAAAATAATAAATAAATAGTAAATCATGTTTTTGAATTGGTTTGGATACGATGCTCAAATAAAAAATTTGCACCTAACCTTATCTTACCACCAATTTTGTCATGAAGTTAGAAAAATAAGAGGTGCTCAAAGGTGTTAAAAAATTAAAATTAAAAAACAAATTGGGAAAGCATCTTTTGTAATTTTCTTATGAAGTTCTCCAAACCCCTCTCTGAGAAAAAGTCAACTGTAACCTAGCAAAAGAGACTAGTGATAAAATGAATTGCACAAGACTTAGCATGTAACATAGCCATAGATTGATCCACTTATAAGAACAAGAACTTGACATAATAGATCTATAATGGTATCAACCAAGGTAGTAAATCTCTTTTATTTTTAGCTTCACAAGATTGAAAAAGAGTGAGGCATTCCAACATAGATCTTAGTACAAATGATACAGTGCAAGATAAACCCTAACTATTGGGTTTTGAATTGGCAAATTCAATGACAAAATACATTCATCTGCAATCCCGTCTGTAGTGCATACATACGAAATGTTGTATTAGGAGAAGACCTAGTTAAGCTTAATCAATCATAATATAATACCTATATGATATGGTTAAGTTTAATCAAATCGAAATTCTTTAATTAGAGTTAAATTTGGATTTCATTAAATTTCGATTCTGCACATATCTCTGTATTTGGACCATAACTTTCGTCTCAAGATGTGGATTGAGGTGAAATTAGCGGAAATGGAAAGCTAACACAAAAGATTTTCACAATTTGAAATTTAGCTATGCCAAAATCGTCCCGCAAGATAAGGACAAAAATTTTAACGAATCCTATTCCAACTAGAACTAGTTTTTCTTTCAATTTCAACTAGAACTAGGTTTTCTTTTAGTCTATATATTGAGAGCTATTATGCACAAAATTGTAAGGAATTCCACATAAGAATTCCATGTGCAAAGAGAGCGTTTAAGATATTGAGCATTAGGGTTAGTTTCTCTTAGAGTTAAAGTTTGTGTCTTCATCATAGATCATACACAACTGAAGTCAACCAGAGTTCCGGTGAAGGGAGATCACGTAGAAGGATTTTGCCAACTGTCTTTGAAAATGGCTACTACGGTAGAAGGCAAGTGGGTCGCTTGTCTTATACATGATAGTGTTAATTGCAAAGGTTTTGTAAGTGTGAACTTCTTGTAATTCTTATTCTTTTATTGATTTAGTTGATCTCCTAGGTTTGGCTGCCCCTTCGTAACCAAAATATCTGTGTTTCTGTAATCTATTGTTTTACATATTTTAGTTGTATGATTGTTTAATTTTTAATTCCGCGTATTATTTGCATACACTAATTCAACCCCCTTATAGGTGTTGTTTGGAGTCATAAATATTTTTCAATTGGTATCAAAGCGGGTTCACTCTGTTTGGATTAAATTCCTGAGTAGGATCCTTGACTCATTTACTATGAATACTCCTTAGTCCCTTTCCATGGATTCTAATGAGGAGATTGACCTTCAGATGGCCTATAACATGCTCTTTAGGAAATTTGTTAAATTTACTCATCGTCATCAAATTTCCCTTAAAAAGCTTAATGATGTTGAGCATGAGAAAGAGTCTTTGGTTATTAAATTGTCTAAATCACATACTTTAATTGACTCTTTGAAATTTAAGAATGCTATGCTTATTGATAAATTGGGTTTTACTTCACATGCTTTTAATTCTGAAAGAAAAACTTTGTTTGTTAAGCTTGTGAAAGTTGAAGAAGTCAAAGCCAATATAGCTTGCTTGGATAAGGGCAAAACTTCTTATATGAATCTTTGTGTGAATCCCGAATTGAAGGCTATTTCAAGGAAACAAACTCATGCAAAGTTTGTTCCTACATGCCATCATTGTGGGATTATTGGTCATATTAGACCAAATTGTTCTAAGTTGAAATCCCAAAGACCTTGGAATAAGAAGGATGCTCCTAAGAAAGAAAAAGGTGGTGTAGAGTCATGTTTGTCTAGATCCAAGTATATATATATATCCCTTCTCATAAGAGAGAAGCTTTTCCGAAATTTGTCCTATCTACTATCATTGTGGCAAAGTTGGTCATATTCGACCTAACTGTTTTAAGTTTAAACCCTGTGAGCATAAGAGTGAGAATTCCTATTCTAGAAAAGGTTTTGAGGGGCTATGCATAATGATGAGGGGAGTGTTATCTAAGTTAGATGAGTTTGACAAGAGTCACAAATTTGTACCTAGAGTCAAGAAGGTTTGGGTTATGAAGGTTGATACCATTTACCCTTTGAGAGAGAGTGGTAGCGGACTCACCTAGAGTAAGGTGGTCCAGAACATGCCTACGATTGGTTGTCTTGCATATTTCTTCATATCCTAGAGCATGTGGCATTCATTGCATTGCATTTTTTTTTTCTCTAATTTCAGTTATGCATATGCATTGCATTAATTTTGTGCATTTTTTTAAAAATTCAAAAAGAAAAAAATATTTTTTTAGATTGTCTTCATCTTATTTTTGACATATGCACCTTGATAGTCCATAAATTTCTCATGTATACTTCATGGATCCAATTCCTTATATCTTGGAATGTGCTTACTATACATGAGATGAATATGTATTAATGGACTAACTTTTGTTGTTGTGCCTAAGTTTAAGCTTCTATGGTACATTTTACCTATGCTTGAACTCTTGTGCACATTTAAGCTTATATTAAGTATGAATTTGTCCTTAAGGGTGAGTTATGTTAGGCAATCATATGAGGAAGATTGACTAGTTGTGCCTATCAAATTGATCAAATGCTAGTTGAACCTAGGACCTAGAAATTCCAGCATTCCTCTAATTTTTTTTAAACACTAAATGATTAAAGACACTTTCTGAAAGAGAAAAATAGTGAAAAAAATACAAAACAAAACAAAAGAACATGTTCCAAAATGAATCAATTTCACTGTGTCTTATTTGTACTCAACTTGTCCCTATAGAAATAGTCGTGACTATATTCATTGCGGAAGGAGACGGTCAATACCGGACAATTTTTGAGTATGTGCTATTACTACATGGAAAGTATATTGGATGAGGGTGACACGACCCTAGCAATGTTTGACTTTTGTTTAGATATACATGTCAACTTTCCCATGAGGTAATTTAAGTTTTTGCTTACTAGCCTATCCCCTCACCTTGTAAGCTCTTAAACTTACTTGATGGTAGTTTTCACACACAAGCATGGGTCAAGTGGAACATGTTGCTTTGCTTGTGTTGAAGAAACTTTTGTTTCATATTTTTTTATTCTCATGTTTATTTTGGAAATTTTGAGATATTACTAGATAATCATTACTTAATATATGAATCTTTTATGTTTTATCATGTGTGTATTTGACATAAGGAGTCTTATATTGAGGGGGAGAAAAGAAACAAGATTTGGTGACCTTTTTCATTATTTTTTTTATGTCATACATTAAGGAGGAGAATTTTTTTAATGATCTTGCATTTCACTCATTATGCATTCATAGTTTTGATTATGTTTATGTTTCTATGACTTTCCTTGGGCTTACTAGTATTTTACTGCCCTTTGTCCATTCATGACAAAAAGGGGTTGAAAAAGTTTTAGACAGTGCAGACTGGGAATAGATAGAACACCATAAATGATTTTGCTTTTGATATACTTGTTGCATCTATGAATGATATTTGTTTTGTGTTCTAACAGATTTGGTGAGCTATTTATTATTATATTCTATTCAAATCTGTTATATTGTTGGCACATTGGGTACTCCTATTCCACATACGTTTAATATGTTTTGTAAGTGTTACAGGAAACATAAGTTATCTATTCTGATGTAACTTGTAAATTTTGTCACATAATTGTCAAAGGGGGAGTTTGTTGGGTTTTGAATTTCCAAATTCAATAACAAAATATATTCATATGCAATCCCATTTGTAGTGCATACATACAAGAGAAAACCTGGTTAAGCTTAACCAATCATAATACAATACATATATGATGTGGTTAAGTTCAATTAAATTGAAATTCTTTAATTAGAGTTAAAATCAGATTTCATTAAATTCTGATCTTGCAGATATCTCCGTATTTGGACCATAACTTTGGGCTCAAGAATCAGATTGAGGTGAAACTAGCGGCAATAGAAAGCTAACACTAAATGCTACAAATGTTTATGAAATAAGATTTTCATAATTCAAAATTTAGCTATGCCAAAATCGTAAGATAGGAACGAAAATTTGAATGAATTATATTCCAACTAGAACTAGTTTTTCTTTCAATTTCAACTAGTACTAGGTTTTCTTTTAGTCTACATATAGAGAGCTATTATGCACGAAATTATAAGGAATTTCACATAAGAATTCCATGTGCTAAGAGAGCGTTTAAGATATTAAGCATTAGGGTTAGTCTCTCTTAAAGTTAAAGGTTGTGTCTTCATCACAGATCATATACAACTGGAGTTAACCGGAGTTCCGGCGAAGAGAGATCATGTAGAAGGATTGTGCCAGTTGTTTTGGAAAGGGCTACTACTGTAGAAGGCAAGTGGATCGCTTATCTTATACAAAATAGTGTCAATTGCAAATGTTTTGTAAGTGTGAACTTCTTGTAATGATTTAGTTGATTTCCTGAGTTTGGCTGTCTCAGGGAGATTTTTCATTTAGAAAGTTTTCTCTTCATAACCAAAATATCTGTATTTCTGTGATCTATTGTTTTACATATTTTGGTTGTATGATTATTTAATTTTTAATTCCACATATTATTTGCATATACCAAGTCAACCCCCTTATAGGTGTCGTTTGGAGTTGTATATATTTTTCACTAACATTTGGGAATTGGCCAAAATAAAGACTTTAACCAATAGTTTCTTGGCACATAGTCCAGCAAAGGGCTACAAAAAATGACGGTTTTTTAGGCAGTCCCGTAGATAAGCTGCTTCAAGAAACGCCTACTGCAATTGCGTTGAACTAAAGCCCATGTGGCCAATATAGTAATCCTCTTTATATGATTTACAAAAGCTTTAGTGATTGCATAAGTAGATACTTGGAATAACGCTTCTCCTTGCATTTAAATTCAAACTATCCTCAATAAATAAGTCTCAATACATAGAATATTTAATTAAAATGAAAGATAAACTATGAACTCAATGATTGAATTCTGGACCACTCTTATAATACCAAATTAAATTACCATGCATCATAAAAGATAGTGATCACTTACTTGCCTTGGGTTTGTCCTTCTTGCCATGGAGTCTAGAGCAGGTATTGTGAAATGCAGTGGATCATGATTTGAAGCATCTTCTCTATTTTGGCATCAATGATAATATTAACACCAATCAAGATGTTTTCTTTATTATTATTTTTTTTCTTTTGGCCTGGCTGTAATAAGGCATGGTTCCAGTTGAGAAACAATTGACATTTGAGGCCTTCAAAATTGATCAGAAATTATTGTACTTAATCTGATTTTTGTGCTCTGAAATTGAAAGAGGGAAGACAACCAATCGAGATTGGGAGAGCCGTATATGTCATGTAAAACCATCTCCTTTAGAAAGCTTCAGTAATGTAACAAGTCTTGCTTAGTGATTGGGCTAGATGCTGTTGATTTACTTTAAACTTTTGACATAACGGGAATGAAAACAAGAAGCTGTCAAACACATGCATTTTAAGGAGCATGAAGTGAAACATGGGAATCTTCTATCATATGCAAATTATTTTTCTGTTGTACATTAATAAAGCAAATAAAAGTATATTTAACATGAATTTTGTTGTCACTTCGGTTCTTATAAAATGCAAAATTAAGAGCCATAGCTTATAATTCAAATCCCCTTATTTCCTTGGTTACCTTTGCAGCTTGAAATGTGTTAGAGCAGAGTTCCCGTCAAGTCCTTTCCCATCATAGTAAGCAATGAAATCTTGCAACGAGGTTTCTCTGTATACAGGGGGACTATCTTCTGACAGCAATTCCTTGATAGGGCCATAAATCATTGTTGATGGGTGAAGATGAGGAGTGAAAAAGCATGCAACAGATGCTCTTGGTCCAAGCTTGTTGGCTACCACTCGGTGCTCTACACTTTTAAATCTGTCATTAGATATGAGCTGCAAAAATACAACAGAATAGTCCTTTAAACAGCTGATAAGCAGTTACAAATCAAATTCTTCTCCTATAGTGTTTGTTCTATAACCTTCAAAAGTTACCAGGCATAAAAACCAAGATAACCAAATTATTTTCTCAGTTTGCATGCAATAAATGCAAAATATTTTTGAACTTGAATATGCAAAGCAGCATCGATCTAAACTTCAGAAATGATTCTAACAAGTTCGATGCTTTGGCTTCTTTTTTTTTTCTCTCGCACTTCATCATATATTCTGCTAAATTCAGGAACCAGCCTCCTCCTTTGTCAAAATTTTTGTATATCCTGCCTTTTTGGTAATCATAAGTTAACTTGTTATCCCTTAGACTTCTAAACCTAATATAACTTCAACGCATAAAACAATATATATATATATATATATATCTTGCCTGTAAGAGATCTCCAATGTTTACAACTAGAGCTCCAGGAACAGGAGGAACATCAATGTAATGGTTTTGATGAAGAACTTGAAGTCCACCAATATGGTCTTGAAGTAAGATGGTGAGAAAATCAGGATCTGAGTGTTTGGTCGTGCCCAATGTCAGTTCGGGCTCAGGGCATGCTGGATAATAGTGGCTGAGAAGTAGATGCCCCTTTGCACAATCAAGGCCTCTAAGATGGTCAGGTTTGAGCCCAAGTGCTTCGGATAGCAATTCAAATAAAGTGATCCCCAACTCATAGACTTGCTTAGAATACTCAATAGTTATGTCTCTGCAAATCAAACTATGATTCAAGATCGATAAAAGCAATTGTAATCTTCCTAAAGTTATTCAAGTCATTAAATTAAAGCTTCAAGTAAACCTTAACAAGCATGAATGGTAATAAAAATAACAATCAAGACATTTCTTCTATAGATGTTCAATGTTTGTCAATATCTCCAGATAGCATAGTCAAGGATATTCCAACTAGAAGCAAGAATATGGATTACTTTGAAATTATGTGGGTTGTTAGCAATTCCAGACATGATACAACATTCTTTGTGACACGCCTGGAGCAAAGAAATGGGCCAGTCATATCAGTAAATATTCCTTTTATCCTCTTAACGGTGTCACATTCCATGTCAAATAAACATATAAATAAAAATGTTCGTCAGTGAATGTGAAGCTTAAATTAATAAAATTAATGAGAAACGCAACCTGGTGTGGTGTTCATTCAAGCATGATGTCAATTTTCGAATGAAAAATTACTATATTTGTCTACCAATCCTACGAATTCATAATTCTTAAACTAGATTGCTCCGACAACTCTGAAAACAGGTATCCTTTAATGTTCCCAGAGTATCCAAGTATTAATAACTATTCAAGAATGAAACAAGAGATTGAAATAAAACTATGATAAGGAGTAGTATTTGAACCGATGACTCCATAATAAAAGAGTACCTGCAGACCAGAGGCAATTCTTGAGGGTCAAGAGGCTCAGGACCCATAACACAAAATAAAGTATCCCTCCAATTAGCGAACCTTGACTCGTACAAATCGAAGTTACTACCATACTTCACCTTCCTCATCAACTCACGAGTATAATAATCAGTTTTCACCTCCTTTGGTAGCTCGTGGAACCCACGCGCCGCCTCCAGCATGTCCTCCAACACCCTTTCAGCTATTCCATGGTTCACCACCTGAAAGAACCCCACCTCCTCGGCGGCCTGACGGACACCGGCAACTTTATCGGCACGCCTGCTTACGATGTCACTAAGGTCGATGACCGGAATTGTGATTTGGATATTGGTCGGATCGCCGGAATTGTGGCCGTCGCCTGCGAGATCTTCCGGCGGTCGGACGAAAATTCTCGGGATTTTGGTAATACCAGCATCCACAAGGCCTTTGACACCGGCCTTGGATTCATCGAAGGACTTTAACTCTTGAAAACGATCATAGTTTACGGATTTCCCGGTGACTGATTCTCCGGCGCCGGTTATCGTCATTATTCTTGTGGTAGACTGGTAGTTATGGAAAGATAAAACTTTGATATCTGATTTTTTATGTTTGTTTGAGCTTGTGTCCAAATATGTTAATATCTGTTGCACGTGCCAGGAATGATCATTCTAAGTAAAAATTTGAAAAAGGGAGCCAGTTTTCTGAAAAGTCAAAATTTTAATTTTTCTCCAGTTTCAGTAGGAAGAAATTTCACTGTCACATCCGCAATATAATTCAATGGGCTAAAAATTATATATCATGAAGCAAAAATTATTAGTTTGAATATTATTTTTTCTCTTACATGAACACGTTAAAAAAAAAAATTCACGTCACAACCAAAAAAAAGGGAAAAAAAAAAAGAAAAAGAAATTTCCCGGGTGAAGTTGCGTGCACTTATTCACACATCCTCGATGAACTGCAAGCTATCAAAATGTCAAGGAGACTAATAAAATTTCTTCATGGATTCAGACAAATCCTAATTGAAAAACATCACTTTATTACATCTTTTACTGCATTCCTGTCTTGTTATTGACAGAATCAGACAAAGAGAACTACCTCCAGCATTCCAAGTAAGAAGAACATGTTTTACAAGCAACATTATGGAATTTTATATCACACACGAACACAATTGTTTCGTGTAGTACATTTTATTATGAAACATTCATATCACAAATGCAACAGTGGTCTTATTTCAAATGTTGCTCTGGCAACTTGAAATGTGCAAGAGCAGAGTTCCCATCGAGTCCTCCCTCATAGTAGTAAGCAATGAGATCTTGCACCGAGGTCTCCCTAAACACAGGTGGATTATCTGCTGACAACAATTCCTTGAGTGGCCCCTTAATAATTCTTGATGGATAAAACATAGGAGTGAAAAAGCATGCAACAGAGACTCTTGGCCCTGCTCGGTTCGCAACCACTCGGTGCTCTATGCTTTTAAATCTTTCATTAGACAAGAGCTGCAACAACACAACAAACAATCCTCATAACTACAGTTGGTGCATATTGAAGAACAAAGTTTTAAAGTGCAAGAAAATCTTGCCTGCAAGAGATCACCAATGTTTACTACTAGAGCTCCAGGCAAATGGGGGACATCAATCCAACGGTCTTGATGAAGAATTTGAAGGCCGCCAATATGGTCTTGAAGTAAGATGGTTAAGAAATTAGGATCCGAGTGTTTGATGGTGCCCAGAGTCAGCTGGGGTTCAGGGCATGCTGGATAGTAGTGAAGAAGAAGAGCTTGTCCCTTTGCCATATCCAGCTCTATCAGCTGCTCAGCTTTCAGCCCAAGTGCTTCCGATAGCAATTTAAACAATCTGATCCCTAATGTATGCAATTCCTTTGAATACTCAATACTTATGTCTCTGCATATCACATAAATGAACATATTACCAAATTGACATTCGTAATTCCCATAAACACCAATTTTTATACAACAATCAATTTACATGTTATATGTTATATTATGATCTCATTTTACGGTTCAAAGTATTAATCTCTTCAACAAGTGGCACAAGTTTGGCCAAACCCAAAGGTGTCACTTGTCAGTCCCCTTAACAACTTCTAACAGAGAAATCTGATATAAAATTACCTGCAGACAAGAGGAAAATCCTGAGGGTCAAGATCCTCAGGACCTATAACACAAAACATGTTGTCCCTCCAGTTAGCGAACCTGGACTTATACAAATCATAGTTACTCTCAAACTTCACCCTCCTTGTCGGGTCCCTACTGTAGTACTCAACCTTCACCTCCCTTGGCAGCTCGTGAAACCTACGCACCGCCGCCAACATCTCCTCCAACACACTCTCGTCTATCCCATGACTAACCACCTGGAAGAACCCTATTTCAGCGGCCTGCCGGACACTCTCGACAACCTCGGCATGCCGGCCGACAGTGTCGCCAAGGTTGATGACAGGAATTGTGAATCGGTTACTAGTTGGATCACCGGAACTGGGAAAGTTGCTGGCAATATCCTCCGGCGGTCGTACAAACATTCTTGGTATTTTGGTAATACCAGCGTCCACAATGCCTTTTACACCGGCTTTCGATTCGTCAAACGCCTTTAGCTCCTGGAGACGGTCATAGTTTATGGAATTTCCGGTGAGTGATTCTCCAGCGTCGGTGATCACCATTTTCTTGTTCTTGTTTTGCACACAGACGTTGGATGGCAAGTTTTTCTGCGATGTGTCCAATTTTAAATCCTTAGAAAATGCAAAGAGTTTCTGGTCCTTGTTTTGACAGCAAAGCGATTTTATCGATCTTTTATTTATTTATTGGTAGTAGAGTGGGGAGGGTTGTTATCTTGCAAAACCAATTAATTCTCTCAGTTTCCAATAACTAGCTTAATCGGTTAGTACCATGCTTAATGAAGTATAGGTCACTGATTTAAACCATCTCACTCTCTTGTGTAGATATGTCCAAAAAAAAAAAAAAAGGCAAAAATTCTCCAAACTAATTTCAAAGTAAGAAACATCTTTATTTTAAATGAAATAGATAATACGGTCAAAATTTTAAAGTTGTTATATTTAATTGTGTACATAATATCATATTATTTAATTTTTCAAAAAAATGTGTCAACATTAACATAATGTATACAATTAGATAAACAAACTTTTAAATAATGACCATAAAATGAATAGTACGAATTTCGTTTGAGATGTAGAGGATCGTATTACGGCTTGGACGGCAGGGGAGGGAGGCATGCATTGAGCAAAACCAAATTCCAAAGTCATAGGATGGCTCTGGCAATTGTCGGCTTTGGATCGATAATGGTTATTTTTTTTTTTTTTTGAAAGGGAACAATCTCATTCATTGATAAATGAGCATAAAGCTCTAAAGCAACTATAGCCGAAGTTATGCGGTTACAAGCGTCAAAGATGACGTATTTCATTTCAAACTCATACAAAATCTGTTAATCTATGACTAATTTTCAATTTAAACAGCAAATCTGTGCCAAATAAACTCAAACTAATGCATAGGTTTGGCATTGAGGGTAAAGAACCTCAAGCCAAAATTCATCCTCCTTAATCAGAAAGCCATGATAACGTTCACGTCCACAACCCAAAGGTCTGGACCAAAGTAGCAAACCCAAAGGGCATCAGGCGGGCAAATTGAGCGAGAGATGACCGAACATTATTACAAGCAAAAACAACAACCAATTACAGGGAAACAAAAACAAGACAAAAATTACACTAAAAGAAAAAGCCAGCCTAAATTACAAGGAAATAAACAACAAAAAAGCACGCCAAGCAAATGACAACAGCCGAAAAGAAGAGCTGATCACATGCTCACCGAAAATCGAAATCGGAAGGGGGCATTGAAAGCTCATTGCAGTGGGGGAGCGAGAAAAGGTCCAGCAGAGGACGGTGGGTGGCGGAGCACGTGGAGATCGTCGGTGCACTCAAACAGAGGGGGAAGTTTGAGTGAAACCCCAAGATGATCAGTGACAAAGTGTACCTAAACAAGCAAAAGAAACAACAAAAGAAAAAACAAAAGAAAAAACAGAAAGAAACAAACACAAACTTTAACAAGAAAAACAAAGAAACAAAAATCCCAAAACGGAAACCACATTGGGGAGGAAGGTTGCCGGAGGAAAAAGGTTGGAGCTAGTGGCATCAGATAAATAGGCTACCTCGTAGAGAGGCAAAAGAGTGAGAGGGGAGGAGGGCCAGAGGGGGAGAAGGTTCTCCCCCTCCGAAGACGCTCTCTGCTCTCTAGCAGAGAGAAGGGGGGCGATCGATAATGATTTTGAAAGGCCAAGAAATCCATATTCGAGCAGCATAGTAGAGATAGACAGTCTTTGCATATACATTAGAGCAATAGTCAAAGTTCAGAGTTGAAGCTCAACAAAATAAATGAACCATATATTTTCATCTATGAACAACTTCAAAGTTTGAAATATTCTAGTCCAGGGATCCCATCTAGTCTTTTCGAGTAAACATAATCTATTAAGGTGGTTTTCCTATAGATTGTGGGGTGTTCTTCTGATAGCAGCTCCTTGATTGGCCCATACAGCTTATGAATAGTCTTTCGGTTGAAATGTGAAAAACTAGCCACGGAGATTCTTGGGCTTGTGTTCTTTGCCAGTACTCTGTGAAACGCATTTTTGAACTTATCGTTGGAGATTAGCTGCACAGAGAGACATCAAAACTAAGACAACATTTTTATTGGTTCAACAAATGATTGATACAAGATATTCCCATGTATCTATCCGAAGATATATGTTCTTGCCATGGACAGATTTTAGCTTTGTTCAATGTTGAGTTGATCGGAGATATATATCTATATATATATACTTTTGAATAATGTTAGAAACTTCATTTTTATTCTACAATACTGATGTGATAATTCTAACTAACCTTGGATCAATCTTTATTAAAAAAAATCGAAAAAAAAAATCGAAGGGTTGAAACTTCCATATCAATTGTAAAATAAAAATGTAATTTCTGCCTTTTAACATTACTTATACATTTTTTCTCCCTAGCAAGTTGGCTCATGAGAAATCTTGCCTTTTAGACGTATGAATGTGCAAGAAAGAAAGTAATATTATGTCTAATATTATAACTTTTTTTTTTTTTTGATGCAATCAAAAATTACACTTCGGTTGTTAAATCCTTTATTTGTGTCTTTTGTTTTTCGTTCTCAAAATAAATATGTTAATAAACCAATTAAAACATAAAATACTCTTCAAAACACCTAATATACTTTCCAAAACACAACACATCATGACAGTTTTTCAAACAAAGAACAAAAAATAATCCCCAAAACACATTAAATTAACAATAAGAATGATAAAGTTTCATTTTTAAAGCACGAAAATCACTTGCCTGCATCATATCTCCAACGTTTACGACCAAAGAGCCCGGAATGGGAGTGACAGTGACCCATTGATTTTGATGTTGAACTTGAAGGCCACCTAGTTGGTCTTGTAAAAGGACGGTGAGGAATGTACTATCCGTGTGTTTGTTGATGCCCATAGTCAAATCTGGTTCGGGGCATGGTGGATAGTAATGGCCCAAAACAAGAAGTCCATCGGCACAACCCATGTCTTTGAGGTGATTGGGCTCGAGCCCATGCACTTCCGACAGCAACTCGAATACAGTAAGGCTAGGGACGGAGCCAGAAAATTTTATGGGAGGGGGCCGGCCAACAAAAATTTTCAGTTCTTTAGAATTTGTTTATTAAAAAAAATTTATTTTTGTTGTTTTTTAAACTAAAGACTACCTAAAAGCCAAAAAGTAAGCATTTGAAAGTATGAAATTTAAAAAATAAAAATAAAAACTTACTAGGTATAAAAAAATTAAGAATAGTAAAATTTTTATTGGATATGGCCATAAAATCTAAAAATAGTAAATTTTTTGGGAGGAGGCCATGACTAAATTAGAATCAAATTATATATATATATATATATATATATATTTTACTCCTAATTTTTTTCCTTATTTTGGGGGGGACCATGGCCCACCCCGGTCCCCCCCCTCCGTCGCTGTAAGGCCTAATCTCATAACTGCGTTCGAATAATCATCCATTATATCTCTGCAAATCCATGAGTGTGAAAATCATGAATGAAACAACAAATATGGCTTCATTTAGAAGAAGAAGGAGAAGCAGAAAAAAATTATAATTGAAATCACCAACCTGCATACTTGTGGCAATTCTTCAGGCTTGGGTGGAGTACTAGGAGAACTAGCACAATATATTGTATCCCTCCAAGTAGCTGCTTTTGATTGATAGAGATCGAAATTGGTGTTATATGTCACACTTTTGGTCTCATCCCGTGTATAAAATTCTTTCTTAACTTGGTAGTCTTGCTCGTGAAATCTACGCACCCCATCGATCATCTCATCCAGCACAGTTGCCTCAATTCCATGATTAACAACAAGAAAGAAAACCCACTTCTCACAAGCATCTCCGATTTCTTCAACAATCTTAGCACGTTGACCAGCATCTTTGCCAACGCCTTCAAAGTCTATGATTGGAATGCTGAAGTTGGGGTCGGAGGATGAGGAGTCTGACTGATCATCATTGTTGTGTTGCTGATGATGATGGATGAATATCCGCGGGATCTTTGTTACTCCAGCATCTGCAAGTCCCTTCACCCCAGCTTTAGACTCATCAAAAGCCTTCAATTCACTCATCCGATCATATTTGGATTCCCTTTCTGCCTGAAACTCCAGTGAGCTTGTCACCTCCATTTTTTTTACCTCTTAACGAAATGCTAAAAAGGATTAAGAGGTACTGTTCGCGCACGGCTCTTATATGTAGAGATGACTTTGGGTGGAGGACAATGGCTGATGGTGATGTCAATTTGGCAATGAAAGCAATGTTTTTACTTTTGGTTGCAGTTGTGGGTTATCCTGTACAATCTTCTTATCAATTATCATTCTCTCCTCTGTCTGTCAATGTTCTTTGCTCTCCCGGCACCTGTCATTTTTCCATGTGCGAAACCGGCAAACCCACCTGACATCAAGTCATTAACTAACCCTTACCATTTTCACCTTTATCGACTTTTAGAACGCCTCCTCAGTAATGGAGTGACGTCCGACAGAACTAGGTTTAGTATGATAGCGTATAATAATAATAAGGAAAATTGAAGTATTTTTATTTTATAAAAAGTTTAAAATGTAATGACTTTCTTTCAGCTTTTGTGGCAATTTAACTTAATTTAGCTGTTATTCCCAAAATGCCCCAACACTTTTTTCCTAAAAAATTTCAAAAAAAACAAAACAAAAAATATATAAATATATGCTAGGGTGGCGAACCACCCCATAGGTGATGCCTATGGGTGGTTCGCCACCACATTTTTGTTTTTTTTTGGATTTTTTTAAAAGGGCATTTTGAAATAAATAGTCAAATTAAAGTAATTTAAAAGTTTGGGGGTGCGTCACATTTTAAACTTAAAAAAAGTGAAATGTAGATACTTTAGGGGTAAAGTGTAATTTCCAACAATAAAAAAGCTAAAATTGAAGATTGAAATGAGAATCCAGGAATAGAAAAAAAATAACAAATAAAAAGAGAAAAATAAGTAAACAAGGAAATAACTTTGAAATACTTAAATTTAATTAATAATAAAGACTAAATGCCTTTATATAAGCCAGACATCTCCTAAATTAACAAGAAAAAAAAAACAAAAAAAAAAACAAATCCTAATAGGAAAAAGAAAAAAAAGAAAATAGAATCCTAATGGTAAAGGGAAAACCTAGTCCTTGTTAAAACATAAATTTAAAACGCATATGCATAATTAAAATAACAATTTTGTCAATTTTCTCCTGCATCACGGAGCTAGACAATTCATATTGTAGAGGCCGTTGAACTAAAACTATGATAAAAATAATTTTAAATAAAAATTGAGTAATTCACACAATATATGCATCACAAAAAAGATATCTATAAAAGTTCGTAAATATGTGCTCAAATTGATATATTAAAATGTAACATGTCGACACTATATCAAAATGACAATTACAAATTAAAAAAAAAAAAAAGTGTCTATAACTGTACTTTATGGTATCTTAAAAGTACAAAATCATCAAATATCGAATCTAAATCGAAGCACTCAGCAATTGTCCTTTCAATATAGATAACTAAATTATTGCAAGAAAATCATCCTTCATTTAGTTGCGAAGTCGTGTTTTAACAATTTTCATTGTTGAAAATGCTCATTTGGTAATTGTTGTAGACATTGGAAGAGTTAAAACAAGACAAATCACTATATCAGTAAGATAGTATATCTTTGATTTTTCTGTTTTTGTCAATCCTTGGCATAATTTTGCAATGGAAGACAAATTTTATAATGTTGAATCAATAAGCACATTAAATTCAAAATACCTCAACTAATATCTCAAATTATGCCCATCTTTCATTACATTGATTGACTGGATAGTCCCACATCGGAATTAATTCCTAGATCCTGGTCTATGGAAGAAACATCAACTTCATTAACATTACGTGTAGATGATTTAAAATAAATCTCTTGTGTTTCCGCAATTAGAGATTCAAAAGGATGTTCTTCATCTTCAACCCTTGGAGATTTAAGATGACGCTCATTAGGATTTGAAGTTTCACCATTAAAATCCAATGGTGTATTACTTTCCGAAATGTCAACTTCTTTTCTTTTGAAGAATGAATTAATAGTTTTAAATTTTGACATGATTCATTAACCTAAATTTTTAAGTTAAATCATAATCCCATAAGAGACAATCAACGTTTATTAACATTAAACAACAATATTTTTAAAAAAAAAAATTAAACAACAAAATAAGCAATCATACGGATATTAAAATTTACTATACCAACATATGTATTAAATAAGGATTTTTTTTTTTAACCATACATAGGTATTAAGTTGTGGCATTATTAAAGTTTACCACACAAAGTAGCATCCTTGGAATTTATTTATTTATTTTTAATTTTAGTCATGGGTAGGAAAAAAGAAAAAAATAATTAAAAGCTAGCACCCCCAAACACCAACGTGGCTCCGCCACTGTGTCTCCTTAAATCAATTTGTAAAAAATATATATTGTTTAAAAAATATAAGTATGGATGTGATTTTGAAGGCTAAATTGTGTTTTTACTAAACGTTTAATAGTACTTTTAATTTTTTTTTTTAAAATTGCAATTTCAAACAAATCCTTATCAAGAAAAAGAAAAGAAAAAAGCGGGGCGACAAATTTTCCTAGTTTCTGTTTATTGTTGGTTCATGTTCGGTGGTTATTGTGAACATTGTTTAGTTTTATATTTTTTATTGTAAACATACGGTCCATACAGATGAAACAAGGCATGCAACTTTAACACTGTTTGAGTGTTTTTCGATTTGCATATACTGTCTTGTTTTGGATTGAACCAACACTTTTGTCTCAGAGAGAACCATTTTGATCGAACCACCGTGAGCCCATTGGGATCTGCTTGAGAGTTGGAACCTGTAGATTGCTGAGACTCTAGCCACCGGTGAGCACCGGTTTCCCCAATTGGCTGCAGTGTTGGCTGCATGAAGTGATCGGGGGCCCTATGCGGGCTACCTGTGACTCAAAGCAGCGGCAACCCTGTACGGGCTGCTTATGCTTTGTACGAAGTAACGGCCCTTTGCCGATCGCTGTGGTCATTTGGCTGTTGGGCATCGACCTTGCGTGGCCTGCGCGTGAGGAAGGTGAAGGGGCATGGGCGTAGAGGGTTAAGGTTTTTTCGGGTTAGGGCTTAAGGAATCTGGGTAGGGTTTCAAACTCATATGGCAACCGGGTCAAATGATTTGGGCCATTGGATATGTGTTTCTTTTAACCCAAGCCTGATCCAAAGGAAACCTTAGCCCAATAAAGTTGCCCAACCCGATAAAAAGAGAATTGACCCACTACAGTAGCCCATCCCAATTAAAAAAAAAAAAAGGGGTTTTGTTGAGAATAAATATTGTATTAAAATGTTATGCTATGTTATAGTTTGTGATTGAAGTCTTATGATGCCATCTTAACGTAGTGAATATTAAAATGATTTGAGAGTATCCACATCATCTCAAGTCATGATGACAATTACATAAAGAAAATTTTATAAAACTTCATAAAGAAAATTTCACATCCATTTGAATGATTTGATGGTGAATATTTGTTGTTCTATCCAAAAATACAATGTTTGGGATTAAGAGTATCTAATGTAACCTCCTCACTTTCTTGAAAACTTATCTGGTTGTATTTGAAAAATATTTTTCCTTTTACTTTCATATTGATTTGTTTCTTTTATTCCTTGGAGTTTTATTTTGGCATCTATACAATTATTAGATGTTAATGAAATCGAAATCATCATATAATAATTTTTGGGAGATCCACATCATCCTGATTTGTGATGATAATTGCATCAAGATTATATATGTAAACTTCATAAATAAAATTAATATCATGTTGTACTTAATTGATAAATTTAATTACTAATCCTACAGGGAAGTTTTTATCTTTATGACTTAATTAGAATAAGATAGTAAATTTAACATTAAAAATAAAGTTTCTCTTGGGCCCGCATGTACAGAAAACTTTATTTATTAATGCTTAAATTTATTAGTTAGTAGATAAAAATAATAATAATAATAATAATAATAATAATAATAATAATAATAAAAGGGTTTTTAAACAGTCACAGTTAGGGTTTCATCTCTTTTCTTTCTAACCGCTAAAGAGAAAACCAAAACCCAACCTCCACACAGGGGAGGAGGGTTAGCCGTTTGGCCGCCTCCCTCCTCCCCTCGTCCTCTTCGCTCTGGTGGTAGTTATTTATTTGATGCCCTAGTTGTAACACCTCAGCTCATTAAGGCTAGGCTTGCTATCTTTCTTCTTAATAATACAAAGAATCTACAAGGTCTATCAAAGTACTTGATTTCCAAAGAGTACGATAAATGTATAGAACATTTATCAAGAGATTTTCTTACAAGCGAAATTAGAAAACATGAAAAACGCTAAACAGATAAATATCACAGTTTATGAGGAATTAACGGATATTTAAATCTAAGCAAGCAATCACCAAAATATGAATAATCAAACACAAAGGATTTTGGTGACGAAGAGGAAACCTTTTAGAAACAGATCTAAAAGTAAAACCTCTCTGGGCAAACCGAAATCACTATCAAAAGATTATCCAGAGATTACGAGACACTAGAACACTTACAACCCTTTGCAAGACCTTGGCTCTGTAAGATCGACAAGCCTCCAACTCGTCTCCTTGCTCACAATCTTCTTCAACGTGATTCTCCTTTACCGGAACCTTCCGATAGACTTCTCAATTTACGCTCACAAACAAACTAACAAAGATCCTCTAAGAGGAACAACAAGGCTCACAATAATTCTCTCTTTAAGTATAGCCTCTCACGAACTCTCTGAGGGTGAAAATCCGTAGCTATAACATTCTATAGAGGTGTATTTATAATAGCCCCACAAAACCTAGACCTAGGAAATAGTTACAATCCAAATAAAACTGTTACGGGTAGGTAGCGTCCGGACGGGAACATGGGCCATCCGGACGGGCTCTTAACAACACGTGGAAAAGGCCTTAATTAAAGCTGGCCGTCCGGACGGGCTTGATGGGCGTCTAGACGGGCTAAGGTTCCATCACTTCTTTTCATCGCATTCTCCAATCTTTGGTGTGGCACGTTCGAAGGCGTCGGGCGGTCTGCGAATGGGACTGCGAACGGAGCTCTCGGGATTTAGTACTGGAGTCCTTAATTGCATCACGTCCGAACGGCTATGAATTTCATCCGAACGCTTGGCTCTTTCCTTTTTCATTTTGCTCATGAACATTAGCCAATACTTCAAACTAACAAAACATAATTTCAATTGCGGAATATCATATTATTACAATAACTAACTTGAAAAGACTATGAAAATTTAATAGTTATCCCGCCCATTCCGCCTCCTATTCCAAAGAAGCTTTCTACCCGAAAACAAGAACTAAATCGAATGAGCCCAAAGGGGCCCAAAGTAAGTAAAATCCACAACCATAAATAGTTTTACTCATTGTTCTCGCTTTTGAAAACTGTTTTTAAATAAATATACAATCATCTATAATAATAATCATAAATCATTCTTGCAAAACATCGCCATAAATCATATAAAACATCGCCATAAATCATCATTAGTAAATCATCTTTCATAAATCATCATAGTAAATCATTGATGCAATTATCTTGTCATTTTCTCATTTTAAGGCTTATGTACATTATTACCCCTGTATACGAGGGTTGCGGGTCTTTGTGACCATGGCATTGAACTGTGGTCTCAACCATGTCCGACCGTCAATTAACTCTTACTTGGTGCATTCAACAGTCATGTTGATGGAATACCACCTTCTAGCATAGCCTCCTTCAGTGGTTTCGCCTCCATCCGAGTATCAGTACCGAACTCACATTCTTTCTTTCTTGAGGCCAAAATACTCATCTATAAATGTGCTATCATTTTATAAACATTCATATCATTTCTCGTACTTTTCATTGTACTTCTCATTGTATTTTTCTTTATACTTCTTTTAATGCATCTTAGGGAAACATGTATGAAGGTTTTATTATCATTTTATAATCATCTTTTTCACAAAATACATTTTCTCAAATCTTTCATGCATGCACATACTTCCTAATATGTAAATAACAATAAATAAATATTTACAAATATATATAAATTGCATGACATGATAACTTTAGAAGGGTCTTTCTCTTCTTTTCGTTAAACACTTCTAAAGAAGAAAGACCAGTAGAAACTAATTAAAGAAAATATATAAGAAGAGAAAGAATCCAAGTGAGTAATTTACATATGAATCCAATAATTAGATCCATTAAATACTATTAAACTCCCTTTTTTTCTTCCTTTTCTTTTTTACTTTTCTTTTTCTTTTTCTTTTCATTTTTCTTTTTCTTTTCCTTTCTTCTTCCTACTACACCTACTTCCACTACCTCTCTCTCTCTCTCTCTCATTTCTATCACCATGGACAGCTAACTACCATTATCTAATTACTACCTCCATGGATGACTACAACAGCCTTGTACCTCCTCCGTCTCTCTCTCTAATTAATAATCAATGGCGACTAGATCAAGCCAACCTCATCACCTAATCTCTTCCTCTCTTCCACCTCGATCTCCTCCTTTCTCCCAAATTTAAAGTTCTCAATTGATCTCTTCATGTTGAATTCACCATTTCTATAATATGTCCCTCTATCATCAAGCTTTCTATACCTTAATAAATAATGTTGTCATTCTAACTATTGAGAGAGAGAAGATATCTAAATAAAAGAAATGGTACCTTTATACGCATGGGGAGTAGAAGTCAAGAGATGACAAATGAACTAGTAAGATATCTACAGATGAGCATGGAAATGAAGAGAAAAGGTGATTAAAAGAAATAGGAAGGAAAGCATGTTGGCATGAATGAGGAAGGAATGGAGAAATAAGGTTGTCGGCAAGGAATAAAGAAATGAAAGAAAGAAAGAAAAGAAAAAAAGGAGGATGTGGGAGACATGTGGTGGGTTAGGTGGCTGGAGAAAAATCCATCATCATCATTACTTATTAAAATCCATCATCATCCATTTTCGGCAGCACATAATGTGCACTTTCTCATTTGCTCTCTCAAATTAACCGATAATTTCCTCAATAATTAATATTACACCAAAATGAATATTGAAACAGGCCTATTATCTCATTATTACATCATAAATCATATTAATAAAATCTGAGGTATGCTACAATCTTCCCCCATTATTGGAATTTTGTCCTCGAAATTAAAGCTCACAATTATTACCTATCCCCGAATTTGAATTTTATTATAACCATCAATCATTCATCATACTTACTATTTACCATGTACTGAGCTTGTGTATGATAATCTTATTTCAAGTTTTATGATAATTCCTACTTATCCTCAATTATCATTGAAATCTTATCTCAAAATATTTTCCAAAAAATTATCCTTTATACGTCTCATACATTAACTCTTTTATGGGGTTCTAAACATCTGGTTACCAATTATCAAATCACCAGTTCATACCTCAAAATATCATATTCTCCTTTGTAAGCTCACAACAGTTTCCTCAATCTGAATTACTTCATCTTATCAAAGAGTGTAAAAATCATATCTGCCTATATTTCCTTTAGTATCTTCATATTCCAAATCATATACAAAATATTAATATGATGCTTAATTAATTATCGACATTATCATCGTAAATCTGTAAAAGTAAATAGCATCAATATTCTACAATTTATATTTCCCCAAAATTTCATTACATCAATATACCTTAAAAGTAACATCATAAATTACTTCACTCTAAATATACAATCATTTCTATTTCCTTGTTCAACTTTTTGTACTACATCTTTAATCATAACTTGCCAAAAGAAATTCGTAACGATCATTCCAACGCAATCAAAATACACTATTTCATAAGGGTAAGATTCTCATCCACTCTTGACTGATACATGTGTGTCTTGATGAGTTCCAGAAATGGATAATTGATAAGAAATCTAAGTGATATGGGTAAGTTTCTAAACTAGAAGGCCTAAAACGCTTAGGTTATAAAGTCTCTCTCCGAGGTCTTGCAAGGTCAAGAAAAGAAAAAGAGAAACATGAAATCTTACTGAGCTGCTATCATAAGTGCATGGTGAACAGCTCACGACATGATATGTATGCGTCTTCTTCCTGAGACTTCTGGTACATATATATCAAGTACTCTCTCTACTCTGTCATGTGAGGTTGCTGCCAAGGAAAAAGCTATTAGGCTTGGAAAGCACAATCAATGATAATCTTGCTTCCTTAGGACATGATCAACGATAATATTGCTTCAATGGTTTACTATGAGAGCATAAAAAGTGGGGTTTCATGAATCAATTTGTGATGCTGCATTTTTATAAATGAGAAAAAACTCCAACTCGAAGAAAATCTGAGTTTTAGTACATGGGGAAATATTATAGGAAAAACATGGGTGAAAAAATTTGATCAGAAGGCTTGTGTTCCAATAACGAAGAGGCATGAATTTATAGGATAGATTCTAGAAGACGAACAAGCGCGTGGTGCATACGTTGGCATAATGATTCATTCAGCCACTCACGTGTGGATTTCAAAGTCATTATTGAACAGTAATTTTGACAAACGAGCATCGCGAAAGTCAAGAGCGTTGTTAGCCGTCATTATGAGGAAAGCAAGATCCAAAAATTTTGAAAACTTTTGACTTTAACCAATCGTTGCCTAAAGCCTTTTTGTCGTTTGTTGTTTACTGTAGCTTTAATTGAAGTGAAAATTTCCCTTTAAAAGCCAGACATCTGCTGCTTCGAGAAGCTTAGTAATTCGTTCTCCTTGTGACGTCTAACCTCTTAGGACACTTGTCCCCAACTTCATCTCTCCTAACTCCTTTGTATTCTCAAATATTTTCCTTACCCTCTAATATGGTAACCTCATCTCCATCTCATTAATCTCGACTTAAACTTAGCTCCTACAACCCAATCTGACATGCGATGCCCACCGCAGCTTCGGCTACTATATGCCCTAACCTATCAACTACTTTTGACAATCGTCCTATCACACTTCATGATTCTATCTGTTACATGATTCTACCGCCGTGAAGCTAAAGGTTTCGTACTACCACACATGAAAGCATTGTTGATTGATAACTGACATCGACGTTGTTAATGATTCATTGGTGTTTGTATTTTCAACCTCCGATTTGGCACGCGCGCGTCTTCTGTTTGAAATGAAGAGATGAAGTTCTTGAGGAATCAAACTGGGGTATTACAGCGATTGCTCAAATACTACAAGCAAAAGCACATGGAATTGAAGCAGGAAAATACTCAGCTGAAAAAGCTGGTATTATCATATGCGAAAGACTTGGGACCAAAGATACAAGAAATGGAGAAGGATACCAAATGTCTCCAACGACAGAAAGAAAAACTCCAAGTCGATGTCCAAAGATATCACACATCTCTCTGGCCAAGCTCTAGCCAGGTACTTTATTTGAACTAGTACTTCCTTTTGATAACTTCACTATACGTACTATCTATGATTCTACTCATACCAAGCTTTCTTTGTGCAAAAGTAATCTCTTAGAACAGCACACCCGCTCGTCCTTACAACCAGTTTCTTATGTAAATATATATATTTTTATTCATATTAATGAACATTTGGGTATGTAATATATAAGGAGTTTCATCTTCAAACATTCTCTTTATGATTTTGATTCACTCCATAATCATGGTAGCTTCATACATACTCTTTATTTATTATGTTAATCATACCGATAGATAACATTTCAACAAGGCATCAAAGTACACAATCATATATTTAAAAATGCCCTGAACATATGTCATTAATATCTTAAGGAGTTTGCACTTAGAGCATTTCATTCTGTAGTCATTATGTACTTATTCAGTACTCATAATATCTTGTAATTATTTTGTCATTGCAATAACTTCTTTTAAACAATAATCTGTTTAACAAGTCAATCATATCCATAGGTTTCCTAACATTCAATGGGACATTTAAGCATACACCAACACATGATGTCAACCTTTAAAATACCTCAATATCATCACATATATACTTTGTAAGGAGATTTAGATCATATCCCTATATATACCGTTGTCCAATTGTTTCCTCTATACTTCAAATTACCTCAAGGATAAGAATCCATCATTATTACTTAGTGAAAGAAAATTATATCAAAAGCTTTGGCATATAACGAAATTATCATAATATCATATCTACTAATGCCTCAAAATTTAAATATATTCACAACCTAGGAACACCAATTCATCTTCAAAACTTTAAGAGCCACCTCAATATAGTTTAGCTCAATTATAGAATACTTATCACCTTAATTCTAGGAATCACCTCTCAAGATATCATGAATTGTACCTTAAAATCTTCACAATCATCCGAAATTATCGAAATCCTTAAGTCATAATTGAAATTATCAAAATATCTTATAGATTCTAGAGTATCCTCATTTTGTTTATCACACAATACTTAGGTATTCACTTCATGTCACTACATAATCCTTATTCATCAATACATATATTACAATTTAAATCACAGTGTCATTATCGTCATCGACCAAACCTTAACCACGATAAAAACTTATCTAAACTCTTATATCACCAATTTACTTACAAGAATCATTTCACAACTTACATCCCTAGATCATTGTGTCACCAAGTCATTTATAACTCACTTCATAACCTAAAATCCACAAAATCACTTTGTCACCAAGTTGATTACGCCAAATCATCTCACCACCTAAATTCATAATACAATTTTTTTTTTTTTTTAACACTCATAATCAGTAATCTCTAAATCCTCTAGACATCTCAAAATATACTTTTACCAATCGAATACTCCAAAATTGTTACTAATCCAAATAGGTAGGTACTATAGATAAAATTATCTATCATTCTTGAAATTTCATTCATCATCAACCTAACCATAATATTAAAAGTTCTCTATACTACTCACACTAACTTGATTGTAACCATTTATCATAACAAAAATTAACCATTAGAAAAATGTTCATGTATCATCTATAAATACATACTTTACTTGGCGAATGTGGCTTCCCATTATCCCCAAATTTAATAATAAATATATATTTTGAAAAGTCTGCAGAACCTTATAACCTTTGCTCGATACCAAAATTGTAACACCCGACATTAAGGCTAGGTTTGTCACCTTTCTTCTTTTATAATAAAATGCAAAGATCCACAAGGTCTATAGTACTTGATTTTCAAGAGTACGATAAATGTATAAAACATTTATCAAGAGATTTTCTTACAAAAATTAGAAAACATAAACTTCAATTATGGAATATCATACTATTACAATAACTAACTTGAAAAGACTATGAAAATTTAATAGTTATCCGCCCCATTCCGCCTCCTATTCAGCAAGCTCTCTACGAAAACAAGAAATAAAGCGAATGAGCCCAAAGGGGCCCAGCAAGTAAAATCCACAACCATAAATAGTTTTACTTAAATAAATAATATATCATCTAGTAATAATAATGTATAAATCATTCTTGTAAAACATCTCATAAATATACATACTATGTAAACATCGTCATAAATCATCATTATAAATCATCATTGTAAATGCATCATAGTAAATCATTGATGCAATTATCTTGTCATTTTCTCATTTTAAGGCCCAATTACGAGGGTTGCGAGGGTTGGGTCCTTGTGACCATGGCACTAATGTGGCTCTAGCCATGCCCAACCGTCAATTAACTCTTACTTGGTGCACTCAATAGTTATGTTGATGGAATACCACCTTCTAGCATAGCCTCCTTCAGTGATTTCGTCTCCATCCGAGTATTGGTACCGAACTCACATTCTTTCTTTCTTGGGGCTTGTATTTTTCATTGTACTTTTCATTGTATTTTTCATTGTACTTCTCAATGTACTTTTCTTTATACTTCTTTTGATGTATCTTAGGGCAACGTGTATGAATGTTTTATTATCAATTTATAATCATCTTTTTCACAAAATACATTTTCTCAGATCTTTCATGCATGCATATACTCCCTAATATGTAAATAACAATAAATAAATATTCACAAATATGTATAAATTGCATGACATGATAACTTTAGAAGGGGTAGTGAATTTACTTACCTCTAGACTGCAGTTATAATGAATCCTTTAACTGCTAATTTATCACCTTGAAAATCTAGTTGTCCCATTATGTTTAACAACTTCTAATTAATAACTTAAAGTCAAACTATGTAAAATTTAAAAAATAGCCAAGAATCCAAGGGAGTAACTTTAGCTCATAAGAACCCAATAATTAGATCCATTAAACACCCACTTATTAAACCCCCCCTTCTTTTTTCTTTTCCTTTTCCTTTTTCTTCCTTTTCTTTTTCTTTCTCCTTTCTTCTTCCTCCAGACCATTTCTTGATTCCCCTCACTCTCTCTCTCTCTCTCTCTTTCTGGACTGCCATGGCCGGACGGCTAGCCAAATTTGGCCGGCGAAGAGAATGACCGGCATGGAAGAGTTTCGGCGAACAGCGCCATAGCTCCTCCATCTCTCTCTAACCTAGCCGACACTGCGGATCCCACTGATGGCAACTAGATCCAGCCACCAACCTCATCACCTCCGATCTCTTCCTCTTTTCCACCCTCGATCTCCTCCTTTCTCCCACTCCTCGATTCTCACTTGATCTCTTCATGTGGCAGTCTCACCATTTCCCTCTCACGCCCAGATGTTCCTCTATCATCAAGCTCTCTCGCCTCAATACCCCCTTTTGTCATTTTGGACAATTGAGAGATAGAGAAGAGGGATATGAATAAAAGAAATGGTAGGGCGATGTGAGGAAGTAGAAGTCAAGAGATGACAAATGAATTAAAAAAGTAAGGAGAGGCGTGTAGATAAGCATGGAAATGAAGAGAAAAAGGCGATTAAAAGAAATAGGAAGGAAAGCATGTTGGCATGAATGGGGAAGGAATGGAGAAATAAGGTTGTCGACAAGGAATAAAGAAATGGAAGAAAGAAAGAAAAGAAGAAAAGGAGGATGTGGGAGACATGTGGTGGGTTAGGTGGTTGGAGAAAAATCCATCATCATCACTACTTATTAAAATCCATCATCATCCATTTTGTGCAGCACATGAATATGAACTTTCTCATTTGTTCTCTCAAATTAACCGGTAATTTCCTCAATAATTAATACTAAACCAAAATAAATATTGAAATAGTTCTATTATCTCATTATTACATCATAAATCATATTAATAAAATATGGGGTGCTACACTAGTCCAGGTGCCTCCTTTCTTCCCCTTCCTTGCTGCTCCTTCCCCCTTCTATTTTTTTCCTTTTTGCCCTTTCCCTGCCATTTTTCTTCCCCCGCCTTCCTTTTTCTGCAGCGGCCTACTTGGCCTATTTGTTGCTCTCTATGGGTTCGGCTTGTTGGGGTTTTTCATTTAAACTCTCCCCCCTAGATTTTGTTTGTGATTGCTGCTGATCTGTATCGCTGATTCACAGCCCGCTGCCGAGTCTTTTCATGAGCCCCCACCACATCAAGCTTCCAATGCCCCTTATGCAGTGATATCTAGCCCGGGTCCGGTTGCCATTTTACCTGCTTTGGGCTCATTTCTTGCTTTTTCCCTGTTTTGTTGGTCCTTGTTGTTTTCCGTTTTTTCCTATTTGTGTTTGTTTTCAGGTCTTGTGTCACCGGTCTTCTCCATGCTTGTTCGCCGCCCATCGTCCACTGCTAGGCCTTTTCCCGCGTCCCCACTGCGATGAGCTTCCAATGCCCCTTCCGTTTTCGGGTCCCAGTGTGTGCTTTTTCTTTTTTTTTTTTGGTTGATTTATTTCCTTGTATTGTTGCCTTCCTTTGGTTGTATTTGTGGTTTTCATGTGATTTTCCTTGTATTGTTTTATTTCCCTGTTTTGTTGGCATGTAATAAAGCTCTCTCCTCTCTCACTTGAATTCTGTCACCTTTAGGTTTTTAACTTTGGCCCTGACCTTTTTTGTTGTAGATGTGATCATTATCCTGACATTCAAGTCGAGGAGGAAGAATTTCGACATGGGAGTCTTTCCGCTCTCAAGGTCGAGGAATAATAGCTATCTATGCATTTGGTTAAGTCTGTTTGGTGCAAATTTGGTATTAAATATAAAGTTTAGTCATGGGTTAGTGGATTGGTCTTACTGTGGATTGTATTTGTCATTTTTTACACTGATAATCTTGTATCTTTATGCTATGATTGCTAAAGCTCTGTGATTTAAGAACTATATGCTCGTGTTATTATTAAATGAAATGTTATGTTTTCCTTCAAAAAAAAAAAAAAAAGCTTAAATTTATTAGTCTTCATTAATAAAGAGTCACTACGAAAAACACAAACATTTTTTAGGGGACTTTTTTGACTTGTTAGGCCATTTGGCACGTCAAAAACGTTTTTGACATGCTTCTTTTGACATATTTGACGTGTCAAAAATTCGGGTGTCAAAAAGTTGGATTTTTGACGTGACAGCATCCGCACGTCGAAAAAATTTCTAATGTGGCAAACAGTGCCACATCAGAAATTTTTTTGACATGGGATTTTTCCCATGTCATAAATTTTTCTAACATGGTAAACAGTGCAATGTCAAAAAAATTCTGGCGTGGCACTGTTTGCCACATCAGAATTTTTTTTTTTTTTCTTCTTCTCTTCTTTTTGTTTCTTCTTCTTCTTCTTCTTCTCTTCTGCTTCTAGCTCTTCTCCTTTAATTTCCGGAATTTTTTTTTCAATTTTTTTTTTCTTCAAATCTTCTGCAAATCACATACACCAGCTTTTGTTTCTTTCTTTATTTTTATTTCAATTCTAGTTGCCCTCTTTTTTTGGATGAATCAGAGATTTCATTAAGCTCAAACAAAACTAACACAATCAATTAATGAACTCCTTACAAGCCTTTCAATAGGCCAAAACTGAACCTGAACACAACAGGCAAAATAACCACCCAAACAACAAAAAAAACTAGAACCAAAATTAGAAAAAACCAAAACCAAAAGAAACCAACACTACAGAAATCAACTAACAAGGAGCTTGGGTGTGACTTGCGGTTGGTGTTTGGAGCTTCTTGGCCAAGTAGATCTGTTTCTTGGCCAATCTCATGGGGTCTGGAAGGGTTTTCTCTTTTTCTGCTTCTTCTTCTTCTTCTCTTCTCATTTTCTTTTTCTTCTTCCCATCTGAGAAAAGGTGGAGCTGGATGAAGAAGAAATAAAAGAAGAGGGAACTTTTGAAAGGGGCTAACTGGGTGTGCAGATCTAAGTAGAGGGGAGAAGGGGAGAGATTGAGAGAGGAGTGTGGGGTGGATGAAATAAAAGAAGAGGAGAAAGATTAATAAATAATAAAAAGAGGAGGGAAACAAGAGGCTAGGGGGAAAAATTTAGGGGTTTGCTAGGGGTTCTCCCCGTAGTGTTCTCCTGACGTTCTCTCAGTCTTATGTAAAACATGATTTAAGAAAAAATAAAATTGTAATACCCTTGTTTTGCTAATAGATTAATTTTTATGAGTTCATAGTTAGATTCTAATGCTTTAAAACTTGTTTTTGGATTCAAAACTAAAACCTAAAAGTGGAAGGTTAACCCTTTAGGGATGGTATCACCCAAAATGGATTTGATCATCCTAAATTTGATGCTAATGCCTAAAAAAACCAGTGGAGGAGGCCATTACAATTTTATTTTTTCTTAAATCATATTTTACATTAGACTGGGAGAACACCAGGAGAACCTACGGGCCCCCTAGCATTTTCCAAAAATTTAACTTCTTAATAAGGGAAGTTGCAGCACATGGAGGGAGAGGGAGAGATTGGCGCGAGAGGGGAGAAAAGGAGAGAAGGACAAAAAAGAAAGAAATGGGGAAGCTTTTCCCAATGAACTTTTCTAACTTGTCAGCAGGTGACACGTTAGAAATTTCTGATGTGTTACCCGCTGACACGTCAAATTTTATTTTTTTTTGTTGGTATTATTTTAGGACAATAATTATAATATATACCTTGAAATATATATAAATATTGATACAATAAGTGATAGGGAGACAAAAAAATGAACTCAGAAAAAGTTTAAAACGACTAACGTGGCAAATAAGGGAAAGAGAATAATAATGAGCGCGGGGTATTATAAATGTAGGTCTTGGAATATTGTTACAAGACCATTTATCCAATTGCATGTAGCCCATGCATGGGTTGCATGCATGCAGGGCCGGCCCAATGGCTAGGCCACTAAGGCTGTCACCTAGAGCCCCCAATTAATAAGGTCTAAAAAAAATTTTAATAAGGCCCAAAAAATATATATATATTAATAAGGCCTAATTTTTTTTTTTATTTTTTAATCTTAAGGCCCAAAATATTTTTCTATAAAAACTTAAGGCCTCTAAAATAAGGCCCCAATATAATAAGCCCATTGTAAAATAAGACCAATTAACCAAAAACAAAAAAAAAAAACAAAAAAAAATATATGCCACATCAATTTTTTTTTTTTTTCTTTTTAATCCTTCTTTCTCTCTCCTCTATCGGCAAAGGAGAGAGAGCACGATTCATTTTTCTCAGAAATGGAATACTACCTCTTTCCTTTTTCGCCCTTTACTCTCTCTCTCTCTCTCTCTCTCTCTCTCTCCTTCCTCTTCTTAATTCCTTTTCTTCCTCTCCTCCTCCGAGATACATCCCTGCCAATTTTTAAACATGTTTTATTGTTCTATTTTTATAATTTATTTTATTATAATTCGAATATATATATTTTTTATACATCATATTTGTTTAATTTGTTAATATTTTTAATCAAACATGTATACTAGAAAATATGCATATAGATATGAACTACTTAAAAGAAGAGAAAAATAGAAAAACTGATTGAATCTCAAATAGGGCTTTAAATAAATTTGTTATTAGCAATAAACAAAATATTGAGGATAATTAAGGTGAAAAACTCATAAATGAATAATAAATTCATCAAAAAGAATTATCTTATTAGAAGATAATTCACCATAAGCTTTGAAAACCCTAAAACCTATTAAATGGTGTATTGCGAAGGTAATGCACTCTTTTTGGTTATTACTTAAATTACACATTTACTTTCATTAATTGGATTTATGTCATACCTAAGTTGTGAGGTTTACTTACTAAGTCGTTAGACTTACGCGGTTATTGTTCTCTAGAATAGGATCCTGTCCATTTCAAATGAAATGGACAATATCCATTTAGTGTAAAATGATGGGTAATATTGTAAAATTAGTTCTTCAACTTTAACGTTAAGACAATACTACCCCTTATTTTACACTAAATGAATATTATCCATTTCATTTGAAATGGACAGGATCCTGTTCCATTGTTCTCTAGGTAACCTGATTTATTGCTATGGAAGTTGCAAGAGATGTTATTGCCTGACTGGTTAGGCTTTTCTTATAATTACATGTGTAATGACCCAGATTTTATTAAATATGATTTATGATGTATTGAGATATTATGGATTACTTACTCCAAAATATGAGAATGATATTTTGGAGATATTATGGATTATTACGATATTTTGGAGATATTATGAATTATTATGATATTTTAGATAATATCTTATATTAAATATCCTTTATAATATAAGATATTATATTAAACATATTTTATAAATATTTTATACTTTATAGAAAATTTCAAATGTATCCTCAAATATCGCCTATAAATAAGTCGATGATTTTCATTCAAAAATTCATCTCTTTCTCACGTACTAGAGTTTGGGAGAGAGAGAAAGTCAGTAATCGAGAAATTATGGGTAATGATCAATTGCAACAGAATGAGTGTCGACAAGTAATTACCTTTGACGATTCATTCCTGTAATCCACTATAAGTATTCTTACTTACTGAGTATGATATTGATATCAAATAATACGGATTCTTATGGTTTTATAACTTGTACGGCCTTTTGATATATATATGATTCAATAATGATTTATACTATCGAGAATCAATTGACTCACTACTTCACAGTTTTTGTAGTGCTTGCAGGAATAAAAAGTCATGGTAATTTATGTACAAAGATTCAAAGTTGGTGAAATTTGTCTAGAGTTTAGACAATCAGTTAGATTTGTATAAATACCTTGTACGACATAGCTTTGGGTGTTATTATATAAATAAAAGTATTTATAATGATATTATTTTGTATTGATAATTCCACTTTTTCCGCTATGTGAGATTATTTCAACGTAACACTCGAATTTATTTACAATATTAAAATTGGGATGTTACAACATGTTTGTCTTTACTGTTTAATAGCTCCATGTTCTTACTTGATGAATTATAGTAACTCAGATTTATTCACCTTCCATAGCATTTACTCTGACGTTTTTATAGGAGTGATTTCTCGTTTGGTCACAAATGGCTTGAATGGGTAAATTGTCAGTGACTCTACCAAATTTAACTGAGGCTAATTTTGGAGGTATTACAGTATGGTATCAGAGCATACAGTCTTGTCGACTGTAGCTGTAAATCTGAGCATAGGATATAGTATCTAGGTTTGATCTTAAAGAACTATAGCATAGGATAAGTTTGGTTCCCTTGTTTGTGGGTGTAGGCCACTGTAATGGTCTATTTGATTGTTTGACTTGAGATGAATGGGATCGCCTATTCTGCGTTACAAGCACCTGATCCTATTTTATACTCAAACGTGTGATGGTTGTAGATGCCTACCGACTATTCACGAATGGCCAACTGAGTTTAGACCATACGCACTTGGATACCAACCTCACTTTAGTAAATGCATGGTTTCAACCCAGGCTAACCAAGAGTTGAAGCCTTCGCATGTCCCTAAGCCAGTCAAAGGAAAGGAGGTATGCGTATCAACTAAGAAGAGACCAGTCGTACCTAAGTATCATAGTATCTCGGTTATTCGAGATTTCCCACCTATCCTTGGGAGGTTTAACCCTCATCTTAGTGATGAAAGGAAGCGAGCAATGCATACTCATCTGACTCAGATTTCGGATTAATGCGCCTAAATGGAAAATATGACTACTGAAGACGGGAGCATTACTAGAAGGATCCGATAGTCAAAGGACTGCGTTTCTTTCCAGTATCAACAAGGACTACAAGGCACTCATTAAGGATGAGGGAGACCAGTTTGAGGACTCGTCTGAGGAATGATAGGTCTTGGGTAGTAATCCTTAGATGATAAAGAGCTAGGTTTTCCCTCACCCTTAGCAGTGGTGAGTTTTGTGTTTGGGCATCTGGGTTTGATTGTAGAGCACAAAGGAATTTTCACTGTACCCCGAATTTCAGAAAGTAAAATCATTTTGACTTGTCTTGCTTATTCTTAACTATTCTTTTTTTAGCCTTGCAAATTCTGAGAAGCTTTCAAAAAAAAAAAGTTTTAAGGTTAAGTGACGTACACCTTAACCCAGCGTATTCTCTTTAAAACGGTCAAACGTACCCTAAACACTATTCATTTTGGTTTTCTTCCATTTTCTCTCCACCCAAACATTTCTAAAGTGATTTTCGGCAAGGTCTCCAAGGGATTTGAAGGTTTTCCATTTCATTTCCAAGGATTAAAAGAGGTATGAAGGGTTTTCCCAAAGTTTCTCAAATTTTCACAACTTTAGGGTTTTGATTTAAATCTTGAATTTTCTTGCATATTTTGCATTTAGCTGGCTTGGTTGTGAACTAGGATCATGCATTTGAGAGTATAGGGCCATTTTGTTGCATCATTTTTTATTGAATTATACCCATTCGAATTTGGGGGTTTTCACCCTAATTCTGAGAAAACCTCCTACAATCCCTTTGAAACTCAACATTAATGTGTTCTTAGGATTTCCTTAATGCTTTTGTTGAGATTGAACCAAAACCCATTGGTCAATTTTATCAATTTCGATCAACCCAAACCCTAGTTCTTGAATTTAGGGATTTTTGCCTAAATTCGGATTTTGTTGATTTTATGGCTTATCTTGGGTCATTTGGACCAATTGAGACCTAATAATTATAATTGGGACTCTGATCTATGATTTTGACCCTTGATCCGAAATTCCGCCCAATTTTATAAAATTACCAAAAATACCCCTCACCCTCAAAGAATAGGGTTTTTACCCTAATTCGACCTCGTAAAACGGAAACTTGAGCCTACTTAATTTTTGGAGCATGAATATTTTCTTAAGGACTCAATTTGTTGACCTGGTCCTTGGAGATCCCGTCAAAGTCTCACAATTACCTTAATGCCCTTTTTTTCTTAGAAGGGACATCTTTTACCACTTAACCTAATCAAATGGGTCCTAAGTACTCACCATGGGATCCAATACCACCTCTTTAATCTTAATCCTCATTATTTTATCACTTCAAATTACTAAAATACCCTTCCTTTCCTAGAAGGGGCGATTTTCACTCTTAAGGCCTACCTTGTTCCAGTACGCCTTAACTCATTGCTAGACACTTTGCATCTATCTTGGACATTTTGGTAGTTCTAAAATGCCCAAACTTGAGTACTCCTATTTCGATATCAACCTTTTGGATGTCAAGCCCTTGAAGCTAAAAATCCTTAGCCGAACCATTTGATGAGCGCTTAGGTACTCTTCGTCAAACATTAATTCTTGATGTCGGCCATGAGTTCAAGTACCCTAATTCTTTCAGGCATTGTTTGAGCCACCTAATCCTACCCAACCAATAAATTGCAAATCCTAATTTATCTTTCGAGTTTTCCGTACATCTCATAGTAGCATGTAGTGATAGAACGGTTTGCATGGGTTTTGCCTAGGGTAGAATTTTACGTAAGCACTAGGAGTTGGTCTTAATTAGAATTTTTTATGCAGGGGATGGCACAGACGAAAGCGAGAGCAGCTGCATCCATCTCATCTCATACACAGTTGTGCAGACTCCAGCGTGAGCCGCAGTTCGCCCAGGGCCCAAAGTCAGGGATGGATACAGATATGGAGGAGGCCGTAGCAGATGGACCAAGCCCTGAGGGTTCAGAGGTCCTAGTAGTTCCAGCAAGCTAGCCAGGCCTTGAGGCCTCAGTTATAGAGGGTAGCAGTACCACAGATACAGACAATGCCGACTTCATCTATGACCATACCCATCTGTAAGTATAAAGCTTAGTGATGGTTCAAGGGTGACTATACATGGCACCGAGTCACTGTGGAGAGAGGGCTAGTGATGATAGACTTTGATGAGCACGATTCACGCATTCGGGTAGTATTAGAGGCCCAGGGTTAGGCTAAGATGGTAAAGGATCGCCATCCAGCCACAGCAAAGTTGGTGCATGAGTTCTATGCCAACATCCACCGGAGAGTTAGCAATTCATTTTTCACTTGGGTCAGAGGACGGAGATCCATATGACCCCTGACCTCATCAGCGCCATTACTAGAGCGCCACAGGTGCATAACCCGGAGTACCCCTAGTGGGTTGACCACCTCCCGACCCGGGCAGAGATGGTTGCGTGCTTTGCATAGGGAGCCCAGGCGTGAGAGTGAGCCCTGGAGGGAGAGCAAGCCCGAGCACGCGAGGGACGCCGGGATGAGCTTCTGACGAGCTGACTCCGAGGATCCCGCTCCTAGTTATTGTTTTCTTGATGTGCTTATCCTTAGGATGTGGTTGTAGATGTTTGTTTTCTTTTTCTTGTTTCGGTTAAGTCCATCACGGTGGTGGCAATTTTGGGATGTATCTTGCTATGGCTTAAATCCACCATTTTTGGGTAGCAATTTTGACGTGTGTATATCCGTGATTGTTTCGTTTGCTAGCATGTGTGATTGCAAAACTTTTTAACCAGTTTTACTATTTCTTTCAAAATTGCAAAATTTCACTTGGTAGGTTTTCTTGTCGTGTTCAAATTGCAAAGCCTTTTTAACATGATTGGTGACATCTTCTCTTTTTTTAAACCTTAGATTGTGAAACTTTTTTCAAAAAAAAAAAAAAAAACCGATGTTTCATCTTTGGTTTTGAAAACTCTAAATTTCGAGGACGAAATTTTTATAAGGAGGGGAAAGTGTAGTACCCCGATGAAAACAATCCCTTTTATTAAACAAAGTCCTTTCCACTCTATAAAGCTGCTTAGAAAAAGGCCTAAGACCCTTAGCGTTAACCTAATCACACTTTGAACCCTTAGGAAATAGAAGCCAAACACTAACCCTTGGGAGGCGGACGCACGCTAGGTCTGGTAAACGTACGCTATTGTCTATAGTGCGAACATATGTGGGGGGACCACTGGACGTACATCCTACAAACCGTACGAGTGGACGTACAAGGACCACTGGACATATGCTACTTTTTGAATACCCTTTTGGTAATACCTGGACGTACAAGACACCCTTTGGACCATTGTGCAAGAACCACCAGATGTATGCTAGGGTTGCCGAACATCCACTAGTATAGCAGAAAGTTGGTGACGGATTTTCCCTATAAATATCCACCCCCACCTCTCATTTCTCACACCCATTTCCACCTTCTGGTGTGTCTCTAGGCTGCCAGAATCCCTTTCCACATTTTAAGAGAGAGTTTGGTGAGAAAGAGTGCTTCAAAGAGGAGTTTCAAATGAGGGGAGGCCATGTCCATGCTCAGCTTCGGGGTAATCCTTGTTTCCCTTGTATTTAATACTGTTGTAGCCTTTGGTTTATGCCTTGTTGAGTTTTCCAAAGTATTCATCAAGTTTCTCCTTAGAAATGATAATGTTTTCAAATGACTCTTTCAAAATCCCATTGTATTGTGATTTCTTACGTTGCATATACTCTTTCATTAGCTTAAAGGAGGCTTAGAGGTCTAAAAGTGCTATAGGGACCATGCATTGTTCAAATCTTAAAACGGTGTGCTTAACACACTGAGCGGACGTATGCCATCGAGGCTAGACATACGATCAGTGGGTATAGCACTACTTTTTGAGTTTCACACATGTATGCTATAACCTAGCTATATTTTTAGGATAAATAGGGCCTAGAATGACGGTATCTTGTATCCATTATGATAGGACGTAGCTTGGTTGGAGGATTCTCTCGAGTGTGCGAGGTAAGTAGACATTTACACCCTTTTATGTAAAATGTGGGATATGCCAGTTGACTGACCACAAGTATGATATGAGCATACCTACTTTCTATAATTACCTGGTACCTGTGTTATTAATTAACTATTAAGATGCATCGTAAGACATGGTACGCCGGTACGTGCGGTATAAACGGCCATGTGCTTACTATATAGACTACATATTATAGTCAAATGTGTGTGTTAACACGAAGCTTTGGATCCATTGGTTTTGTGACCCTGGTACAACCATTCCCAATGGTTTGGTCACTATAGGACGGACATCATTAGTACCATTTCCAATGGTTTGGTCACTATAGGATGGACGTCATTAGTTGGTGTGGGCCACTCGAGGTCGGACTCGATCGTGTCACTAATGTTACGTACAGTATGTTATGCAATGACTAGGGTACTGACATTATACTATAGGTCCTTCGGAACAACATCAACCCTACTGAGAATGGGTAATATCTCGAGTAGACCATGTATGGGAGTTATGACTTGTAATGCATTAGACTTTTCCTACATTAAAACAATTAGGTAATTATCATCGGTTCTACACCATAAGCTTTGAAAACCCTAAAACCTATTAAATGGTATATTAACGGAGGTAATGCCCTCTTTTTGGTTATTACTCAAATAGCACATTTACTTTCATTAATTGGGCTCATGTCATACCCAAGTTGTGAGGTTTACTTACTAAGTCATTAGACTTACGCGGTTATTATTCTCTAGGTAACCTGGTTTACAACTATGGAAGTGGCAAGAGATGTTATTGCCTAACTAGTTAGGCTTTTCTTATAATTACAAGTTTGTCTTTACTGTTTAGTAGCTCCATGTTCTTACTTTATGAATTATAGTAACTTAGATTTATTCACCTTCCCTAGCACTTACTTTGACCTTTTTATAAGGGTGATTTCTCATTTGGTCACAAGTTGGCTTGAATGGATAAATTGCCAATGACTCCACAAGATTAGCTGAGGCTAATTTTGGAAGCGTTACAATTTCCACGTCAAAAAAGTTCTAACATGGCAAACAGTTCCACATCAGATTTTTTTATCCAATTTGTTTTTTCTACTTTTTCTGAATTATTATATATATAGTAATAATTACTATTAATATATATAGTAACCCTAGCATGTCATTTACTATTAATATATTGTGTAACTACATTAATATATATATATATGGTAACTTATAATCTAGGGTTATATATGTATATAGTAATTATTAGATATGTATGACCATATAACTTACTATTAATGGGAGATCTCCCATTTTTTATCCAAATGGGTGATCTCTCGACCATTTGGATAAAAAATGGAAAAGATCATCCCAGAGATCCTCTTAAATGTGAAATTGGAAAAATAATTAATTAAGGATAAGCCTTAAGTGGCAAAATAGCAGTTGTGGCACCTTACTTAGTAAGAACATAGACTATAGAATTGCAAGGTCGGGGTGGCTGGTGGTTTCCAGATCCCGTAGGGTAGAAAATGCTTATTTTATTCCTTGGGTTTAATTGATAGCTACTTTTTGGAATTAGGTGTCTCTAAATTTCTTTTAGGGCAACTTAAAACACATGGTACACGTACTTAAAGCTATGAACTTTTTTCTAACAGCATGAACAGGCCTGTTATGAATTTTTTTGCCAAGTAAAAATTACCTAAACATATTAGGTGGCAAGATAATTATACTTAAATGAAGCAAGGAAATGCATATTTGGTAAGTGAGTAGGCAAACTTTTTTGAGATCGCAAAATGCCACCTCAAACTTTTTGACATGGCATTTTGCCATGTCAAAAAAGTTTGACTTGGCTTTTTTGACAAAGCTTTTCACACATTAAAAAAGTATGTTTTTTTTTTTTTTTTTTAGTGAGTAAATTTCATGCTTGATCTAACCTTTGCCCACAAATAGGTTGAAATTTACTATTAAATTAGCATTTGTTAACTTAAATAAAGTTATTTAATAGCATTAAATTATATTATTTTTCTTGATCATTGGATGCATTCCTACTATTTTAATTATTGGTATTTTATATTTCAATACTTGTGATACTTTTTTATTGAAAAGAAAATGTACTTTTCACTTTGAGGTGTTTGGAGTTTGAATCGACGCTTTGTGTGGATGAATCACCTTCTCCCACAGAATCAAGTATGCCACATGAGATTATTAAACATGAACAATTAGAGTGGCTTAATCACTTAAGTTTCAATGTTCATGAAATCTCATATCAACGAAAGCATTAGGGTTTTATTCCTTAGTGTTTTAGAGCCAAAAAAAGGTCATTGAAGAATATTTAGTGAGTTCCAATAAGATTTTAGCCAACACCCTAATAGAAAAACTTTAAAGCAAAACCTTTTACAACTTCAAAATGTGCCTAAATACATTATAGAAATGAAGCACATAACAACTCATGTTAAGGGAAAGGCCTTGATTGTTGTGAGTGCACTTGTAAGTTTTGAGTTCCACATTGATAAAATATAAAAGAAAATAATACTTCTTAAGTGTACCTTAAATATCTCCAATTTTAAATCCTTTGTAAAAACAAAGAGTTTCCGATCCTTGTTTTAGACAGCAAAGTGATTTTATCAATCTTTTATTTATTTATTGGTAGTAGTGGGGAGGGTTGGTATCTTGCAAAACCCAATTAATTCCTCCAACTAATTCCAAAGTAGGGGGTGGCTTCTATTTACAACATTAAAAACAACAATTTCTTCAAGAAATCCATATTCGAGCTCTGAACAATAGAAGTTCAAATATGTTACACATTAGATATGTTTATATATGCAGACTATATATATGCAAGCACAGTAGAGATAGACAATCTTTACATGTACATTGGAGAACAGTCAAAGTTCAGAGTTGAAGCTCAACAAAATAAATGAACCATATATTTTTCATCTATGAACAACTTCAAAGTTTGAAATATTTTAGTCCAGAGGTCCCATCTAGTCCTTTTGAGTAAACATAATCTTTTAAGGTGGTTTCCCTGTAGATTGGGGGGTGTTCTTCTGATAATAGTTCTTTGATTGGTCCATACAGCTTGGGGTTGGCAGCAGTCACTTGTTTGAAATGTGTTCTGAAAAAACTTGGCACAGATATTCTTGGACCAACATTCTTTGCCAATACTCTGTGAAACACGCTTTTGAACTTATCGTTGGAGATTAGCTGCACAGAGAGACATCAAATCTAAGACAACTTTTTTATCAATTCAACATATGATTGCTACAAAATATTCCCGTGCATCTATCCGAAGGTATATGTTCTTGCCATGGACAGATTTTAGCTCTGGGTTCATTGTTGATTTGATCGGATATATATGTGTACAATTGAACCAATGTGAATTTAAGGGACAATAATGTTTTCGGGTAAGTGAAGTGAGGAACTATAATCAATATAGGAAACATGTTGACATATAATATTGGAAAATGCTGGGGGTTTTCCTCATAGTGTTCTTCTAGATTTTCGACTTACGTAAAATATGATTTAAGATAAAATAAAATTGTAGTGGTCTCCACTATGGGTTTTTTAGGCATTAGCACCAAATTTGAGGCATTAGCATCAAAATTGAGACATTAGCACTAAATTTAGGATGATCAAATCATTTTGGGTGATACCATCCCTAAAGGGTTAACCTTCTACCCTTATGTTTTAGTTTTGAATCCAAAAACAAGTTTTAAACCATTAAAACCTAAATATTAACTCATAAAAATTAATTGTTGACAAAAAAACTGTGCTACAATTTTATTTTTTCTTAAATCATGTTTTACGTAAGTCTAAGAGAACTCACGAGAACACTATGGGGAGAACCCCTAGCAAACCCCTACAATATTACTCATCAATATAACCTATATATATGCTTTTTGAGTAACGTTTGAAATTATATTTTAATCCCACAATACGAAGGTGACAGTTTTAATCAACTCTTGGTTTAGTGCTTGTTAAAAAAAAAAAAATTAAAATTAATGGGTTTGTGTGACTTGGAATATCAACATTGTGGAATAATTGTGAGAAAAAAAAAAAAGTGATTTTTGGTATTACTTATACTTTTTTTCTCCCTAGCATGTTGGCTCATGAGAAATCTTGACTTTAGACATGTGAATGTGCAAGCATGAAATAGCTCTAATACCATGTTGAAATAATGAAAATGGAGGAATTATAGCGGAAGCAATATAGAAAATAAACAAAAAAAAGTTTTACAGGTGGTTCGGTGTTAGACACCTATGTCTACCACTCGGAATACTCCTAAGGGCTACATTGTGCTCATTAACTTGATTTGTCTACAATATAAAGATATTTATTTATAGGGTAATATCTACATACACATATAGTAATCAAATCCCCTTAATTTGATTACAATCCTAATATTTGATTACAATTAACCCATAAATAAAGAATATTTGATATCAATATAATTATGAAATATACATAAAATATAATATATTTTCCATATATTATAACATCTCCCCTCAAAGTCAAGGTGGAATATTTTGGAACTTTGAGTTTGAAATCCGAAACAATGATGATAGTGGTAGTGGTGGTAGAGGCTAGGAACGAGTCGTAGATGGTGGTAATTGCTAGAAGAAATAGATGTTGGTGGGGGTAGCCAGTGGCTAATGAATGCAAATTCAAAAGGGCTGACAACGGGCCAAAACTCCAAAAGGGGCCGACAACGGGTAAGGGCTAACAATGAGCCAAACTTTAAAAGAGGTCACCGACAGGCTAAAATCCAAAAAGGGCCAATAACAGGCCAAGGCTGACAAAGAGCCAAACTTCAAAAAGGCCGACAATGGGCCTAGGCTGGCGAAAGCTAAAACATAAAAAGGGCCAACTTGAGCTAAAAATAAAAAGAAAATGAGCCCACTTGGGTAGTTATTAGATCGGTGCACCAAACCTAACTGGCACGTAACCCGCATGATGTTGAACTGGCAGAGAGCTTTGGGCGTTGCATGATGGTAAACTTGAGCACCGAGATTGTTAGATGGAATGTGAGGAAATGCAAGGACGTTGAAGGCCACAACAATGTGGCTTTGATACCATGTTGAAATAATGAAGATGAGAGAATTATAGTGGAAGAAAATTTCCTTTTTTTTAACGGGTGGTTCAGTGTTAGATACTTACGTCCACTACTCGGAATACTCCTAAATGCTACATTGTGCTCATTAACTTGATTTGTCTACAATACGAAAGTCCTTATTTATAGGGTAGTGTCTACATACACGTATAGTAATTAAATCTCCTTGATTTGATTATGATCAACCCTTAGATAGAGAATATTTGATATTAACATAATTATAGAATGTACAGAAAATATAATATATTTTTCGTATATTCTAACAATATTATTTCTCATATTATAAATTTATTTTTTCGATGCAATTGAAAATATACTTCATTTGAAACATAAAGTATTGATCAAAACACCCAAAATACTTTCCAAAACACATCAAATCATGACAGTTTTTTCAAACAAAGAACAAAAAAAATCCCCAAAATACACATTAACAATAAGAATGATAAAGTTTCATTTTTAAAGCATGAAAATCACTTGCCTGCATCATATCTCCAAGGTTTACGACCAAAGAGCCCGGAATGGGAGTGACAGTGACCCATTGATTTTGATGTAGAACTTGAAGGCCACCTATTTGGTCCTGTAAAACGAGAGTGAGGAATGTACTATCGGTGTGTTTGTTGAGGCCCAAAGTCAGATCTGGTTCGGGGCATGGTGGATAGTAATGGCCCAAAACAAGAAGTCCATCGGCACAACCCATGTCTTTGAGGTGATTGGGCTCGAGCCCAAGAGCTTCCGACAGCAACTCGAATACAGTGAGGCCTAATCTCATTACTGCGTTCGAGTAATCAATCATTATATCTCTGCAAATCGATCAATCCATGAGTGAGAAAATCATAAATGAAACAACAAATATGGCTTCATTTAGAAGAAGAAAAAAATTTATAATTGAAATCAACAACCTGCAAACTTCTGGCAATTCTTCAGGCTTGGGTGGAGTAGGAGCAGTAGCACAGTATATTGTATCCCTCCAAGTAGCTGCTCTTGCTTGATAGAGATCGAAATTGGTGTTATATCTCACACATTTGGTCTCATCCCGTGTATAAAATTCTTTCTTAACTTGGTAGTCTTGCTCGTGAAATCTACGCACCCCATCGATCATCTCATCCAGCACAGTTGACTCAATTCCATGATTAACAACCAGAAAGAAACCCCACTTCTCACACGCATCTCTGATTTCTTCAACAATCTCAGCACGTTGACCAGCATCTTTGCCAATGCCTTCAAAGTCTATGATTGGAATGCTGAAGTTGAGGTCAAAGGATGAGGAGTCTGACTGATCATCATCGTTGTGTTGCTGATGATGATGGATGAATATCCGCGGGATCTTTGTTACTCCAGCATCCGCAAGTCCCTTCACCCCAGCTTTAGACTCATCAAAAGCCTTCAGTTCACTCATCCGATCATATTTGGATTCCCTTTCTGCCTGAAACTCCAGTGAGTTTGTCACCTCCATAATTTTTTACCCCTTATCTTAATGCTAGCTATGAAGCATTAAGAGGTGCTTGTATTCCGCTAGCTCCTGCACGTGGAGTAAGAAGAATCTTTCTGTTTTCAAGGAGGGATAACAAGGACAGCAAAGAAATGAGTGCAACCGCTTTTTTGTCTTTTAACTTGATTAAAGAATAAGAAGAAAATAAAACCTGATGACTTAGAGCTGGTTTTTTTTTTAATCAAATAAGGAAAAGTGAGTTATAGGTAGGGGTGTCAATCTAGTCCGATTTTTCAGTTTTTGGCTTAAACTGGGATCGGAATCGGGGTACTCCAATTCTTGATTTTGAGAAACCGGAACCGGGAACCGGGGTCCCGGTTACCGGTTGGTTTCGGTTTGCATCCAGTCCAATAACTAGTTTTTTTAAAAAATTTTTTTTTTTTTTTGACTTATTTTAGGTATTAGGCCTAAAATAAGCCAATTTTTTGCACATAATTGGCCCATTTAAAAATATAGGGACAATTTCACTAACCCCCCTCAAACTTTACCCACTTTTGCAGACACCCCCCTAACATTCAAAAACTCTCACTTACCCTCCTTGAACTTTCAAAAATTCTCACTTACCCCCCTCCGTACAAATTAAGACCAAAATACCCCTGTTTTTCATTTTTTAAAAAAATAAAAAAACATTTTGGAAGTTGACATTTTAAATAGTGACTTTTGTATAAAATTCAAACTTTCAGATATTTTTTTATTTTTTTTAAATAAAAAACAGGGGTATTATTTTTTAAAAATTTGTGCCCTAATTTGTACGGAGGGGGGGTAAGTGAAATTTGAAAGTTCAAAATAAGTGAGAGTTTTTGAATGTTAGGGGGGTGTCTGCAAAAGTGGATAAAGTTTGAGGGAGGTTAGTGAAATTGTCCCAAAAATATATATATAACTTTTTTGTCCAATATGTTTTTTTAAATTTTTATCAATTTTGCCTTTTTGTCCATTTTATGAACAGTAAAAACAACAAACCCGTTGGGTATTCGGGTAGGACGGATCGGGTATGCGCGGGCCGGTTGGTCGTGGCAGGTCGGGTAGAACGCATCTTCTCTAATTTTCTCCATCTCTCACGTTTCCATCTCCTTCATTGCCTTCCGGCCATCTCCCTAAAACCCACAAACAAATCACTGCCTTCTAGCCATCTCCCTCAAACCCACATACCCAAATCTAACGCCTCCATCTCCCTCAAATTGACAAACCCGCAAATAGCCACAAACCCAAACCAAACCCAACTGTAACACCTCAATCTCCCTCAAACCCGTAAATCGACAAACCCATAAACAACCACAAACCCAAACCAATTAGAAAAGAAGAGAGAACGAAAGTTTATTTTGTTGGATTAGTTGATAGTCTTCTTTTGTAGAACATTCATGTTTATGCTTAGACCATGATATTTTGTATATAGCTTGTGTCGCATGTGACACTTTTGTATAGCAATTATTTTGTATGTAAATTTTAATCATTTAGATATACTAATCAGCTTTAATGTGTTAAGTTATGTCTAATGTTATTTATATTTCACTGTAATAATATAAACTCTAATTAATCATGATTGATGCATATAACTTTGTAGAGGCTCATGATATTGTTCAATTAGGTTAAAGTATGAGTTCATGGCATATTGCAGTATCGTCATGCGACTGTGACAATCCGCTTTGTTGTGGGTTATTGGTTTTAAAAAGAAAAAAAAAATAAATATGTTTTTATTAAGCGGGTTGTCACACTTATACATCAACGTGCCTATGAGGGAAATGAGAGAATCATGCAGTTCAACACTTGTACTCACTTGAGTTTTCATAGCTTGACAGCAAAATACATGTGCTGTCAAGATGAGTCTGCATTTACCGAGAAGTCTATAAAATTTACAATAATTTCCTTATGAGCCTAAATATGTTTATTACAATATATTCAAAATTCATGGCCTAATGAAATCATTAACCCATCCAATTAATTTCTCAAATCTCTAGTGCTTTAACTACTTGACAAATTAACCTATGAAATTTCAAAAATTCATATATCTTTCAATTTAACTCCAAATAACACGAGATTTGGCTTGAAGTTTTCCTTATTCAAAGCCTCACAACATATTAAAAAATCATAATAATCCATAACTTTTTGATATCTCAAAAGTCCCTCGAAATTCAGTGCCTCTGCTTGACCAAAATTCCTATTTTGACACTTGCAACTTCTAAAAATCATAACTCCTTCTACAAGCGTCCAAAAATTATGAAACTACTTTTAAAATCTTCATTTCTCATCATTCTATAAGGTCTTAAAATTGTTTTGCTTAAAGTCATTCATTGAATTTTTGGCACTCAAAACAATGTGACTTTTCTTCCAACAACCCACAAAAATTCAATTTCCACCATCTTTCACATTTAATCTATATTTACCTATAAAATTGCAAATCCTCCTTATTATTGATAATAAGATCACCTTTATTCTAGAATATAAATTTTGGGGTATTATAGGAATAAAATTCAAAAATTAGATGAAGCATAACAACATTAAAAAACAACACTTTCTTCAAGAAATCCATATTCAAGCTTTGAACAATGGAAGTTCAAATATGTTACACATTAGATATGCTTTATATGCAAACTACAGGCAAGCACAGTAAAGATAGACAATATTTACATATACATTGAAGCAATAGTCAAAGTTTAGAGTTGAAGCTCAACAAAATAAATGAACCATATATTTTCATCTATGAACAAGTTCAAAGTTTGACATATTCTAGTCCAGAGGTCCCATCTAGCCCTTTCGAGTAAATATAAGTAACATAATCTTTTACGGTGGTTTCCCTATAGATTGGGGGCTGTTCTTCTGATAACAGCTCCTTGATTGGACCATACAGCCTGGGGCTACCGCGTCTCTTGCTTGAAATGTGTTCTGAAAAAACTAGGCACAGAGATTCTTGGACCAACATTCTTTGCCAATACTCTATGAAACACGCTTTTGAACTTATCGTTGGAGATTAGCTGCACAAAGAAACATCAAAACTAAGACAACATTTTTATCAGTTCAACATATATATGATTGCTACAAGATATTCCCATGTATCCATCCAAAGGGTATATGTTCTTGCCATGGTTAGCTCTGTGTTCAATGTTGATCAGTTGATCGGATATATATATATATATATATATAGAGAACCAATTTGAGGAACAATAATCTTTTTGGGTAAGTGAAGTGAGGAACTATAATCAATATAGAAAACATACTCTCTAATCACATGCTCTGACATATAGTAAAAGTTGTATATATAATATTACTTATTAATATAACCTACTATACTGGATTGCAAGAATTGCTTAGCAATATACATATATGCTTTTTGAGTAATATTTGAAAATACATTTTAATCCCACAATACTGACATGACAGTTTTAACCAATTCTTGGCTAAGTACTTTTTTTCTCCCTTGCAAGTTGGCTCATGAGAAATTTTGCCTTTAGACATGAATGTGCAAGAATGAAAATAATATTACGTCTCATACTATAATTTATTTTTTTATGCAATCGAAAATTATACTTTGTTTGACAAACGATGTTTGTTATAGATCCTTTATTTGTTGTCTTTTATTTTTTGTTCTCAAAATAAATGTATTAATAAATAATTCAAAACATAAAATACTCCTTAAAATACCTAAAATACTTTGTGAAACACAACACATCATTACAGTTTTTTTAAAAAAAAAAAATTAATCCCCAAAACTCATTAACAATAGATTCATAATGTATCATTTTTGAAGCACGAAAATTACTTGCCTGCATCATGTCTCCCATATTGACGATCAATGACCCTGGAACGGGAGTGACAGTGACCCATTGATTTTGATGTAGGACTTGGAGGCCACCTATTCGGTCTTGTAAAACGATAGTGAGGAATGCACTATCGGTGTGTTTGCTGAGGCCCAAAGTCAAATCTGGTTCGGGGCATGGGGGATAGTAATGGCCCAAAACATAAAGCCCATCCGCACAACCCATGTCTTTGAGGTGGTCGGGCTCGAGCCCAAGAGCTTCCGAGAGTAACTCGAATACAGTAAGGCCTAATCTCATTACTGCATTCGAGTAATCAATCATTATATCTCTGCAAATCGATCAATGCATGACTCAGAAAATCATAAATGAAACAACAAATATGGCTTCATTTAGAAGAAGAAAATAAATTATGATTGAAATCAACAACCTGCAGACTTGTGGCAATTCTTCAGGCTTGGGTGGAGAAGGAGCCGTAGCAAAATATATGGTATCCCTCCAATTGGCTGCTCTTGCTTGATAGAAATCGAAATTGGTGTTATATGTAACACTTTTAGTCTCATCCCGTGTATAAAATTCTTTCTTAATCTCGTAGTCTTGCTCGTGAAATCTACGCACCCCATCGATCATCTCATCCAGCACAGTTGACTTAATTCCATGATTAACAACCAGAAAGAAACCCCACTTCTCACAAGCATCTCTGATTTCTTCAACAATCTTAGCCCGTTGACCAGCATCTTTGCCAACGCCTTCAAAGTCTATGATTGGAATGCTGAAGTTGGGGTCGGAGGATGAGGAGTCTGACTGATCATCATCGTTGTGTTGCTGATGATGATGGATGAATATCCGCGGGATCTTTGTTACTCCAGCATCTGCAAGTCCCTTCACCCCAGCTTTAGACTCATCGAAAGCCTTCAGTTCACTCATCCGATCATATTTGGATTCCCTTTCTGCCTGAAACTCCAGCGAGCTTGTCACCTCCATTGTTTTGTACGCCTTATCTTAATGCTAGCAATGAAGCATTAAGAGGTGCTTGTATACCGTTCTTGCATGTGGAGTAAGAAGAATCTTTCTTTTTTCAATGAGGGATAACAAGGACAGCAAAGAAATGAGTGCAACCTCCATTTTGTCTTTTAACTGGATTAAAGAATAAGAAGAAAATAATTTTAATAATGGTTGTAGGAAGACAGCCTCACCGGCCGACTAAAGAAAGAAGATAAGCTAAAGAATTAGGAAGCTGTATAAAACTGTACAATAGGTTAGCCTATTTCTAATCAATTGAACAAAGCCCATGAAAATAAAGGAAATACGACTTTGTTTATCTGCGGTAGTTTGCTCCGCTGAGATTTCTCTTCTAATAACGTAAGTTAAAAAAATAAAAATAAATAAAAACCTTCAAATTTTTATTATTTATTTTTTTGTTCTTAAATTTTTGGGAAAACTTCAATTATCCTCTGAATTTTTGCGGTGTTTGCAAATACTCTCAATGTTCAAAACCTCTCACTTAGATGTATCAAACTTTGGTTTTCTCTCACGTTACCTATTCTGTATAGAAAATGTTAATTTTACCCATAACTCCAAAACTACACCGTTCCCAAAACGACGCAGTTTTAGTTTTGAAGTTAGGGATAAAATTAGCATTCCATTAGAATTTTCTGTACGAAATGGGTAGGGTGAGAGAAAACCAAACTTTAATACATTTAAGTGAGAGGTTTTGAACATTGGTGTTAACATGAATGTAGCTAATGCAGTGTTCAAAACCAAAGTCAGTAAGAAGAAATCCAGTGAGGAGCGAACGAACGCAAGGATGGGCGCAGGATCGTTCGCTAGGTCAGAAAGTTTGAGTAGCAGGGAGGCTCGTCTGCGAACGATCGCTCCATCGTTCGCAGGATCGTTCGCTAGGTCGAAAACTCCCGTGCAGGTGGGAAAAAATTCAATATGGAAAGTTTTGGAGAATTCCATGTCCACCTATGACAGCAGATAGGAAGGTTGGCTTAAGGCGTCAAGATATTTTGGAGAGCTGATTATTCATTGGTTGGCTTGGGTATCAAGAAAAGTATCTAGTAGATTTGCTTGGCTGTAAATTAATGTAATTTGTTTTGTAGTATGCTGCATTAGGTCAAATTGCAGTATAAATAACCTATGATTGTAATTGTATTTTTGTGTACTGAGTTTACATCAATACAAACTTTTTCATGGTATCAGAGCCTTAGGCACACGCCAACCCCAACCTTGTTCTTATTCCCGTGCTTTACTAAAACCTTTTGTTATGGCTTCATCCACTATCTTCACTCCACCAAACACCAACAAGACTAGCTCCCTTAAGCTTGATAACAATAATTACCTTATGTGGTTGACGCAAGTACTTCCTATACTGCGCACCCATGACCTGATGGGTATCATTGATGGTTTAGAACCATGCCCTCAGAAACATATCATTGATGACAAAGGGATGGAGATTCCCAATCCAGAGTTTGCTGAATGGAACAAAAAGGATCAATATATCCTGAGTATTATCACCAATTCTCTCACTGAAAAGGTACTAGCCATCGTGTATGGGCTAAACACCTCGAAACAAGCATGGTCAGCCCTAGCAATTAAGTTTGCTTCTCTAGTCCAAGTCCAGAATTACTCATCTGAAACAGCAACTACAGAGCTTATCTCAAGGTCCACAATCGTGTTTAGACTACTTGCAAACTGCCAAAGGATTTGCATATCAACTAACCGCAGCAGGTAAACCTATTGATGATGAAGATTTCATTGCTCTCATTATTAACGGATTGAATCCCTCTTTCACAAGCTTTATCACCACTTACTCCTTTGCTACCCGAGAAAGTACTCTCACCTTTGAAGATTTTCAAGATCAATTACTCAGTCATGAGATGCTGCTGAATCAGCAGCAGAAAAAGGCCACAGACACCTCATCTTTTGCATTGACAGCAAGCAGACCTCCTTATTCTCAACCCTTCAGAGGGAAAGCACCTCCTTTCTCCAGGTTCCCCTCAAGAAATTTCAACAATAGGCCTCAGAATGGCTACCCTCCATCACGGGGTCAGTATCAGCAGAGCTCTCGAGGACCACAGCAGACCAACACCTATCCCAACCAACTGTATCGACAAAGCACTCAGCAGCCACCCAGTCAGGGAAATCAATTTTCCAATCAGAGAAGTTCTTATTTCAACAAACCTTACCCCAACAGCCACTTGCAGAACTGGGGAATCAGGGGAATTTGCAGGGGAACTCCTTTAACAATAATAACTCACGAGTTCCCTACCAGATTTGTGGTAAACTTAGTCACTTAGCCATTGATTGTTATCACCGTATGGACTATGCTTTTCAGGGAAGGAATCCACCACCACAATTGGCAGCTATGGTAGCTCACACCAATGCATATGAGGAACAAAATTGGCTTAGACAGTGGTGCTAACACACATATCACACATGACCTTGAGAATCTTCAGATTCAGCAACCTTTTCAGCAGGTTGATGATGTCACTGTGGGAAATGGCTCTGCACTTGCTATAGAAAACGCTGGTTCATCTCTTCTCCATACACCTAACTCCTCCTTTAAACTCACTAGCATTCTTCATTGCCCTAAAGCCTCTGCTAATCTACTTTCTATCCATAGGTTTTGTCTAGATAATGCTTGTTATTTTGTGCTAACCTCATCTCATTATTTTGTTAAGGATCTGCTGACCCACAAAGTGCTATTGGAAGGGAAGAGTGAAAATGGCCTCTATCCGCTACAGTTTGGAAGTAGTCTTCATAAAGGAAACAAGACATTTGCTGCTTTGATAGGAATAAGGACCACATCTTTAGTGTGGCATTTTAGACTAGGACATCCTTCTTTAGATATAGTTAACCCTGTTGTTAAGAATAAAAACCTTCATGTTTCTGCTTCTAATTTCAATAAAACATCTGCTTGTGTTTCTTGCCATTTAGGCAAGGGCAAAAAGCAGACATTTCACTTATCAAATCGTATTTCTCTTCAACCTTTGGAATTAATTCATTCTGACATTTGGACCTCTCCTATTCAATCTATCAGTGGATGCAAATATCATGTTGTATTTATTGATGACTTCTCTCGTTATACTTGGATTTATCCACTTTATCAAAAATCAGAAGTCTTTGATACATTTGTTAAGTTTAAATTGCTGGTTGAAAACCAATTCTCTACCAAAATCAAACAGTTTCAATCAGATGGAGGTGGTGAATATACCTCTATCCACTTTCAATCCTTTCTAACCAAAAATGGCATCTTGCACAGAAAATCTTACCCATATACCTCACCCCAGAATGGCCTTGCTGAAAGAAAACTCCGACATATCTTAGAAACTGGTTTGACCCTCTTAGCTCATTCTCATCTTTCCAACAGATATTGGGTAGATGCGTTTCTCACTGCTGTTTATATCATCAATAGGCTGCCTACTCCCACCCTTCAATACAAATCACCCTACCTCAAACTCTATAAGCATGAACCAAATTATCAAAATCTTAGTGTTTGGTTGTCTTTGTTATCCTCTCCTTCGGCCCTATGCCTCCCACAAGCTCGAATATCGATCAAAACCCTATATCTTTTTAGGTTATCAGTTTGTTGGCTATAAATGTTTGGATCCTGTTACTAACAAAGTGTATTTGTCTAGACATGTTATCTTTAATGAAGACTTCTTCCCTGCCAAGGATCAGACCACTTCACAACTCCCATCCAGAATTAGTGCTCAAGGTGATGCTCCTTTCATACTTCCTGTTCCTGTTCCTTTTACTAATGCTCATTGTATGCAGCCTGTTTCAAGCCCACCAACAATCCCAAACTCACATTCAGCACCTTTAACTCTTTTTCATGATATAGACACTTCCCTAGACACCACTTCTGATTCTAACATAGCTACAACACCTCATGATGCCCCATCTGCACCATCACAACCTACCAATTCATCTCATACCTTAGGTACCCAACCTCATGCCTCAACTACTCATGATGCCTCATGTGCACCATCACCTCTAATCCAGCCTACCAATTCCTCTCATACCTTAGATACCCAGCCACATGCCTCAACTTCTAACCACCCTATGGTAACTAGATCTAGAACCGGTTCCCTCAAACCCAAAACCTTTGCTGACTACTGATGAGTGCTATTTAGTGCTCGTTCACACCCCTTTATTTACGTTTGTTAGGCCATTAGTTTTGTTAATATTCACTAATTTGACTTGTTTTGAATGTTTTGTTTTAATCAGGTCCTTGCATCACGAATTGATCGAGGGAGCAAAATGGACATGAAGAATCCCAGTGCGTTGAGCGCATGGAGTGCGGTCGAATCGCACGATATGGTCGCACGCAGCCCCGAGGTTGAACACGTCCAACCGCGCCTCACGGAGCCGCCTGGCGGTTTCTGCGGTCGACCGTGTCCGTTCGAGTGGATAACTAACCGCCCTTGGTCATTTGTTTTTGGAGTTAGTTTTCTTTGGGGCGATTTTTTAGAGAGCATTTGCGTCTGTAGCCTTGCTCTGCCCCTTTTTATTTGTAAGCTTTTACTTTAAATTTAATTTTAATGCATTCCCTTACTTTAGTTGTGCTTTGTTATTCAATGGGTGGCTAAATCTTCAACTTAGGTTGAAGATGAAGCCTCACCCTTAGTTTACATTTCTGCTTTTACATTTTATGCTTTATTTTCCGTCATTTAATTCCGTACTCGTCATTTAATTTCTGTGACAAATAATTGAATGGTTGTGTGTTGGTGATACATTGATAGTCATCCGGTGATGTGTTCCAAGCCGGGTGCACAACGAGTTCTTGGTTGTGATTTAATATCCACTGTGATCCAAGGATACAGTGGATGATTTTATCCATAATCAACACTCATTGTAGCTCCTTAACGGTAAACACATCATTCGGCTTGACTTGTGTCAGTAACCACAATAGAGTGTGTTGAAGGGTTTAAAGTTTAAAAACGGAAAATGAGCATAAAATGTATTAAGCTAATCTTTATTGGGTGAGGTTCATCTTTTAACCTTAGTTATTTTTATCCATACATTTGCACTTTTAATTTCTGCAATTTCATTGTTCGACACCATCTCTTACCTTGGGGCTAGGTTAAGATATATTAAATTTAAGAGTCGTGTTGGTTTTTAATTACAAAACTCCGTTCTCTGTGGTTCGATCTCGGTACTTGCGCAACGCTATACGACCTAACGGTTCGTTCTCTTGCGAGTTCCCAAATTTGGTACGATCAAATTTTGGCGCCGTTGCCGGGGATCGGTTGTTTTTGTTTAAAAATTAACATAATTTTTAGATTGATGTATTTTTCTACTAGTTTTTATTTTCTGCATTGTACATTCTGTTTATAGTTTATTTTCTGTTTTAGTTCATTTTTGTTAATTTTTAGTTAAGTTTTTAGTCATTTTTCAGCTTTCTCATTTTAGGTTCTGGACATATCGGTAGCGCGAAGATGCGTCGAGCATGCTGCAGTCGACGCCTTGCACTGTCGGGTTGATTCCATCGTCAAATCGTCAGAGCACTCGCGGCATCAACGTCGCCGAATCACGCAGCGTGCGTCTGAGCATACCTCACGACAAAGCAGTGCTCCTCTGCTTTTAAATTCCTTTAATTTCCATAGATTGTTAGAATTATTTTAGTTGTTTAAACGCCTATTTTGAGTAATTTGAGTCTTTGTGATTAGTTTATTTTTCATTCTTAGTTTTTTTGCTTGTGTTTTGTTTAAGCTAATTAGTTCTAGTTACTAGGTGTTTAAATTAGCTTGCTTTTCATTCTGTTTTGTAATTTTAGCTAATTTTTGTTCTCTTTCTATTCTTGGTTCTGCTTTTTACTGCATCTGTTCATATTTGTTTCATTTAGTTTTTTACATGATTATGATAAGCTAGTGTTCAATATGTTTTAGCTCTTTGTTGCATCTTTGTTGTTTTGTTTGTTCTGTTTTCCTGTTTAGTTGTGCATACTTTTATTTGCTTTTTTGCTATCTTATTTCTCTGGTTTTCGTTGTTTTGTTGCACCTTTTAGCTTATTTAGCTTGTTGTTCTTCCTTAGTTCCTAGTTAGATTTAGTTGATTTATGCATGGTTCGTTCTTTGAACTTAGAATTAACACCACTAGATCCCGACCTAGAAAGACACATTAGAGAGCACGTCGAGCTCGAGTTGAGATAGGAGACAATCAAAGAGAGCCGCAGATGGAATGCAGAAGAAAATCGGAGGATGAGGAAGAGGAGAACGAGGAAAATGAAGATGCAAGAGCTGGAACGGGAGCACAGAACGACGTATGAGTTGGATTTCACGACAAAGATTACATGAACTGCTTGAATCCTATCGCGTCAAGACTCATTCTTGCATAGTGTTACCACCAACAATGCCACTCATTATGATCTTAAGCCACATGTGATTCAGATGTTACCATCTTTCTATGGCTTAGATCATGAAAACCCTATTCCCATGTTAAGAAGTTTAGAGCATAACCGCCACAACCAAATTTCAAAACTTCTCAGAGGAATCAGTCAATCTTCGACTATTTCCTTTCTCCTTCATGACAGAGCCACGAATGGCTCGATTCCTTAGCACCTCGCTCCATTACATCCCGGAAAGAACTATTGAAACAGTTCTACCATAGATTCTATCCAATGTCCGAGTAAATGATGCTAGAAAGGAAATCACTCATTTTCTCGACGAGGATGAAAAATTCAGAGTGTTGGACAAGATTCAAAGATATGTTAATGAAGTGTCCACCCACGGGTATGAGAAATGGCGTTAGTTCAATTTTTCTACCAAGGTTGTCTCAAACCAACCGTAGCATGATTGAACTAATGAATGGTGGGACATTCTGAATTTGACGGAGATTTGGCATACAAAGCTTTGAAAAGATTGCGCCAACACACAAATCTAGGATTTCTCCGGTTTGTCGTGATAAATCTGGCGGAAGGACAAGAAAGGAGGCATCCCGGAGCTAAAATGTGAGCAGGAGTTGACTCAAAGGATGGATGCGATTATGAAAAGGTTGGACGAGATGAGTGTAGGAAAGCCTATAAATGCCGTAAACACACACTCAGAGAGAGCATTACTGTCTGCTAGTCCTATGCACCAAGCACGTAATTGTCCATCAATGACAGCTTTTTGAGATGGAACAAGTGCAGTTTTCAAAAGCCGTCCGATGGGCCATATTCTGAGACATATAACCTGGGTGGAGAAATCACCCCAATTTTTCATGGAAACAGAATCAACCCAACACTAATCAAGGGGGAGCACCACATTATCCCCCAGGATTTTCTTCTTACCCAAATCAAGGACGCTGGCTCGCCAATGCATCATCTTATCAAGCCCTAACCAAGCCCAGCCTCATCAAACCAGTCACTTGAAGATACCATGAGAGATTTTATGAAAATGGTGGTCAATCGATAAGTGACATGAGGCGGTCTACCATGGTGAACACCCAGCGATCTCAAGTTGGAGATGCAGATGGGACAATTAGCAAATCACCGGGTGAGAGGGACAAAGGAAAACTCCTAGCCAAGCAAAGGAACAACCCTAAAGCATGTGGAAATTTGTCAAATCAAGAACATGTGCAGGCGATTGTCACTCGAGGTCGGAAGAGAGTGGACAATAAGGTGGTGAACCGAAGAAGATCTTGAGGAAGAAGAACAGAAAAGAGGAAAGAGAGCAGAGAGGAAGAGGGTGACAATCAAGAGGAAAGAGATGCTGAGCCATCTCATCACCCCAATTGAAAAAGAACCTCCTAGGGCGCTTGTGCCAAAAGCACCATACTACGAAGATTACAAGCGCCTAGAAATGGAGGGAAATTAGAGGACATTCGGAGGTGTTCAAACAAGTCCGAATAAATATTCCATTCTTGGACGCATCCAAATCCTTCCTATGCCAAGTTCTTGAAGGACTTGGTCACAGTTGAAGAGGAAAAGCGAATGTCCCTAAAAGGCATTCATGACCGAGCAAGTTAGTGCTATCCTTCAGTGCAAGTTGCCCCTCAAGTATAAGGACCCCGGATGTCCTACAATTACTTGCATGATAGGAGTGAGCCAGATCGAGAGGGCACTGTTGGATTTAGGAGCAAGTGTAAACTTGTTGCCCTACTCGGTCTATTTGCAGTTAGGGCTAGGAGAGCTGAAGCCCACAACCATGACACTGCAACTTGCTGACCGGTCTGTGAAGGTTCCACGGGGAATAGTTGAGGACGTTTTGATTAAGGTGGACAAATTTTATTTCCCGTGGATTTCATTGTTTTGGACACAGAGCCAGTTCAAGTAATAGGAACTGAGATCCCTGTGATTCTAGGGCGTCCATTCTTAGCTACGGCTAACGCCCTAATCAACTGTAGGTCGGGGGTCATGAAGATCTCATTTGGTAATATGACGGTGGAACTGAATATTTTTCATATCAGAAAACAACCACTTGATTATGACCAGATGAATCAAGTATGCTTGATTGAGGAAATTGGATGAAGTAATAGAAGAATCAAGCATAGGAGACCCCCGAAGCATGCCTTGCTCGGTTTGGAGAAGACTTAGATTTGGATAAAGCGATAGAAGCGAGAGGCACTTTGGAGACAACTCCTTTGAAGAGCAAGGAAAAGAAGGAGACAAGAGTACCGATCCCCAAAGAAGGAACTAAGCCTTTACCCGATAGTCTTAAGTATAAGTTCACGGGTCCAGTTGAGTCTTTGCCGATGATTATAGCTTCGAACTTGATAGATGCTCAAGAGGAGGAATTGTTGAGAGTTTTGAGAGAGCATAGGGAAGCTATAGGTCGGACGATTGAGGACATCAAGGAATCGCCCCTCGTTGGTTATGCATAAGATACACTTGGAGGAGGATTCCAAACCATCGAGGGAGCCACAGAGAAGACTCAACCCAGCTATGCAGGAAGTTGTGAGAGCGTATGATTAAGTGTTGGATCTTTGGATCATCTATCCCATTTCGACAAAGAAATGGGTGAGTCCGATTCATGTTGTACCCAAGCGGGCTGGATTGACGATAGTAAAGAACCAGGACAACGAGTTGGTACCAACTCGTGTTCAGTCAGGATGGAGAGTATGCATTGACTACCGGAAGTTGAACGCTGCCACCAGGAAAGATCACTTTCCTCTTCCATTCATCGATCAGATGGTGGAGCGTTTAGCTGGGCACAAGTACTACTGCTTCTTGGATGGTTATTCAGGATATAACCAGGTCCCAGTGGACCCCGAAGACCAGGAGAAGACTACCTTCACATGTCCCTTTGGGACATTCGCCTACCGACGAATGCCATTTGGGCTATATAATGCACCTGCTACTTTTCAGCGGTGCATGATCAGCATTTTTTCCGACATGGTAGAGCGATTTATGGAGATCTTCATGGATGACTTCTCCGTCTTTGGATCATCGTTTCAGGAGTGTCTAGACCGTCTCACTTTGGTGTTAGTGAGATGTAAAGAGAAGAACCTCGTGCTTAACTGGGAGAAGTGCCATTTTATGGTTAAGCAGGGGATTGTACTGGGGCATGTCATATCTCAGAGAGGCATCGAGGTTGAAAAGGCGAAGGTAGATTTGATCTCTAACCTTCCACCCCCACGTACTGTGAAGGAAATTCGTTCCTTCCTGGGCCATGCAGGGTTCTACCGGTGATTCATAAAGGATTTCAGCAAGATCGCCAGGCCCTTGTGTAGGTTATTGGCCAAAGAGACCCCATTTGAATTTGATGATGAATGTGTAAAAGCATTTGGGGCTCAAGGAGATTCTCGACGTCCACACGTGATTAGACCACCCATTGGGGTGAACCATTTGAGATCATGTGTGACGCATCGACTATCGGGGAGCTGTTTTGGGGCAGCGATTGAGAAACTTCCCATGTGATTTACTATGCGTAGGACTCGAACGACGACAACTCAATTACTCCACCACGTAAAAGGAGTTGTTGGTCGTTTTTTTGCTTAGATAAGTTTAGATCCTATCCGTTAGGATCTAAAATCATTATCTTTTCTCGATCACGCGGCGTTAAAGTATCTTTTCTCCAAGAAAGATGCTAAATCCCGTTGATTAGATGGATTTTGCTGTTGCAAGAGTTCACATAGAGATCCGGATAAGAAAGGAACAGAATGTGGTGGCCGATCATTTGTCGAGGTTGACCATGGATTTCAGAGGACACCACACCCATCTCTCGAGACCTTCCACGATGAGCGCTTGATGCAGATTGCTCACAATCCCGCACCTTGGTTTGCGGATATAGTGAACTATCTTGTTACCGACCAAATGCCTTTGCATTGGGGGGCGACAAGATAAGGTCAAGTTTTTGTCCAAGGTGAAAACCTTTCTTTGGGATGATCCTTATACCGTTCAAGTATTGTCCCGATCGGATCATTAGGAGATGCATACCTGAATTTGACCAAACCGATGTCATCTCCTTTTGTCATGATCATGCATGTGGGCCATTTCAATGCAAACAAAACCGCTGCAAAGATTTTGCGGTGGATTTTATTGGCCCACCATATTTGCAGCATGTGCGTGCTTATTGCACCTCATGTGAGCATTGTCGAAACTCGGGAGTATTTCAAGGAGAAATATGATGCCCTCAACCCCATATTGATAGTTGAGATTTTTGATGTATGGGGCATCGATTTCATGGGACCTTTCCCAAACTCCTTTGGGTTTCTACATTACAGGTTCTTGTGGACTATGTGTCCAAATGGGTGGAGGCGGTTGCGTGCAAGACCAATGACCACAGAGTTGTGGTCAAATTTCTGAAGGACACGATTTTTGCTCGGTTTGGTACACCTAGAGCAATTATCAGTGATGGTGGTACGCACTTTTGCAACCCGATTTTTGAGCAGCTGATGAAGAAATATTTCATCACACATAAGGTTGCCACCCCTTACCACCCACAAACAAGTGGGCAGGTTGAAGTGTCAAATCGTGAGATCAAACACATTTTGGAGAAAACAGTGAACCCTAGCAGGAAAGATTGGTCTTCACGATTGAATGACGCTTTGTGGGCATATAGGACGGCATATAAGACACCGATTGGGATGTCGCCTTATCGGTTGGTGTACGGGAAAGCTTGTCATCTTCCCGTCGAGTTGGAGCATAGAGCATACTGGGCCATCAAGCAGATGAACTTCAATTTTTTGAAGGCCGGCTCTCAAAGGAAGCTCCAACTCACTGAGTTAGAGGAGTTGAGGAATGATGCATATGACAGTTCGAGGAAATACAAGGAACATATGAAGAAGGTTCATGACCAGGGCATTTTGAGGAGATCGTTTGAGCCAGGTCAGAAAGTCCTTCTTTACAACTCTCGGTTGCATCTTTTTCCTGGCAAGTTGAAATCTCGGTGGACGGGCCCATTTATCATTAGGACCTTATTTTCTCATGGGGCCATCGAGATAGAGGATCCCAAGAATGGTAACCTTTTTAAGGTAAATGGACAAAGGGTTAAACCATTCTTGGAGTTGAGGAGTTCGAGATTGAGGCTACACTTTTGGAGGATCTGTTTACCGAGTGATGTAGTCTCTTATCACGAGTCCGGTGAAGACGTTAAACTTAGCGCTTGTGGGAGGCACCCCTCATTATGTTTATTGCTTTATTTTTAGTCAAATTTGGGAAAGCATTCTTTTATGTTATACCCGAATTGGCTTACCCCCTAGATTATTTCAGTTACATTGTGGACAATGTGGCGTTTTAAGTTGGGGGGTGTTTGTGTAAATATTTTATTTTTATTTGGTGTTTGTGTAAATATTTTATTTTGTTTGTGTAAATATTTTGTTTTGTGTGTAAATATTTTGTTTGTTTTTGTTGTAAAAATCTTGTTTTATAGCATGTTTTGTTATTTTTGTATAAATTTTTAATTTTTATTATTGTATAGTTTTTCTTTATTTTTCCAGCTTATTTTGGGTCTCTGCGTTCGAACTTACTTATGTAAGTTCGACCGCAATATTTTTTGCACGCTGCGTTCGACCTCGCCTTGGTGAGTTCGACCGCAGCACCCCAGTCGGCACACACCTATGCGCGCTGCGTTCGACCTCGCCTTGGTGAGTCGACATGCAACGCCCACGACACACTCACGCGTTTGCGGTCGACTTACCACTGTAAGTTCGAGCATGCCGCTGCACCACTTGCGCAGCACGAGTGCGTCGAGCACGCGTGTGTGCGGTCGAATGTCTGAGTGGGCCTTCGTGACCTTGCTTTTAGGTCACTTTTCCCCATCCCTCTTCATTTCTCCACCTTGCCGTCTGACCTCCCGACACCCCATTTCCACCCTCACCTCCTAACATCCAAATTACCCGACCCACCTCCACCAACCTCTTCCCCCACCACACCACCTTGGCCCCTCTCCGACCAACCTACCCACCGCCGGCCATCCATTTGGCCAAATTTTTGAATTTTTTCATTTTCTCTCCGAAAACCCATTTTTTCCAAATCTTTCATTTTTTTTCTTTTTTTCTTGTGGATTTTGGGCACAAATCCATTTTGGGATTGTGCCCACTGTTGTTGGTTGGGTTTTGTGTTGATTTTGCAGGGGGTTGGATTGTTTTGAAAGGGGATTTCAAACCCCTTAGTTTTTTGGGCGCCCACCAGCTGTTCGACGAAATTCCCCAACCAACATTCATCATGCCTAGAGGCCAAGGCACCACTTCTCGGTCCACTGGGACCCAAAGCATGGTCGCCAGGCTTCCCATTGAGAGCCGTAGGCTCATTTTGGAGAACACCTTTGCCATCAAAGAGGAGTTCTCCAATGAGGCAACAGTTGGGCCGTTCAAGAATTGAAGAGACGTGGCTTAAAGAGACTTTTCAAGCCTGTGCCCACCGCTTATGAGCGCCTTGTAAGAAAATTTTATGAGAATTTGAGGTGTGAGTGCGACCAGCCCGATGTGCTCTTCTCTTCCATTGACGGAGGAGAAGTTCAGGTGACCATTGCCGACGTAGCGACCGCGCTAAAGTGTAACCATGAGCCCCCTGAGTCGGATACCCCCTGGCTCGAGTGCCCTCCCATGCTCACCGTCGAGGACATTGTTACCGATATGTGTGATGGGCATTTTGCGGATGGTCATCGAAATGCAGCCAGCAAAACGAAGATTTCGTAGAATCTTTTATTCATAGACATGGTGCTTTATAGGAACGTGTGTCCTTTGGGGCACAAGACACAGAGGAGGGATCTGTTCCTCAATGCTCTATATGCGTTCCATCAAGGTTTCTGGTGCTCCATTCCCGAGATCATATGGCGGTAGATTCAGAAATTCTGGGATGGAGTACACCACCGGGGAGCAGAGCACACGAAGACCTGGGGCTTGCCTTTCCCTTTTCTTGTCACTCACATTTTGAGGAAGAAAGGGATTAAAGGCAATTCTACTGACGGGCCTATCATGAGAGCCCATACTTTCGATCCAATGGCGCAGAGTCTTTCCCACATGCCCGAGCTCGCCACGCCATAGCCACAGCCCGAGCCCGCACTCAGCATTGCGAGCCCATGGACATTCACGAGATGGCTGAGCGAGATAGCGGCAGAGCGGAGGAGCTCTGACGAGAGCGAGGAGTACGAGGAGGGATCATGATCGACCTTCCGGACCTATTACATTTCAGGAGACCCTCGTGGACATACGATTTCAGATCGCAGACATCTGAAGGGACACTCGTCAGAGTGCTCGAGGTCCGTGAGATGTTTCGAGCCATCTTGGAGATCCTCCAAAAGCAGACCTTCCGCACACCAGCCTCGACGCCTTCGTGGCGTCTTGGTTTATCTTTCATACCCCTTTGCACTACATTTGTATTTTCTTTATCCGCTTCGTGGGTCACGAGATTTGAGCTTAGGGTGTTTTATCATTTTGTGCACATTTTATTTTCTATTATGCGTTTATGTTGATTATGGTTTATTTCCTTTGTGAGCTTAATTTTATGAACACATGATTACTTTTTGAAGGAATTTTGATTGTGTTACCTTCTTTGGCAGACTTGAGATATTGCATGTCAATTTGATTTTCACGAGCACATTTGGCACGTAGTCTTTGGGATTAAATGTTGAGGTTGGTCATGCTAGTTTTGTAAGCTTAAATACAGTTGGATAACTTGTTGAGAAATAACCATGGTTTACGTCAAAAAAAAAAAAAAAACTTTGATCATTTTAAGCTTTCCATCGAGTAACAATCTCATACTCGATAAGCATTGAGCATTCGTAAAAAAGTGAGAAGTTAAACTTGATTAGCAAAGTCAGAGCCTTTTTGACTCGAGTTAGTAGGTCCTTAGGTGTCTTTACACCTAATGCCCTAAAACCGTCTGGTTTGGGAGTCATTGACCTAACGCTTGATACATGGGTCAACTAGACCAAGGGAGCTTTGCAATAAAAAATTAAAAAAAAATTGAAATAAACCTTGGTTATTGTGCCCGATGAGTGGTTTGATGAATTTGAGTGTCAAAGCATGCATGAAAAAGTTTAGTGTTGAAATCCCATGATTATATGTTGAATTCACTTTCACTAGAATTGATTTTTGTGATATCTCGGCCATGTTTGTAGCTTTGATTAAAAATTTCTTGAAAAATTGTGAAGATGGCGTTTGTGTGATTAAGCTTGCTTTTGAATTTAAACCATGATTGATATTCTATTGCATGATTGAGAAAGAAATGTTTGCACAAATGTTTGTGGGTATCATTCTGAAAACCCTCACGAGACTTCACTGCCCTCTAGGGAACTCCTAGAGGTTTAAAAGGCTTGTTGCATGCGCTCAATGCAACCGTTCTCCCACAAGCGGACTTATGTTTATTCTTTGTTTTGCTAAGGGACTAGCAAAATGTAAGTTTGGGGTATTTGATGAGTGCTATTTAGTGCCTGCTTCACACCCCTTTATTTACGTTTGTTAGGCCATTAGTTTTGTTAATATTTACTAATTTGACTTGTTTTGAATGTTTTGTTTTAATCAGGTCCTTGCATCACGAATTGACCGAGGGAGCAAAATGGACATGAAGAATCCCGAAGTGCGTTCGAACGCATGGAGTGCGGTCGAACGCAGACGCGGTCGCACGCAGCCCCTGAGGTTGAACGCAGTCCAGTCAGCCCACGCCTCACGGAGCCGGCCCTAGCGGTTTTCTACGGTCGACCGTGTGCTGTACGTTCGACCGTGGATAACCGGCACGTTCGAACGCACTTACTGCATTCGAACGCAGGCCATTTTCCAGCAGCCTATAAATAGGCCCTTGGTCATTTGTTTTTGGAGTTAGTTTTCTTTGGGGCGATTTTTTTAGAGAGCATTTGCGTCTGTAGCCTTGCTCTGCCCCTTTTTATTTGTAAGCTTTTACTTTAAATTTAATTTTAATGCATTCCCTTACTTTAGTTGTGCTTTGTTATTCAATGGGTGGCTAAATCTTCAACTTAGGTTGAAGATGAAGCCTCACCCTTAGTTTACATTTCTGCTTTTACATTTTATGCTTTATTTTCCGTATTTTCGTCATTTAATTTCTGTGATAAATAATTGAATGGTTGTGTGTTGTTGATACATTGATAGTCATCCGATGATGTGTTCCAAGCCGGGTGCACAACGAGTTCTTGGTTGTGATTTAATATCCACTGTGATCCAAGGATACAGCGGATGATTTTATCCATAATCAACACTCATTGTAGCTCCTTAACGGTAAACACATCATTCGGCTTGACTTATGTCAATAACCACGATAGAGTGTGTTGAAGGGTTTAAAGTTTAAAAACGGAAAATGAGCATAAAATGTATTAAGCTAATCTTTATTGGGTGAGGTTCATCTTTTAACCTTAGTTATTTTTATCCATACATTTGCACTTTTAATTTCTGCAATTTCATTGTTTGACACCATCTCTTACCTTAGGGCTAGGTTAAGATATATTAAATTTAAGAGTTGTGTTGGTTTTTAATTACAAAACTCCGTTCTCTGTGGTTCGATCTTGGTACTTACGCAACGCTATACGACCTAACGGTTCGTTCTCTTGCGAGTACCCAAATTTGGTACGATCAACTACCACCTTCATCATACCACCCAATCTGAGAAAGAACCAGTTTCCTACAGCAAGGCAGCTCTTGATCCACGATGGAGAGAAGCAATGAAACTTGAGTATGATGCTCTTATGTCTAATGGCACTTGGACCTTATGTTCTAGACCTCCTCATCATAACATTATTCGAAACAAATGGGTGTATAAGATCAAACGTAAGGCTGATGGTTCTATTGAAAGGTTCAAAGCTAGGCTTGTTGCAAAAGGGTTTGATCAACTCAGTGGAATAGACTATACTGAAACTTTTAGCCCTGTCATTAAGCCTTCCACGATTTGAGTTATTCTTGTCTTAGTTGTTCACTTTGATTGGGAGATTAGACAGTTGGATGTGTCTAATGCCTTTTTACAAGGCTCATTAGCAGAAGAAGTGTACATGGAGCAGCCATAGGGTTTCGTTGATAAGCACAATTCTGGCCTAGTCTGCCGTCTTCACAAAGCAATCTATGGCTTAAAACAAGCTCCTCGAGCTTGGTTCACTAGATTATCATGCTTTTTACTTGATCTGGGATTTGTTGCATCCTTGGTGGATACTTCTTTATTCATTTATAGTCATGGACAAGTTAATCTTTACATGTTAATTTATGTGGATGACATTATTCTTACAGGGACACACCCGTTTCTCATTGCTGCTATCATTAGCAAATTGCAACAAGAATTTCCCTTGAAGGATTTGGGACCTTTACACTATTTCCTTGGTATTCAAGTGACGAGACATAATTATAGTATTCATCTTTGTCAATAGAAATACATTTCAGAACTGCTAGCCAAAGCTCATATGGATGAAGCCAAACCTGCTACAACCCCTTGTTCCTCCGGATCAAAATTGTCTCGACATGATGGTGAGCCTTTACCTAATCCTACTCCATATCGTCAGCTGGTTGGAGCCCTGCAATATTGTACACTCACAAGACCAGAGATTGCCTATTCTGTCAATCAATTATGTCAACATTTACACAATCCTTCCTCTACACATTGGACTGCAGCAAAAAGGGTCTTACGGTACTTAACTGGTTCAGCTGATCATGGACTTCAGTACACCAAAAGCCAGCTTCAACTCAATGCCTTTTGTGATTCTGACTGGGCAGGGTGCCCTGATGACCGTCGCTCTACCACTGGTTTCGCCATATTTTTAGGTGATTGTCTCATCTCTTGGTCTACAAAGAAACAATCGCTTGTCTCCGTGTCCAAGATCGTGAATATAGGTCTCTTGATTACTATGGCTGAAGTGTTTTGGTTGCGAATGGTTTTCAAAGAACTTAAGGTGTTTTTACCTACTGCTCCGATACTTTGGTGTGATAATATTAGTGCGCTTGCTCTTGCTTCTAATCCTGTGTTTCATGCTAGAACAAAGCATATTGAAGTGGATTATCACTTTATTCGGGAAAAAGTGCTTAATCATGATGTTTTATTAAAATTTATCTCTACCGGTGATCAGATTGCAAACATTTTTACCAAGGGGTTGTCTTCAGCTCAGTTCTTACTTTTAAAGTCCAAGCTGATGGTTCTTTCATCCCCTATCAGCTTGCGGGGGAATGTTAACATGAAGGTAGCTAATGCAGTGTTCAAAACCAAAGTCAGTAAGAAGAAATCCAGTGAGGAGTGAATGAACACAAGGATGGGCGCAGGATCATTGCTAGGTCAGAAAGTTTGAGTAGCAGGGAGGCTCGTCTGCGAATGATTGCTCCATCATTCGCAGGATCATTCGCTAGGTCAGAAACTCCCAGTAGCCGCAGGAAAGCAGAAATTCAATATGGAAAGTTTTGGAGAATTCCATGTCCACCTATGACAGCGTATAGGGAAGGTTGGCTTGGGCGTCAAGATATTTTGGAGAGCTGATTATTCATTGGTTGGCTTGGGTATCAAGAAAAGTATCTAGTAGATTTGCTTGGCTGTAAATTAATGTAATTTGTTTTGTAGTATGTTGCACTAGGTCAAATTGCAGTATAAATAACCTATGATTGTAATTGTATTTTTGTGTACTGAGTTTACATCAATACAAATTTTCTCAATTGGGAGGATATTTGCAAAAGTGGCCAATGTTTAAGGGAGGTAAATAAAGTTTCCCTAAATTTTTTTACCCAAACCCCAAGCCGTCTTCTCTCTTTTCTTACCATACCCAAAATCAAATATTGCACTGTTTATCCTCTGCACCTCTACAGCATCCTTCTGAAGTTTATCTCCAGCAAGAAGACTATGAGAGTGTTTTGAAACTCCAGGGAGTAGAAACTCCAATTCTCTTGCAACAAAGTCTCACAAGAATCTTCAGCAACAAAAAATTTAAACCAAGATCTGAAAGGGATTTTTTGCACAAAGAAGAAGAAAGGGAATGGGACGGTGGAAGAATGGGAATGCGGCAAAAAAGTTCAAAGCAATTTGCTGGAAAATAGATTTTGAATTTCATCTTCATTCACCCCTTTCTTCTTACATCATCCAACTTACAACCACCTCCAGATTTCAACCAGTTTAGAGGATAAATGCGGCCTTGCATTCATCGGTAACCCTTTGGGCCCCCGTGGATTAGGCAACCTCCGGCGAATACGAAAGCCATGCCCAACAGGAACAGGAAAGGGATGATGAAGAAGGCCACCATGTGCCAAGTTTGCAGGAGAGAATCCATGGCTGTCGACTCTCGTGGGTGTCGGTTTTGGGTATGGTGAGAAAAGAGAGAAGACGGTTTGGGTAGAAAAAATAATAATAATTAACGGGAGTTAATGGTGTTTTTTATTTTTTGTTACTACGGCTATGTTTGGGAAGGGCTGTTTTTGGATTTGTTTTTAGTTTCATATTTTTTGATTTTTGTGACATTCCCATTTCAGATTTCAAAGTTAGAGTTTCTTTCCAATGTGAAAAAAATTTGGATTGTTCTTAAAAAGTGCAAAAACATGTGTAAACAAAAAATGATTGTAATCATTGCTGGTAATCATTGCTAATCATTGGGTTGACCCCACTAAAGTAATACTCAAGCAATTAATATATATATATTTAAAAAAAAATTATGAGACTTTTTCAGCACCTTCAAGTCTCCTATTCCCTGCACTGCACGACACAAGAACAAAACGGACTCAACACTGAACTTGGGCCTTTTTTTAGGTTTCGTAATGACAACTGCCCAAACAGAGAACTCACACGAATTTAAGCATTAATTAACAAGAAACAGATTCAACATTCTTTTTCTTTCTTCCTCTTTTTTTTTTTTTTTTTTTTTTTTTATAATTTTTAAGTTGGGCTTTTACCATATGTGTTTTACACCTATTGGTGTAGGAACACATCTTAAATCCATATAATTACATAAATTGAAATACGATAAATGATTAAGAAAAAAAAAACAACTACTGGTCTTGGAACCTTTCACTACAATAAACATACATATCATTCCTACAGATTTAACAGTGAAATACAAACAACCGGTTACTATTAATGCAATGCCAATAAGACGTGGTTCAAGCAAATAAGAGCACTAGTAGCAAGAGTATTCCTAAGCAACATAAACAGCAAATGATTGAACTAACACAACAGCGCATCGCATTTTTGAGCCATTGGTTGCCCAGTGCACCACTATTACCATGTATTCCAACTTCTAAGATATCGGCCGATGGTGTTGAAATGTTTTCCAACTCATCTTCCCAACGTACTCGCACTTGCTGCGATGAGCGCGGTGGCAAATTTTGTAGTAGTTCATCTTCCCAATGGAAACTACCTGGATGATTCTGCAGTAACACCAGTCGATCATGAATAGAATATCAATGTATTAAAAGATAAATATATATTAATAGTTGAAGAATGACTATCATGTTTAAGGCCGTCAAAAATAATGAGAATACAGACATCCTATTAAATATGTTTGTTATACCTATCCCACTAGTTCATAAATTACAACTATATGAAAACATCTAATTGAGCATAATTGTCAATAAAGTAATACAAACAAGACGCGAAAACAACCAATGAATTATTGATACAAATTTCAATTCAAAAATCAATTATAAATTTGTCTTCTATATAAGTCAAACGGCACAATAATATATTATTGTATAGGTTAAGCAAAAACATTGCATACCTTGTAGAGGGGACATTTGTAAAATCACCTCATGTAGTTCTTGTCGGTTCTAGAAATGAGTAGTTTCATCGGTCCAGCACCACATGTACATTGCATTTCTAGCTCCATAACTAATTAACTTAACACATAAATGAAACCAGCCAAAATGACGTACATGAAGAATATAAGTCCAATTGACATAGTAATACAAAAACAATTATTAAAATGGCATATATATAATTATGGGATCACAACGGACATAATAATACATATCAAGTACCATAATGACATAGACATATATGTGAGTCCACAACTGACATAATTATACATAGTAAGCACCAAAATGACATAGACATATAATATGAGTCCACAACCAACATAATTAATACAATAACAAGTATCAAAATGACAGACATAATACAACTTCACTACCGACATGCCGATACATGGCATGTTCACATCCACACAATAGTAGACAAGCACAAGTAAATGTGCTATAAAGACGAGCCATACCAAAAAAAACATTGTCCCATAACATAACACATAACATAAACTAATAAACGATATTGTCGATACCGTAACAAACCCAAAACAAATCACAATAGTCCCACTGCAATACCAAACCCCACTTCAGTTCGGCGGCGGGATATTATCCCACATCAATTGCGCAATGTGGTCCCTAGTGTTTGCCATGGCCAAAGCAACTTCATCAGAAAAGTCATAGTGGTTGGGGTAATCAACATCATTGCCAAGATCAACGGGAGGGGCGTGTACGAAGAACATATCATTACGATCAACTTCACGGATGAAATTGTGGAATGTGCAGCATGCGTTGACAATAAGGGGTTGCCGACAAAGTTTTTACCTCGGCATGCCATTTAACACATGAAAACGCTTTTTCAGCACTCCAAAACAGCGTTCAATAACCATACGAAGTGAGGAATGATGATAATTGAACAATTCCTTGAACCCACGAGGGTCACCACCGCTTCAGAAATCTTGTAAATGATATCTTTCTCCGCGATATGGAGGAAGATATCCATTTGAGCATGGAAAACCTGAATCAACTAAGTAATAGTGACCTGCAAGTAGACATACACTTTGTACGTAAGCTGATGTTAGACAAAAGTATTTACAAGGTTGACACTTGAATGTCAAGAGAAGACTCACACCTACGGGTGGTGTCGAAAATTCATTTTCAAGTCTAGTTACAGCATCATAGAAGACCCTTGAGTCATTGGCTGTCCCCTCCCAACCGGTATACACGAATGTGAACATCATGTCAAAGTCACAGGCACATATTACATTTTGGGACACAACTGCCTTACGCCCTCGAAATGTAGTTTGTTTTTCCACTGGAACCCAAGCTTGAATATGGGTACCATCAATGGCCCCCACACAGTTCTAACATGCAAAACATTGGAAACAGTCTAATGGTTATATAAGCCCAAAATATATTCAAACACCTAGCTACGACAAAAAATGTGTATAAGAATTTATACCTCAAACCATGGGAAATATTTTGGATTGCCTTGAATGTAGGGGTGCACTCCGGCAAGCTGCCTAGGCCTAATGAGGGTCTTACCTAGGTTGCATAATGCCCTCATCACACGTTTGAAATGGTGCAAAATTGTTTCAATTGAGTGTTGGAACCGATCCGCTATAACCCTCATCCCTTGCCGGTGGCCAACTATTAGGCAAAAGATGGCCAGTGATTCTTCCACACTCACTGAACGAGTATCTTCCAAGTAGTTTTCCCTTAAAACATTTGCTAATGACACAAAAGTGTCCCTTTGCATGCGAAACAGCTCATAGCAAGTACCTGGGTGGCTAACTAATACCTCTTGCACAAATGCAGCACCTTAGAGTGCTGAAGTGCGTTGTGGCCTCCTCTCAACTTCGGGCGCTTCATCAAATGTGTCCTCAATTTGAAGCAAGAACAAGAACATCTCTGAGAACCAATCATCGTTGCCCATTGCATTATGCTCAGCACCGTAGAAAACAAAGTTGGGGTTAGATGGGTCCATCCTATACGGAAAATTGCAGCAATCAATGTCAAACAAGTAGAGGACAATTCCTCAACATATAAACCTATGTGGGTGGTCAACTAATAGAAAATAAAACTAAGGGAACCTATACGGAACAACATAAATTGGGACGCCTACTCATACGTATTTAATTTTGAGGGCTAAACACGACCAAAACGTTACAATAGTTTTCTCTTCATTTTCCCCATGTTAATAGAAACAACCTATTTGCCTATTTGCCTATTACTATGGAATTGGCTATTTGATTCTTGTAGCAAAGCAACGATTTTGCAATGAGTAATGCATTCTCCTTTGTTTAGTGAAACTAATTATATATAACATGTCATTTGGCGTATTATTTCTCTATAGAATGCCTTCTACTAATTAACTTATGAAAGTAAGCAAAAGAATCTTTTAAGAAACTAATAGAATGTCACTGTGAATCCAATTCAAATCTGGTGTAGCAACTTCACATACAAGCAAAGCAAACGATAATACTACTCACATCACTTTATTGTTCCCACAAAAATGTATCACATTATTCTACAACTTATAAAATTAATAGTAAGAATTACTATCCCAATTTTATGAGTCTCATCCATAATTCATTTGCTATTAAAACCATTAAGCAATGACCCAATAATATATCTACATATTGCTAAAAAAAAAAACAAGTATCACATTATACTACAAATTAAGAAAATTATTAGTTAAAAATTTCTGTCCCAATGTTATGAGCCTCATCCATAATTCATTTGCTATTAAAGCCATTAAGCAGTGATACAATAATGTATCTACATATTGCTCCCACAAAAAAGTATCACATTATACTACAAATTAAGAAAATTAACAATTAAAAATTTCTATCCCAATTTTATGAGCATCATCCATAATTCATTTACTATTAAAGCCATTAAGCAGTGACACAATAATATATCTACATACTGCTCCCACAAAAAAAAAAAGTGTCACATTATTCTACAACTTAAGAAAATTATCAGTTAAAAATTTTTGTCCCAATTTTATTAGCCTCATCCATAATTCATTTGCTATTTAAGCCATTAAGCAGTGAAACAATAATATATCTACATATTGCTCCCACAAAAAAGTATCACATTATTCTACAACTTAAGAAAATTATCAGTTAAAAATTTTTGTCCCAATTTTATTAGCCTCATCCATAATTCATTTGCTATTAAAGCCATTAAGCAATGACATAATAATATATCTACATATTGCTCCCACAAAAAAAGTATCACATTATTCTACAACTCAAGAAAATTATCAGTTTAAAATTTATGTCCCAATTTTATGAGCCTCAATGATAATTCATTTGCTATTAAAGCCATTAAGCAGTGATACAATAATATATCTACATATTGCTCCCACAAAAAAGTATCACATTATACTACAAATTAAGAAAATTAACAATTAAAAATTTTTATCCCAATTTTATGAGCATCATCCATAATTCATTTATTATTAAAGCCATTAAAGCCATTAAGCAATGACACAATAATATATCTACATATTGCTCCCACAAAAAAAAGTATCACATTATTCTACAACTTAAGAAAATTATCAGTTAAAAATTTTTGTCCCAATTTTATTAGCCTCATCCATAATTCATTTGCTATTTAAGCCATTGAGCAGTGACACAATAATATATCTACATATTGCTCCCACAAAAAAAGTATCACATTATTCTACAACTTAAGAAAATTATCAATTAAAAATTTATATCCCAATTTTATGAGCCTCATCCATAATTCATTTGCCATTAAAGCCATTAAGCAGTGACACAATAATATATCTATATATTGCTCCCACAAAAAAAGTATCACATTATACTACACATTAAGAAAATTAACAATTAAAAATTTATATCCCAATTTTATGAGCCTCATCCATAATTCATTTGCTATTAAAGCCATTAGGCAGTGACACAATAATATAGCTACATATTGTTCCCACAAAAAAAATCACATTATACTACAAATTAAGAAAATTAACAATTAAAAATTTTTGTCCCAATTTTGTGAGCCTCATCCATAATTAATTTGCTATTAAAACCATTAAACAATGACACAATATATATATATATATATATATATAGTTGAATAGTTTGAGTAAGTGAAAGAAGCAAACAAATGAGACTTTTAAGCAAGTCCAAAATAAACATAATTAAGCGTACATATATCCGAATTGAAAATTTGCCACAGCTCACATAATTGGCAGTGGCATAACATAACATACATATATCCGAATTGAAAAATTGCCACAACAATACCCATAAGTGGCAGTGGCACATCCAAAGATATTACTTGCCAAATTGTTCTTGGAAACAAAAAAGTACTAGTCTAATAAAATGAACCATAGACATAGTTCAAGGAAAAACAACAACCATTAGCACTTCAAATACGAACTAGCAAGGATAACTGGAAACTACAATGAAGCAACCCAGGCCTTCTTTCTTGCAGGAGCTAATGCTATGAAACCGTTGTGGGTGCTCTCATCCTTAAAAAGGTCAAAGGCTTTTAGATACCTTGCATCATCCAAATCTGGGGCAATCTCATCCAATATGCTTATAGCCCTACTCATGGTATTGGAGTAGGAGGCGCCACTACCTACAACGCTAGCACTCCCTTCTCCACTACTCATTCTTTGCTGATCCTGAATCAATATCTCCCTCCTCAAACGGGACAGGTCACAAAACTCTTTCAAGGCATCACATCGAAGGGAGTCAATTGAAGAAGAAGACCCCTTTCCCTTCCCCTTTCTCTTGGAGTCTGAGCTGGCCCCAGAGTTGTCCATAGGGCGTTTGCTACGCCCATTACCCCCAATTACTACACCCCTATTGGTGGGAGGAACATGGTCTCCCCCATTATTAATACCACCTCCAGAACCCCCTACACCCCCATAACCACTACCAACCCTTGCACCATCACCAACACCAGCATTCCCCCTAGCACTAACATGCATTCCAAATCGCAGTAATGCATCATTCAACTCATCCTCTTCATCACTATCTGGTGGGGTCCTAGCAGAGGAATGCCGAAGAACCCCAGTGGCAGTTGATCCATTAAAAATAAGTCCTAACAATTCATAGTTTGGGCAACCCTTCCTCCGGAAACAGCCAACCTTCTTGTTGATCTAAGACAGACACGAAAAAAAAAAAGTAAACCAAAATTAAACTCTCTAATACATCTAAAAAGACCTGAAAGACTCAAATTAAAATGCTAGGGTTGAATGAAAATTACCCTAAGATACTGCTGCCATTGCGTTTCTGTCCCCTGGACAGTGTTCGACACTGGGTCCCAACCAAACCTAGTTCTATGATGAAGTAGGTCAGAAAACTCACGATGGTTAATCCTAAGTCGCGTGAATTTTGTACGACACTGAGAGGCAGTGTATGTCCGACCAGTCATGTTGGAGAGTTGGGAAGCAATAGGGGACCACATGTTCACATGGACTGCCCCATTAACTACCCGCCAGTGTTCACGAGTTCAAGCAAAATTTGCAGAAACATTTTTTCAGACTCAGGAGACCAAACCGTTTGGTCATTGCCTTCAGCGGCCTCCATCTACTTGTGTGTATAATATTTTATATACCGAAATAAAATATGGTATCAGTTTAGGAACACCATCTAATTGAAGAGAAGATGTGACGAACAAGTCATGTATTACCTTACACCTTTTGTAGGAGACGAATGAGTTTGGGTCACGAAATCGCTTGCTGCTCCGTGTCCAGTAAGCCTGCAGAGTATGATCATTCAGTCAATAGCGTAAAAAGAAATTAAAATCATATTTACATAACATATAGAGACAGATCTGTGCACAGACGAACCTTCCAAGAGCGAGTCTTGGTAAAGGTCCCCGTGTTTGTTGATGCTGAAATGGACTGAAGATGCAATCGCTTGGGAAGAGTTGTCAAAATAGTGGGATTCGAAGAGCCACTACACGATTCTTCAGCCGAACAACAAGGACAGTGGATGGGGTGCTGCATCTGGTTTGAGAGTTATGTATATAAGCAAAATCGTGATGCACTATTCCTATCAGATCAAAGACAGATTTGAGTACGAGCTATGGGTATTGATCGACTCGCCAACGCTCAAGGCTATGGCTGAATGGAGCGGACAAATATGACACAATGGAGAAGACTGGCAAAGATATCCCATAGATTCAGATGTCTCCTACACAGTGAAGGTGAAGTTGAATAGGAGACGTGTGTTAGTATAACTGATTATGGCCGTTAATCAGTCTTAAGCATGGGTGGGCTTACCTTGAATATGTGTACACTTGATAAATGTGTTGCAAAAATTGCAACATCAATGGCGTATAGCCCAACACGCAATATGTGCAGAAATTGAAGGTTGAGATTGTATGAAAGTAAATTACAGATGTGTTCTAACCAAGATATCTATGAGATCTGTGGTACAGATTTTCAACACTCGCCGAGGCAGGGAATCGAATATAGGTACTGAATATATATTTTGTTAACATACACTGTAGTTGCACAAATAGTATTTAGTCTGTTCAATCGTGGACGTTGATCACCATTATGATTAATGAGGAAGCACGGTTTGATTGGCAACGTGGCACTGATTGCTACCATAGATTTGTGGGTGGTTGCAAGAGATCACACTCACCTTTTTATCGCACGGTAGGGGACGCACAATTGCAAATCAAATGGTCTCAATATGTTATTGATATTCCCCCACCAATTGTTCACTTTAACCAAAGTCACCTTGCGTTTAACGAGGGGCTCTACAAAGCCATGTGAGAAATGATATTTGGGCCTCATTACATGCAGCATACTTACATGACAATTACACACATGGATCAATCACCACCGTCGGTCAGTCTCAAGATGCATTGATGGATGAGGTGGCTCCATCTGGTTTGTCATCTCACATGATTCCACGATGCACCTTGCTCATCTTCTCAAAAAATCATCCACTTTAATCAATACCACCATTTTACGTTTTATGAGGGCCAGCAATATTTGTTGGGAGCACACAGGTTTGAGGGCATTTAAAATTATTTTAAATAGATGAAGAGAAAAAAGCGTGCACTCATTCAACACTTTTCTCATTGATTTTTTCAAACACATTTCTTCTACAGGAGCATTAATGCCAACATGATGTAACAAATGCACATGCTATACAGCCTATACACAGCAGCATTTGACATCTGGGTGCACAGAATTGGTTATCAGTTAATGCAAATGGGTCGCTGCACATTGGGTTGCCCGCTAAAATCATACCCAAATGATTTTTGGACAGTGGGTTTTGAACTTTGATGGTCTCGTGCACAATATTGTATGGGCTTCGAACTTTGCTTTGGGTTTTGTATTAAACGGGCCAAACATGATTTGGCACGGGTTTTCAAAAAAAAATCAAAACAAATCCAAAAACAGCCATTCCCAAACATAGCCTACATTACACTTTACTAGAAGATAAATCCCAGCGGTAGAGAAAACTACTGCATATACCGCAGGTAAGCCAAGTCCAAGGAAACACACTAATACAACATAAAGAAATGATGCTAATTGATTTATAATAATTAAGAGGAGTTAATATGGTCGTGAGTAAGGAATATGACCATGATATACATGTTGAGAATATTATAAAGATATTCTCGCACAATTATGGTATAATATTTTAACATCTTCTTAAACTTTTTTTTTTTCTTTTTAAAAGAAAAAATCATTTCAATTTCATTAAAGAAGGATCATGAGCGTAAACGCTCTTACATTATGAAGCAAAAAAATTTGATAAAATCATAGTCGAAATTACGATGGTACAAGTCATAGATGCTTACATAAAAATCAAAATTCAAAACATATCTATAACAATAATATCCACTCTCCCATGACCAATTTTTAGTTATATCATCAAATCTGTTCCAGACAGATTCAACTCAATGTATAGGTAATTCATCTTTCTCGGCCTTGGTAGTAGAATATCAATGCCGAAATTCATCTTCCTAAGCCCGAGAGCCAAAAAACATATCACATCCACAACTCAAAGGTCTGAATAATCTTTATTAAAACAAAATTACAAAAAACAAAAAATAGAGAAAACTTAGCCCCCACACAGATCTGCTTCTGAGAAGACTAAATATACTCCTCATTGACCCAAAACGGTTGGGAAACTACATCATTCTCCTCATAGATCGCTCACAAGAGTAGATATAAGAAGAAAAAAAATTCTTATTCAAAACAAGAAACACAACCATTAAAAACAACAACTGGAGTGAAGGAGATGATGGACACTTACTAGCGTTGTCACGTGGTGAAGTAAATGGAGGAAATGGGCAGCACAACACCTTGGAGGGTGGACAAAAGTGGCCGGAATTGTTGCATATGGCCGAAAAATATCTAAAAAAACACACACAAAAAATTAATAATAAATAAAAGGGGAGGGACAGAGTAGGAAGGGGGAGAGGAGGAGGGAGCCGGATCCCTCATCCTCTCAAAACGGTTCTTCTTCTATAATCAAGTTTGTTTTGACATCCTCTTAAACTTAATTATAAGGTGACAATTGAAGCCGGCGGCTTGAGTTGGAAAGCAAGATCATGAAATCAATAAGGTGAATGGGATATTTTGAATATATATGTGAGAAAGCTTATCGATGTAAGGTGCCCTATTGAGGATGATGCATTATGAAGTGATAACTAATTTCAATATATTTGGTATGCTCGTGAAAAATATCATCATTTGTCAAAATGCACAATGAGCGGGAGAAATAGCTATTGGAGGTGCATCAGCCATGTCCGTCAAAAATCAGAGTAATCACAAGCACGTGGTACTCAACCTCAATGTTGGATTGTGCACAAATTGTTTCTTACTGTGTTAGGAAATCATAGTTTCAATGCAAATAAGAAACATTAACCAATGGTACAACGGAGATATGTGGGATCACCAACCTAATCAGCTTCATAATAATTGTGGAGCTCAATGGAGGAATGTGTAGAGAAGTGAAATCCATGAAATGGAATTCTCATAGTGCAAAATTTGGAGAACTGCAACCTAATGATGATTAGAGCAATATCTAATATATATATATATATATATATATAAGCTGAGTTTTTGGCTTAAAGAATGCGTAGAATTGCGACACGTGTTTTGAACTCATGTTTTTTTGTGTGAGAACCCGTCCTATTAGAAAGTGCCTAGAATTGCAACACCTAACATTTTAGATGTTAGAATATCTATAATAGGGGAGTTTTAGACATGAGTCTCTAAAATTTCGACAAATGCCATTTTATTTTGCTAACCAATGTTAATTTAAATATGAAACCTACGTTTAAGTTAATGAAACATTGTATTCAGTTTTTTCTTTCCAACAAACTTAAAAACTACAAATAAGACTCAGACTCCAATAGTGTCTCTACATCTTTCTCAAACATATAGTTAATCTATATCCACTACAAAAAATCGGCCATTTTCTAACGTGTCTACTGTTCATGCAATTTTGCCACGTTAGAAATTTCTAACGTGTGAATAGTGACACGTTAGAAAATGACAAAATTAAAAAATAATTAAAAAAAATGCATTTTCTAACGTGTTACTATTCACACGTTAGAAATTACTAACGTGTGAATAGTAACACGTTAGAAAATGACAAAAAATAATTCTGTTATTTTAATTTTTTTACTAATAAAAAAGCAAAAAAAAATAATAATAATAAAAAATTTCATTTTCTAAGGTGTCACACGTGCCACGTTAGAAATTTTCTTAGTGCCACATTAGAAAATGCAATTTATTATTATTATTATTTTTTTGCAAAAAAAATATTAATAATATTTTTAAATTTTATATAATTAATAGGAAATTAAAATTGAGGTTTATTTATTATTTTATGTAGGGAAACCCATCTAAGGATGGCCGTTCTGACCCGCACGCTTAATTACTTAGAAACCTCGGCCTCATTCTCCATGCAACATAGAATATCCCATTAAATAATCTGGAAAAAAACAATTGCAATTTCTAACGTGGCACAAGTGCCACGTCAGAAATTTCTAATGTGGCACATGTGCCACGTTAGAAATTTTCTAATGTGGCACAAGTGCCACGTTAGAAATGTCAAAAAAAAAAAATTTCCAAAAAAAATATTATTAATATTAAAACTCTATATTAATAATAGCTCGAAAACACGATCACCTCTTCGAGAAGCTGGAGGAATCAGAAATGGAAAAGATCCATCCTAAGGATACCGAAAGTCATAAAGAAAGCCCCCCTTAGCTTGCAGCTGCAATGATAGAGAAAGCCTCGAGAGCGAGGGCCATGAGAAGAACCAGCCTAACAAAACAACCGAAAGAAATAGGAAGCGTAACAAAGAAGACCATGAAATAGGAATGGGTGAGATGTCGCCATAGAACAAAATACCAGACGAAAGGCATCATTTTCTCCATGCAACGTAGAATATCCCATTAAATAATCTGGAAAACCAAAAAAAAAAATTAAATTTTTTTTTGACATTTCTAACATGGCACTCATGCCACGTCAAAAATTTCTAACGTGGCACTTGTGCCACATTAGAAATTTTCCAATGTGGCACTTGTGCCACGTTAGAAATGTCAATTTTTTTTTTTCAAAAAAACTATTACTAATATTTTTAAATTTTATATAATTAATAGAAAATTAAAATTGAGGTTTATTTATTATTTTATGTCTAAAACCCTCCAAGTAAGGCAGTTCTAACCTGCCCTTGTGGAATAAACCGGGAAACAAATAATTATTTTTATTAGGGAAAACAAAAAAATATATATAAAAAATTGAGATTTCTAACGTGGCAGATTTGCCACGTCAAAAATTTTCTAACGTGGCACCTATGCCACGTCAGAAATTTTCTAATGTGGGACAAGTGCCACGTTAGAAAACAACAATTTTTTAAATTAAAAATAATATGCAAAATTTAGATATATTATAGAAATTAAAATATAGTTTTATTTATTCTTTTATAAACTACAACTTTCAATTTTTTTTTTCCATATTATTATTATGGAAAATGCTAGGGGTTCTCCCCATAGGTTCTCCTGGTGTTCTCCCAGTCTTACATAAAACATGATTTAAGAAAAAATAAAATTATAGTGGCCTCCAACACCGGTTTTTTTAGGCATTAGCACTAAATTTGAGGCATTAGCATCAAATTTGTAAGGCATTAGCACCAAAATTGAGGCATTAGCATCAAATTTAGGATGATCAAATTCATTTTGGGTGATATCATCCCTAAAGGGTTAACCTTCCACCCATAGATTTTAGTTTTAAATCCAAAAACAAGTTTTAAAACATTAGAACCAAACTATTAACTCATAAAAATTAATCTGTTAGCAAAAAAACGGTATTACAATTTTATTTTTTCTTAAATCATGTTATATGTAAGACTGGGAGAACGCCAGGAGAACACTACGAGGAGAACCCCTAGCAAACCCCTTACTATATATACTTACCAAAATATATATGTACTTTAATATATATGCAGCTTGCCGGAGGATATACCTTGTGGGATCGCCAGCAGGATACAGGAAGACGCCGGAGTAGCATGTTCACCGTAGTTGCAGGGGAGGAGTGAGGTGCAGGGGAGAGGGAGAGAGAGCTATCGCGGGAGAGAGGGAAAGAATGGGGGGAAGAAAAGAAGAGAAGGAGAAAAAAAAAGGGGGAAGGGTAGGTGGGGGTGCAGGCCAGCTGGCCATTTTCAAAAACTGGATTTTCTAACGTGTGGCATACTGCCACGTTAGAAACTACTAACGTGGCACATTTGCCACGTTAGAACTTGTATTATTATTTTTTCTTAAAATTATGATAACCCTATATTAAACCAAAAAAGAAATTCAGTTTTTTTTTTTTTTTTTCTCTTAGTGAAAAAGTTTGAAAAATATCTGCTAACTACGCTCTCTCTCCAAGCCAGCGACTTAGTCAAGCCCAACCGGGGTCCATTCCGAGGGTTCGGCGAATGGGACCGAAGTTAAAACCGCTGCCTTGGGGAGATACGCAGATATTAAAAAATGTTGATGGCGTTTCTCACCATGCTCGTATGTGAGGACATCTCACCGATTTGGATTGTAGTTCCATTAATGAAACCATCAATTACACTGGGTGGTTAATTGTTAGAAAAAAAAAGAATAGCCCGACCTTGGAGAGGTCTCGATATTAAAAAAAATAAAAAAAATAAAAAAAAGTGAAAAACTGCTATATACGGTAACCCTAGATAGGGTTACTATATATAGCTATTTTTTTCAAATATTTTTTGTTTGTTTGTTTGTTTTTTTTCTTTTTTTGATTTCCATAAGATTAAATAATAATAGGGGTTTGTAGGGGTTCTAGAGTGTTCTCTCTGCGTTCTGCCTTTTACAATAACATGATTTAAGAAAAAATAAAATTGTAATACCGTTTTTTTGCTAACAGATTAATTTTTATGAGTTAATAGTTTGGTTCTAATGTTTTAAAACTTGTTTTTGGATTTAAAACTAAAATCTATGGGTGGAAGGTTAACCCTTTAGGGATGATATCACCCAAAATGAATTTGATCATCCTAAATTCATAATGGGTGCATTATGAATGAATTTTGATCATCCAAAATGGGTGCATAGCGAAAGTTTACATATAGTGAGCTTTTCTCAACAGAGAGCAAAGCTCCGTGAGGACTATTGCGTGTTATCTTTAGGTTTTACATATATTAACATATCTTATCACTGATAAAAAAAAACACTAAAGAAATTGATAATACATCTCACTGGAAAAGACGAACCCACTTGGTGGTTGTTTTCACTGAACATGCCAATGGACCAAAGATATGGTGAGGGCGGATTTTGGAAGGGCCGATCCCCAGCTTTTTGTTAATAACTAAAAGAGATGCAACTTTGACATCTTTCAAAGCTCCAGGGGGAAAAGAACAAGCGTGAACAGTGTAGTATTAAAGAAAAAAATATATGCCTCGATCCCACATCAGAAGTACTTTGGTTTGTTTGTCAAAGGAATGAGCCCAACTGAGCTTCAGCTTGAATCATTTTCAGTTCTATGCTTGCATACATTTGACAAATAATAGAGAAGCAGTGAGTTGTAATTTATTTTTTATTTCATTTCTTTCTCATGCACTCTCTCTAATGCTCAATTGTCTTATATTTGGTGAATAATTGCTTATAGATGCGGATGTGAGGCTTGCTCGTAGAATAAGACGTGATACAGTCGAGAGGGGCAGGGACATAAGCTCTGTTCTTGAACAGGTTAGTTGCTTTACTTAATTAACATGTTTCTTTATAATTGCTTTTTACCGAAAACCTCCTTATTTTCTAAGTTACCACTAGCAGAAGTCTATCTTCCGAGTTCCATGATAAACAACATTCTTTAGGTCGTTTAAATCATGGGTTATTGTTTTTCTGATTGTTACAATTCACAGGCATTTTGCTGTCATGATTCAGCCGTAACATTCTGTAACTCCTTTTCTCTTTCATTTGCTTGGAGTTTGCAGCACTATAAGCTGCACTATATTGAATTTTTAAGTCCACTTCCACTCATTGAACTGTATGGTTGTGAATCTTGTGATGTATTTTGACGTTGCTACTTTGGGAACTTTTGACTGTGAGCCTCTGGATAATTTTTGATTATATGCTACTGAAGATTTATTGTCTTTGAAACTTATCAAAAAAAAAAAAAGAAGATTTATTGTCTTTGAACTTCTGAAGATATTATAAAATTGCATGCAGTATGCAAAGTTTGTCAAGCCTGCTTTTGATGATTTTGTTCTCCCATCAAAGAAGTATGCTGATGTGATCATTCCAAAAGGAGGTGATAATCATGTCGCCATTGACTTGATTGTGCAACATATCTGGACAAAGCTCGGTCAGCATGACCTCTGCAAAATATATCGGAATGTTTATGTTATTCAGTCAACATTTCAGGTATATGTTTGATTGATTGTATTATTGTGTTTTTATACCTTCAGAATTTCTCTTTAGAATGAGTTGGTTCTATGGAGAAAAGAAAATTTGGGGTCATTGCCTTCACTTGTCTTTGTATGCTCAAAATATTCCTGTATACTTGATCAGTGGTGATTAGTGTTTTATAACCTCAAATTATAGTCAATAATGATCGGTGAACTAGAATTATTGTTCAATTCTTATCGAAGAAAAGAGTGAGATTCTAGATAGATACTGAAGCAGCACTAGATGACGTTAAAGTTGGAGTTTAGTAGTTGGAAAATATTGAAATTATGTTGGATAAATAATCAAGCCTAGTGGTTCTGCTTGTGGAGAGATTATTTAGTAAGCCAGGCACACCATGCGGGCATGTGTGATTCGCTATGCCCAGCAGTTACCAAATGGAGATTTTTTATTTCACATTTGAATGGTCAAGACTGAGTTTTAGCAAAGAATTCTGAGCGGGATATAGGTCAAGAGGGTGTGAGTTGATTGATTTAGAATACTGTGAGTAAAACAGAAAAATAGGATAGCTAGATACTTGCTCTCATCGTGGATGATCACACCTTGTGGTTTTTTTATTTGTTATTATTTATTTATTATTATTTATTTGTTTTTTATAATTATTATTATTTATTTGTTTTTTTTATAATAATTGTTATTTATTTGTTTTTTTAATTATTATTTATTTTTTTTAATTATTTATTATTTTTTGTGATTTTCACGTTAGAAAATTTCTAAATTTCTCACGTGTCAAAATGACAAAATAATAAAAAATAAAATTTATTTTCTAACGTGTGAATAGTAACACGTTAGTAATTTTCTAACGTGTCAAAAGTTGACACGTTAGAAAATTGCAATTTTTCACGGGCAATTTAGTAACGTGTAAAAAACGTTAGAAATGGCATATTAGAAAACATTTTCTAACGTGTTAATGGCCCTAACACGTTAGAAAAAATTTGATTTTTTGTAGTGATCTTCTTTGAGAAGTGCTAAAGAATCAAACAACTGAACTAAGAAAAATTTCTAAGCTGATGTGGCAAGAATTTTTAAATTGAAAAAATGCAATTCTCTCTCCCTTATCTGCCACTCACGGTATGCCACATCAATTTAAAAAATATTTTTGCTTCATTTGTTTGGCTCTCTAACACTTCTCTTCTTCCTCAAGAGTATGATTAAAGCTGTAAAACCTTGAAACCAATAAGAGAAAAGAAGGTAACAATGGCGAACAACAACGAAGCCAAATGTTCTAAAATTCACTATATCTCTGTCTCTTAGAAAGAAGGTACTCAAATTAATTCTCTCCAACTATATGAATATTTTCTGCAAAAATTTTCCTTAAAAAATAATTATTTTGTAACTGTTAATTGGTAAAAGCATACGCTTCAAATTTGACGCCAATTGTGGAACCGACCAAGAGCACTTTGCTTTTGTTTTGTTTGTGGTTTTGTGAAGCACTTAATTTGCTTCTTTTTCTTTGTGATTTTGTTTTGCGAAATATTTTATTTTATTTTGTATTAAAATTTCCACCTCATAGATTGGCTTCTTTTTCACTCTAATTTCTATCTCTCATTTAGGGTTTTAAAGATCAAAATGTGGCAAGAATTAATTTGATTATTATGCTTAAATAGAACAAAAATGCTTTCGAAACACCAAATTATAGATAATTAAGCATTTGATTGCACTCAATTTTAAGTGAAATATTCTGTTCTATTTCACATTTATAAAAAAAAAAAATTATGCTTATTCTGTATTTTTTTTTTAACTTCAAATGTTCATAAATATAATTGGTAATGCATCAACAATATTAAAGATTTTTACTAATTTTCTATTATGACTTTGATAATCAGAATTCTGGTTTTTTTTTTCCTATTTTTTTTTCTTTATGCTTTATTATTTTTGAAGTTCTTTTTCTGTTTTTTAATTTTTTTTAAAAATCGTATTCATGAAAAAAAAAAAATTGTTTATTTTTATATGTATTTTTTGTTTTCAAATGATGAGAAATATATGGGTTTTATTTATATTAGTGAAACTTTAATTTGTATTTAGTTTTTTCTTCCAACCAACATGAAACACCACAAATAAGACACAGACTCCCATCGTGTTTATACATCTTCTTCAAGCATACCATTAAACATGTGTTTAGGTCTTATTCAGTTATTTTTTCTCAATCGACTTAAAATAAAACAAGTAAGAGACGGACTCCCACTGTGTATGTATCTCCTCGCTGCAAAATCTTAAAATCGATGAGATAAAAGAAGGCAACAGTGATGAATGACAATGAAGCCAAATGTCATAGAATACGCTATATCTTTCTGTCTCAAATTCTCTCTAACAATTTGAATATTTTCTGCAAAAATCTACTGCATATAGCAAATGATTTTTCCCTTAAAAATAATTGTTTTGTAACTGTAAATTGGATTCCATGCTTTAAAACACTGGTGTTTTGGATTTCAGATATTTGGTTAACACTCACACTTATAAATACTGTCTTCAGCAATTAACCATGAGTGAATTAATATTGATTACAGGATGTTGAAGATGAGAAGCGTATATACCAAGAAGATTGCAGCAGCAACAAATTAGAACACTGCCAGTTTGAGAGAAATACAAAGTAAATCTATACTTCGTTGGTTTAATTGTTCAACATTTTTTTTCATCATTAGTTGGTTTAATTGTTCAACGGTGTACTTTGTTGGAAATAATCATTACTAAATTTTCTTTTCGTTTATTTATTCATGGGTGCAAATATTCCTTTTTTTAATTTTTTTTTTACATGTCGCACGTTATTTGTTTGACTTCGTTTGTAAACAATTTGTAATATGCATTAATTAAAGACTTTTTAAGTCTTCATAAATTTTTAATTTAAGAATTTGATGAAGAAGAGACAATTGTTTTCACAATTTACTTGAAGAATATTCATATTCATGCTTCATGTCAAATTGTGATGTATGTATGGTTGCTTTAATCAACATTACACAATTTCTAAAGTCGTTTGAATACAACAATTTTAACCAAAACAGACAGTTTGAGCATGAGAGAGATTAAAGATAAATTTTGCTCTCATGCATAGCGAAAGTTTCCTATCAATTTTTTTTTTTTCTATTCTAAAAAGAATTTCTTTTATGTTATATATGCAAATGATGGTTGAAATAAACAATCAACATAAAATATTGCCCTTCTCTATTTTAATCGAAAGTTGTAGTTGATGTAATTTTGTCCATTTTATTGTAATAAGTTTAACTTTTTTAGGATAACCAGCCTAAGCAATGCTTGCTTATTTGTTTTTGTTTTTTGTTTTTTGTTTTGTTTTTGTTTTTGTTTTTATTTTATTTTTTTTTTTCAGGTTAAGCTTCTAATTAGTGGCAATGCTCTGCGCCGCCCCCCAATAAGGTAATTTTTTAGTTTTCTTGACCCTAACCCATACTCCTTGTCCCGCCCCTCCTAATACGAATTTCACCTTCTCCCGCCCTTCCTAATACAAATTCTTATATCCGCCACTGCTTCTAAGATCAGTTATACATTTGAGAACTTTTTTTCTTTCTGAGATATAGGAATCGCAGGTACATTTCAAATTCTAATACTCTATTTAGAATTTGAGAAAATGCAGATAAATATAGAATGTGAATAGGGTATGCAATTTGATCTTAGTGTTCATATTTAGCTGCTTACAACATTTTAATTTTTTTCAAACTATTTCCAATTTTGCTTTTGAAAACGGTGAATCCTATAGGACAATGTATAATTTGTGGTACAAATTAAACTTCTTTGATGGCTTTGTCCATTAAAGTAGACCTAACGAATGAGATTTCATTTTATTTGATAACAATTGTCACTCCCTATTCATTTTCTATAGCCACAAACCAGCCGCTTTTCTACTGTACGTATTTTTAGCTTAAGAAAAGTGTCGTAGAGGGAAATGAAATAAAGCTCTGCAAGACATGCATATATGTAAAGTGCCCCTTCAATTGCTACAAAGTTCTATAGTAACTAGCGTGAAAAGGTTTCACTTGTAACAACCACAGCAAGTGAAACAGAACAACATTAAAACCAACAATTTCTTCAACTACTCCATATATATTCGAGCTTTAATTTGAACAATAAAAGCTCAAATCTGCTACACATTAGACCCGCTTTATATGCAGACAATAGGCACAGTAAAGCTAGACATAACACATATATTGGAGTAACATTCGAAATTCATAGTTAAAGCTCAACAAAATAAATAAACCACATTCATCTATATATAGGTATGGCTTACTTCAAAGTTTCAGATATTCTAGTCCAGATGTCCCATCCAGCCCTTTCGGATAAATACAAATAACATAATCTTTTAAGGTGGTTTCCCTGTAGATTGGGGGGTGTTCTTCTGATAGCAGCTCCTTGATTGGCCCATACAGCCTAGAAGTAGTCTTTAGGTTGAAATGTGAAAAACTAGCCACAGAGATTCTTGGGCCTATGTTCTTTGCCAGTACTCTATGAAACACGCTTTTGAACTTATCGTTGCAGATTAGCTGCACATGAGAGAGACATCAAGGTTCTAAAACAACATTTTTATCAGTTCAACATATAATTGCTGCAAGATATTCCCGTGCTTTTATCCCAAGGGTATATGTAACTTCTTGCCATTGACAGATTTTAGCTCCGGGATCTTGCCATGTTTTTAAACACATAAAAAATAGTTTTCACCTTGATGTCACATCACAATAAAATAATCCCCAAAAGACATTAACAATAAGAATGATAAAATTTCATTTTTAAAGCATGAAAATCACTTGCCTGCATCATATCTCCAAGGTTTACGACCAAAGAGCCCGGAATGGGAGTGACAGTGACCCATTGATTTTGATGTAGAACTTGAAGGCCACCTATTTGGTCTTGTAAAACGATAGTGAGGAATGTACTATCGGTGTGTTTGTTGAGGCCCAAAGTCAAATCTGGTTCGGGGCATGGTGGATAGTAATGGCCAGAAACAAAAAGTCCATCAGCACAACCCATGTCTTTGAGGTGGTTGGGCTCGAGCCCAAGAGCTTCCGACAGCAACTCGAATACGGTGAGGCCTAATCTCATTACTGCGTTCGAGTAATCAATCGTTATATCTCTGCAAATCGATCAATCCATGAGTGAGAAAATCATGAATGAAACAACAAATATGGCTTCATTTAGAAGAAGAAGAAGAAGAAATTATAATTGAAATCAACAACCTGCATACATGTGGCAATTCTTCAGGCTTGGGTGGAGAAGGAGCCGTAGCAAAATATATGGTATCCCTCCAATTAGCCGCTCGTGCTTGATAGAGATCGAAATTGGTGTTATATATCACACTTTTGGTCCCATCACGTGTATAAAATTCTTTCTTAATCTCGTAGTCTTGCTCGTGAAATCTACGCACCCCATCAATCATCTCATCCAGCACAGTTGCCTCAATTCCATGATTAACAACCAGAAAGAAACCCCACTTCTCACACGCATCTCCGATTTCTTCAACAATCTTAGCACGTCCACCAGCATCTTTTGTAACGCCCCGACTTTACTTAATGAAAGGCTAAAGTGGAAATCTCAATTGCCACTAAGCTACTATCTTTTCCTCAATATCATCGAGATTATAAATCTTGCAAATGAATCACTATACTTTTTTTCTATTTATAAACTCCTCATAGAATACACAGTGAGAACAAGACTTATATAATAAACAGATCCTTGTACTTTACACAATAAGAAACCATACTAATCAAAAGTGCCACAGATGGCACATAGGTAGATGTACATCAAAAGTACCTTGAACCTGTCTAACTATAGATACATTCCAAAAGATAGACATCTTCAATAACCTAGAATACTGGAAAACCTTATCCATGATAACCTAAACAAACATATGGATCATCCTCACCTCCTCTGCACCTGCATCAATATCTATGTAAATGTGGTATAGCCATGGGGTTACCACATTCACATAGGCGGATTAATGAGTCCACGGTCTCAATAAATATAAGAATTACTAATCTTTTTATTATGAGCCATCTTTTCCAAAAGTATCTCTAACATGATGATTATAATAACATTTTAATTTTCAAATGAATCATTTTGTATAATCATGATAAAATAAGCATCAAAGAGTTCTCTGTGATAAAATTCATTTATCTTCTCTAAACGACTTTTATATTTATACATATATGCATTTTACTTGCATCTCATAAAATGAATATGCATATAAATATAAGGAAGTAAAACAATTAAATCATAAATCACATTATTCAATGTATGCAATGCAATCTCTAGTCTCTCGCTTTCTAAAGGACTTGAACCTTTCACATTTTGTTATCAAGAGACATCTTTGGCTCTCTTCGCTTTCTAAAGGACTTGAACCTTTCGCTTACGATTTTCAGAGACACTTTTGGCTCTCGGTTAGTACTGTGCTTCTTATTTTAACCTCAGAAGGCTCCTTCGGCTTACAATTAATATAAGAATACCTCCATTTTACATTCAACTTTATAAAGATAAAAGGCTTCTTTATTTAACTCGAGAGGCTCATTTGGCTCCCAGCTAATAACATAGGAAAACCATTTTGCTTCATATTTAATTAATCTCTTATGCTCAATGTTCAACAAGATGCAATAACATGTCTCTTAAAATCATTCTTTGTTCTCATAATCACCACATTTCATTTAACTCATAAAAATACTTGGAAGCATTAAATCATGTTATTCATAAAATATTCAGCTCATATAATAATCACATTTCAAAAGCTTTATAAACCAAAGATCAATCTCAAGAAGCAATTGTACTCACTAAAATAATACCATGCTCAGTAAGTAATTATACTTACTTGTCACCGTAGACCGTTATGTCGGATTCCCTTTCTAATCCTTGATTTTAAATTCACTAGCAATTCCACTTAAAACGCTCCAACGCTTATTACTAAAAATATATAAATATATCTTACTATTCCTTTCTCTCTTTTTCTTTTATTTTTCTCTATTTTCTCTTCACTGCACGAGAGGGAGAGGGAGAGTTGCTCGTGAAAGTGCACTACGCTGAGGTCCTATTTATAGAGGAGCAATAGGGACTTCGATGGAATTTGCATGAAAGTAAGCGGTGAGATAAGTTTGTAATAATATGGAAGATTACTCTAGAATGGAAAAAGTAGGCGTCTTGAATCGACACTTTCTAATTTATTTTTACTGTTCGAATGCAGCGCCTAATCAATGTAATGAAGGTTTCATGAGTTTTCTACTTGGTCTAAGAACCTACAGCCACGTCCACTCACTCACATGCACATCTACCACTTAGTATTAAAATAATAATATATATATATATATATATCTAATGAGCATTAAATGCTCATCTGCAACTCATTTCATATATATCTATCTATTGAGCATTAAAAGCTCATCGTAACCTAATTCCTATATATATATATATATATATATATATATATTAAAACAAATATATACATATTGATATATATATACATATACATAATCATATTAAATAAAACAATCATTTAATATACTAATATCTCCATTACCATTAACACTTATGTACTTAATTATGTAAATCTTAAATGCCAAATAATTCATAACTTAGACATCAAATATATTTTCCCAATATATTTGATTTAACTAGAGACTAAAATTTATACTAAAGCATTCTTAATAATCCTATTAAAAACCTCGGGTATTACATCTTTGCCAATGCCTTCAAAGTCTATGATTGGAATGCTGAAGTTGGGGTCAGAGGATGACGAACCTGAATCATCATTGTGTTGCTGATGATCATGGATGAATATCCGCGGGATCTTTGTCACTCCAGCATCTACAAGTCCCTTCACCCCAGCTTTAGACTCATCAAAAGCCTTCAGTTCACTCATCCGGTCATATTTGGATTCCACTTCTGCCTGAAACTCCAGTGAGCTTGTCATCTCCATTTCTTTTTTCCCTTATCTTAATGCTATGAAGCATTAAGAGGTGTTCGCGCACGGCTCTTGTAGAGAAAAAGAATCTCTCCTTTTTCAAGAAGACATAACAAGGACAAGAAAGAAATGACGAAGTGCAACCACATCTTTGTCGTTTAAAAGGATTAGAAAAGAAAAGAAAACAAGAGAGCTGATCAGTCACTCATCCTTCAAAAAAAAAAAAAAAAAGCTATAGAATTATAAAAAAGAAGGATGCATTTTTTACGTGTAAAATTGTACAATAGATTAGGATAACCAACATAACTAAAACTAGTCTTGTAAACTGTAGTAAAAAAATCCCAGTGAAGTTCCACGTGTCTAGTCAGGAGTGAAATTAGAAAATTTTGCTTGAGGTGGATGGAACTAAAGACAAGTTATTTTTCGTGAGTTGCATAATATATTAATATAACATCTTGAAACAGAGTTTATGGTATGGAAGTAGGAACCTGTCTGTAACATTTTGATAAAATGGTTGGCACCAAACAAGCGAACACCTTGGCAAACCTATGGGGTTCATCTGCTTGGCAAAAACGGGCAAAAACACAATCTTCACCGCGCCTTTTCTTCATAAGCCTGCATGCTAAGCATGGTGAAGGAGCACCTTGGCCGTGCAGTAAAGTTTTTTAATTTTAATTTTCCTTTTTTATAGACAAATTCAAGTCAATCTTCTTCTGCATTATTGCAAATCAGCAGAAGCACACTGTTTGATGCGTGGGCCACGTCGTGATCAGTGAAGACGTAGCTCATAAACCTACAAAAATTTGATATAGCTTCAAATTTTGACAGATCACATCTTGTCTTGTTTTTAAAGTCTGTTGACTTTGCAAGACAAAAACTTTTTGGGTGGGCCAAGACAAACATTTGGGGGTGGCCAGTAAACACAAAACTTTATGCTTGCCAAAGGACTGAACTGAATGGACCAAGACTCAAAAAAATTTAATTCAAAATCAACTCTAACATCATTATTTTTTATATTACATCAATCACTTTTAATTATCATTCAAATACAAAAATCACTACAAACTTTTTTTTTTCACTTTTTTATACAAAACATTTTTATTTTTTTTCTCACATCAATCAAATCTCTAGTTTTAGCTCACTCCCTTTTTCAAGTCTTTTGCCAAACATACCCTACAGGACCTTCGTATAAAATTGCAATAGTTACTAGTTAGAAGAAGTTTAAAAAATTTAGCTGTGTTTGGCAAAACCTTTTCTTTAGACATTGTAATTGATTGATGTAAAATAAAAAAATAAATAAAAGTAAGTATGCTTGGCATAAAAAAATAAAAAAGTTGTATGAAAATATGAAAAAATTTTGTTTTGTAGTAATTTTTTATTTGAATAGTAATAATAACAAGTGGATGATGTGATATAAAAAGTTTTCTAAAAAAAAAGGTTAAAATATTTTGATATTGATTTTTTTGAAAAATGGTGATGAACAATAACAAAGGAAAATGAAAGGCTTTGCCAAACAAAGCCTAAGTTGTCAGGTCCCCACCTTGCAACATGGGTCCCCCACCTAATTAAAATAGCTGCATAACAAATTCGCTAAACATGATTGCACAACCATGCCTCATACATTATAAGCATAAGCATGGGTTTAATTCTATGTTATAGGTGGAGAGCATGGTAGAGTCATTGCATGAAGACACAAGAAGAGGTTCACAGACAATAGTGGAAGCATGATTAACAACTAGTTGTGCCAAATTGCCAATTACTACAAACATGAATTTAAATCTCTGTGGATATATGTTCGGTGTCAAATATTGTATATTGGACCTCTTTTAACTTATGTTTGTTAGGCTCTTAATTGTGTTAATATCTCATGTTTTGTGTTGTTTTAGTGTTGTGTTGTGTTGTAAGTCCTTGTCGTGAAAACGTGGTTTAAAGGTAAGAAATGGCCAATATGCATATCAAGCCCCTGGACGTGCGTTCAATCACACAAGATCTGCGATCGAGCACATAGGCCACAATTGAGCGCACTCCACATCAGCCGTAATCCCTGTGTTGCCCTAGCCGGCCCTATGCTCCATCGCTTCAACGCATGCATCGTGGGAATTCAGAGGCAGTTATCTACGATCGATTGAAAACATTGCGATCGAACGCAGTACGGTCGAACGCACAAGTACACTACTGAACGCACGCGGGATTGAGATCGAATGTAGCGCCTACGAACGAACGCATGCGGGACTGCGATCGATCGCACCTCCTGCGATCGAACGCACCCCTGATCTGGCAGCATGTTTTATTTTGTCTATAACTAGGACTTCGTTGTTTTCATTTCGTTTTACGTTCACTACAAAAAAAACATTCATTAGCGACCAAATTATTAGCGGCCACCTCAAAGTGGCCGCTAATAGTGGGTCATTAGTGGCCGTTTTTTAAAGTGGCCGCTAATGACCCACTATTAGCAGCCACTTTTAGGTGGCGCTATTAGTCGCCAGTAATGAAGGGCAAAATAGCGGCCACTATGAGAGTGGCCGCTAATGAGAGCACAATAGCGGCCACTTTCATCTGACCGCTATTGAGAAGAGGAGAAGTGAGTCATGCAAAATTCGAAAGCTCATTAGTGGCCACAAATTGTGGCCGCTATTTGGGCTAAATAGCGGCTACACCAATAATGGCCGCTAATGATGCTCAATAGCGCCACTTTCATGTGGCCGCTAATGAGAACAGACAAATAAATACATTAAAAATTCAAAAGCACATTAGCGGCCGCATGAAAGTGGCTGCTATTGGGGCGAAAAGTGGCCGCTAATGAGGCTTAATAGCGGCCACTTTCAAGTGAGAAGAGAAAAATAAAAGAATAAAAAATTCAAAAGCTCATTAGCGACGACAAAATGTGGCCGCTATTTAACTAAATAAATAAGCCACACTAATAGTAACGCTACTTGAAAGTGAGAATGAGAAGAAAATAAAAAAAAAAAAAAATTTGAAAGCTTATTAGCGGCCACAAAATGTGGCCGCTATTTAGCCAAATAGCGGCCACTTTAATAGTGGCCGCTAATGGGGGTCAATAGCAGCCACTTCTTAGTGGCCGCTATTGAGAAGAGAAAAATAAAAAATTCAAAAGCTAAAAAAATAAATAAATTTTGGGTCAATACTATTAACCTTACATATATAATAGAAAAAAGTTATTTTCCAAAAATTCACCTCCAATAATATTTCATTATTTATTTTATATTAATTATTGGTGATTGTTTTTTTTCTATTCTTATATTATATAAAAAATAAATATTTACTTATTTATTTTAAATAATAGTGCATTGGGTTCCTATTGAAAACAATTTTCCTGTTAAATTAAAACACTTAGAACATTAATTCTTTTTATTGTATTATTGAAGTTTTATATTTCTTATTGTTATTTAAATGTTTGATTAATCATAATAAGAAGATGTGATTAATCCTTCATCGTTAATCGATTAATCATGGTAAGACGTAAGAACATCATATCGAACTTAGTGCAATAGTATGATTGATCTTTATAAGATTGTATGATCGATCCTAGTGCATTAGTATGATTGATTGTAATATAATGAGTTCGATCAATCGTAATAAACACATATGATCGATCATAGTGCATTAGTCCGGTTGATTTTGATAGGATCATTGGATCAATTGAATATCTAATCGGTCGTCGATCAATCCTAATGAATTAGATCGAGATATGATCAAATGTTTGATCAAACATCTAAACAATCATAATGAATTAGTTCGATTGATCATGATATGATAAAGTGATCAATCAAACATTTGATCGAATATCCGATAGATAATAGTAAATTAGTTCAATTGATCGTGATAGAATCAAATGTTCAATCAAACATTCGATTGATCCTGGTGAATTAATTCATTTGACCGTGATAAGATCAAATATTGTTTGATCGATCATAGTGAATTAGTTTGATGCAAATAGAAATAATCATTAAACGGAGACAAAATAAATAAAATTTGCAAAAACCAATATGCGAACATAGCATCAAGTGATGAATTTCACTAAATGTCCTTATATGGATTTCATTAACTTAACAAATCTATTATAGGATATTATGGTTTCACAAATTACTACTCTCCAAAATTAAATGCGTTTGATTTGTATTGAACTACTATAGTCTATAGATATCATACATTCATACTAACAATATTAAAGATTCATGCTAAGTGTTTAGTGAAAGATTTTGTTTTATTTTGTATTCATAAAATATATTTTATATTCATAAATCTTATATGATGATTGATCATACGATTCTTATTAATAATATCATCCTTTTTTTCTTAAGTTATCATTAACTTATCAACAATATCTCATGCTATCAATTTTGAATTTCAAATGACAATGTCAATACTTAATTTGTGACTATAGGACATTACATGCATTGTTAATTTGTTATTGTCAATTTTGAATTTGTAATTATAACCATTTTATTTAGGATTATTCTAATCACATTGTCATTTAGCTTTGTTCACTTACGCCATAATTTTAATTAACAATATTTAAAAAAATAACTTTTTGCCAATTTTTTCTTTTTAAGAAATATATATATTTTTAAATAAATCAAATTGACCCAATATATATTTGCTGGTCGTGACACATGGGTCACAAGGATCCAGCAGGAGTCATAAGATGACCCAAAGTGGGTCACCCGTGACCCACATGGGTCACAGAAATCTGATACTGAAATTTTGGCGCTAGGAATTAAATTTTGTAGGCAGCTGAAATTTTTAAGTGTACTTGCCCCAATTTTTTCTTCCTAGCACCCTTTTCCTATAATCAATCCTAATTTTCTTCAAGAAAACACTCTTACCTTTCCCTCTTCTTCATCTCTCACGCTTTGGTGCTCACATTGGCGTCTCTTTGTCTTCTTCTTCGATCTCTCACGTCACTCGAGCGATCTCCGTGCCATCAAAATCTGTGAGTTCCCTGCACTCTTGGTTTTCTTGAATAGTAAAGTGTTGTCTTTTTATTTCCTCAAGTTTTTGTCTTTTGGGTTGGTCTTGGATACCCATTGCTTTAACTTCTTGATTCCTCTTTGTTTATAGTAATTCTATATTGGGGTCGTTTAGTTCTTGAGAAAATTATGGGGTAAGAAATAAGATTGGATTCTCATAATGGTTTTTGGTTTGAAAGTGGGTATTGTAATATGCCAAGTCCTATCATCATTTCATTTGTTTTGTCGGTAATCAAACAAAAGTTTTATTTCTTGTTATTGGGTTTTAAGCGTTGCCTCAACATTTGTTTTATCGGTAATCAAACAATGTTCCTAAAAGTAATTATTTCACCCATTACAGGTGGGAGATAACTACTAAGGCTGGACCTTAAAAAGCTGCCCTTGCTAGGTTGAGTGCTGTACGAGCCTCAAAATCGCCAAATCTGGTGTCAAGAAGAGGCAACCTTGAGAACTCCTTGTAGGAAGTGAGTTGTTGGGGGTTGATTGATAACTTGTATTTTGTGGGGGTTGTTTTCATTCTCGGATTACCATTTTTGTTTCAATATCCATTTTGTTTCAAGATCCATATGGGAATTTAAGATATGGATTGGATCAGGCCAGCTGTAACTGTTAAGCATGAAATTCTGTAGTTTAAACATGTTTATTGTAAGAGTACTTATACTTTGTTGAATATTTGTGCATTTTCTTTTTTGAGAAGCCTAGATACCCGTGGTTAACTTGTATGTAAGAGTTTGTGACTTGATTTATTTAGAGATTTATGTGCAAGTATGTATTCGTAGACTATTTATGATGGGTTGATCTTGTGCCCTCTTAGTACTTAAATTTGCTAATTAAACCATTTTCTCAATTAAAATGAATAGCTCATTAAAGCTTATTTTTTGCTCAATTTTACTACCAATGAAATTTCCTACAAAGGTGGCCCTATGAAAATGCTCCAAAAATAATTTCCCTCATTTAGTTGAATCTTCTCAACTCGTCTTGCTATCTTTTCAATAACGGCTGCTCTTGTTGTCCACATCTTTCCTGTATATTTTTAGCTTTTTTTTTTTTGACGGAAAGAAAATGTATGATTTAACAATAACTAGTATGCTTCGTTCTTTCTTTTCTGGTTCAAGATGTGAAAGTTTATATATATATGGTAGTTAGCACTTTGGGCACTGGTAACGAGGAGGGATAGTTTACCTAGACTTATTGGGGACCAAGATTTGAAAAGACACAAAAATGGGCCTCCATGTGCTTGTCCCATTTGCTACCAAAGATTCTTCCTTGCCAATTAACATAATAATATCCATGAGATTATTTATCTTATGATTTTCTACATCTTATAGTAATATTATGGGATCTGTTATATGTATTTATCCTTCCTAAGAATACCCATTGATATGCATGCCGGTTGGTAATTGGTAAATGGGATAGTGTGGATGTTTTTTGCATATAGTTGTTGTGTTTACTTCAGACTTATAATCTAAAAGTTATTTTTTATCACTTTGGGCTGTCAACAATAATGTATATCATAACTGATTTTTTAACTAGTAGAATGCAAAAGCATTCCTTTAGGCTATTATATTTTGGCTACCTTATAGATTAAAGGCTAAAGCATTCCTACCTTATATTTGGTCAAGAATTTTGGTGCTTTTGTTAAACTTTGTGATTAAATGTAGGTAAGGAGTAACTCGTGATAGTGACATCGAGATGGATAAGAGTTGGATGCAAGAACCTAGATGTTAGATCGATATCTAAAAGGTGTTGAAGAATTCCTTAGAATGGCGTCAATGTGTGGATGTAAATGGTATTATGAGGTGTCCATGTTGATTGTGGAAATCGATATTTTGTCATATTAAATTGGTGGAGAGTCACTTGTATCAACATGGAATTGATCGTACATACACTCAATGGATATTTCATGGGAAGAAGATTATTTAGTGTAAACTGCCAACTTACATTACACACTAATACAAATGCGAGGATAGAGGAGGTTGATGAGATTGAAGAATTGTTAGGCGATGTTCAAATGAGGACATTTTTTGAGGCCAACATAGGTGAATCCTCTACTTCTTGGGGTCCGACGACTGACAATCATGAACATAGAACCGGTTTTGGTCGATTATGGGAAGATGGCATGGGTGAACTTTATCCAAGCTGTAATAAATTTACAAAAATAGCTTTCATCTTGAAGATGCTTAATATAAAGACGATTTGCAACATGAGTAACAAGGCATTCGATATGATTATTAAGTTGATAAAGGAGGCCCTTCCTGATGGAGAGACATTACCACACTCATACCGAGAAGCAAAATGATATTGCCGGGACTTGAGTTTTGGTTATGAGTCTATACATGCATGTCAGAATGATTGTGTGCTTTTCTGGAAAGAACATGCTAATAAAGTGAAATGCCCAACATGCAATACTTCAAGATGGAGTTGTGTTAAGGGTAGTGGCAAGAAAATTCCTCAAAAGGTCTTGCGATATTTCCCAATAAAACCGAGGTTGCAACGATTGTTTATGTCGAAAGATTTAGCCAAACATATGAAGTGGCACAAAGATGAACGAAAAGATGATAGCAACACTCTAGGACACCCAGCTGATGGTCTTGCATGGAAAGAGTTTGATAAAGAACATGAATGGTTTGCTAGTGATTCCATAGCGTAACTTGGTTTGGCAAGTGATGGTTTCAACCCATTTGGTAATATGAGTACCACGTATAGCATATGGCCAGTAGTATTAATGTCATACAATTTAACTCCGTGGATGATTATGAAGGATCCTTTTATGATATTGTCCTTAATTATCCCTGGTCGTACTGCACCTGGAAATGATATTGATGTGTATTTGCAGCCTTTGATTGATGATTTGCATGAATTATGGAATGGTGTAACCACTTACGATTCTTCAACTAAAGAGACATTTCAATTGCATGCCGCATTACTATGGATCATAAATGATTTTCCCGCATATGCGAACTTGTCTAGGTATTCTACGAAGGGAAAGCAGGCTTGTCCAGTATGTAACAAGGATACAATGTTTTATAGGTTGAAGTATGGGTTTAAAGAGTGTTACATGTGTCACCGTAGGTGGCTTCCTCCAGACCATGAGTGGCGTCCAGAAAAAGAATTGTTTGATGGTACAAAGGAGCATAGATTGGCACCTGAAGAAATATCAAGAGATCAATTGTTGCAACAACTAATAGATGTTGAACATGTGCAATTTGGAAAACATGTTGGGAACAAGAGAAAGCATCGCACAAGTGATGATATAGCTGAGTCAAATTGGAGGAAGAAAAGTATTTTCTTTCAATTGCCTTACTGGTCAACATTGAAACTACGACATAATTTAGACGTCATGCACATTGAGAAGAATATATGTGATAGTATCTTGGGTACATTGATGAATATTCCTGGGAAGACAAAGGACACAGCAATAATACGAAGAGATTTACGTGAAATGGGTATCGAAGAATTGCACTTGCGACAAATGGTGCGACAACCACAATGCCGCTTGCGTACACTTTGACAAGAAATGAGAAGAACCGATTATGTGAGTGGCTGAAATGTGTGAAGTTTCCAGACGGGTATGCGTCTAACATTGGTCGATGTGTGAACAAGCATCCTAGCAGGATATCAGGAATGAAAAGTCACGATTGTCATGTCTTTTTACACATGTTTACTTCCTATCGCAATCCGTGAAAATTAATGCCCTAAATAGAAACAATGTTGATTGAGATAGGTAATTTTTTTAAGCAATTGTGTTCAAGAACATTAAAAGTAGATATTTTGAAGCAAATGAAGGATGACATTGTCATAATTTTATGCAAGATGGAACAAATATTTCCTCTAGCATTTTTTGATATTATGGTTCATTTAGCAATTCATTTACCACGAGAGGCTGAACTTGGAGGACCGGTACAAAACCGTTGGATGTATCCAATGGAAAGGACGCTTGGTAAACATAAAAGGAGGGTGCGAAACAAAGCACGACCGGAGGCTTCAATTGCTGAGGCTTATTTAGTTGATGAGTGTTTGACATTTTGCTCTATATATCTTCGTGGGATTGAGACAAGATGGAGGCGTGAAGAGCGAAATGTTGACGACTGTCTGGAAGAAACGGAAGAAGGCCTCGATGTGTTCTCTCAGCGAGTTAGACCATTGGGTGCGGCAAAATATGTGACACTTGATGAAAATGTTTTTGCGAGGGCTCGATGGTATGTGCTTAGAAATTGTAAGGAAACGGATGCATACTTACAGTAAGTGTATAATTATGGGTTCTTTATTTGATTCTCTTTTGTTTACTCATAACACTAGATTACTAATGACACACTTTTGTACACAGTGAAGACTATCTGATGATCGAAAGGGAAGGTGGCCATGACATTGAGAAGAAGCATAAGGCCACATTTGAGCGTTGGTTTCGAGATAATATCTACAGTGGTGAGCGTAATGCAGAAAATGTCCCAGAACAATTATATCATCTTTCACTTGGGCCTGATCGTCAAGTTAGATCGTATAGAGGTTGCATTGTGAATAGAGTTAGGTTCTGTTGAAACAAGTGGCTCATATTCTATTAAAGGCCCATTGGGTGTAATTAGTTTATGTGGGCCTGGGGAACAAATAAGTTGTGGGGGGTATTTTGGGATTTTCCAAAATACTTATAATTAGGGTTTGCCTATAAATATGTTATGTTGTAACCCTAAATTATTGAATAGAAATATATAGCACGCTCTCTCACGGGCGTAGGCAAATTGCGAACCACGTTAAATCTGTGTCTCTCTCTCTTGATCTCTCTCTTTTAGATCTCATATATTGTTCATCATTATTGTCTTGCGGTTACAACAATTGGTATCGAGCCTAATCATACGATGGTGGGATTGGCACATCTTACGCAAAGTTCGACGTGATGAAGTTCGATGGATCCGGAAATTTCGGGTTATGGCGAGAGAGCGTGTCAAGGATTTGTTGGTGCAACAAGGGATGGTGAAGGCGTTATATGGGTCAAAACCGAAGGATGGCGGACATAGATTGGAAGGAACTTGAGGCCAAGGCGGTGGCTACTATTCGCTTTTGTCCGGAGATGGCGTGATGTATCATGTCATGGACGAAGAATCTCCGTGACGGTTTGGTTGAAAGCTGGAAAGTCGGTATATGTCAAAATCGTTGTGAACAAGCTCTATCTAAAGCGGCGGTTATGCGGCTTGAAGATGGCAGAGGGTTCAGATCTGAGCCAACACATCAACGTATTTAATCAGATAATCGGTGATTTGAAGAGGGTTGATGTGAAGTTCGAAGACGAAGACAAGGCGTTGATGCTGTTGAATTCACTCCCAAGTTCTTCTACATATGAGAATTTGGTTACAACTCGACATGGGGAAAGAGTCCTTGGAGTTAGAGGATGTTACAGGAGCCCTATTGGCTTTTCATCAAAGGAAGAAAAATATTGATGAAAATTCCCAAGGAGAAGGGCTAGTTGTAAAGGGTAACCATGACCGTGGAAGAAGCAATAACAGGGGTGAGTCGAAAGGCAAGAATTCTCGGTCAAAGTCCAGGAGGAGGAAGGACATCAATTGTTTTAAGTGCGGAAAGAAAGGGCACATGAAGCGGGAATCGGTGGAAGAAGAAAAGGATGGCGAGAATGAAGGTTCCTCAAAGTCTGCGAACGTAGTGGAAGTCAATTCAGACGATGCTGATGGTGATATGCTTTCTGTTGCATCTAATTCAGAGCAGCCTGTGGATTCTTGGATTCTGGACTCAGCATGTTCTTTTCACGTGGCGCTAGCAGAGATTGGTTTGACACCTGGTCGATTAATTACGGTATAGTTACTATGGGTAATGGTGCACATTGCAAAATTCGGCATAGGTAATATTAAATTAAAATGTTTGATGGTGTGGTTAGAGCGTTATGTGATGTTAGACATGTACCGAAGTGGAAAAGAATTTAATTTCATTAGGCACCTTAGACTCAAGCGGTTATGGTTATAAGTCTATAGGTGGAGTAATGAAGGTAACTAAGGGTGCGATGGTAGTGATGAAGGGAGATAAATTCAAAGAATATCTATAAACTGTTAGGAAGCAGTTGTAGGTGGAATTGCCTGTAGAGTCTCTAATCGATTGTACTGTTTTGTGGCATATGCGGTTAGGTCATATGAGTGAGCAGGGCATGTTAGAGCTTCATAAGAAAAATCTATTGAAGGGTGTCAAAACATGTAAACTTGACTTTTGTAAGTTCCGTTCTGGGGAAGCGAATAGGGTACAATTCAAGACAGCCACACACAAGAGAGGGTATTATGGACTATGTTCATTCGATGTATGGGGACCCGGTGAGAACAGCGTCACGAGGAGGACATATGTATTTTGTCATCTTTATTGATGATTTTTCCAGAAAGGTTTGGGTGTACTTCATGCGGCACAAATCGAAGCGTTTGCCAAGTTCAAGTTGTGGAAAGTCGAAGTGGAGAACGACTGAAGAAGGTTAAGTGCCTCGGGGACAGATAATGGCAGAGTACACAACGATGAGTTTAGAGATTTTGTGAGCAGCATGGTATAAAGAGACACTTCACGGTTAAGACACCTCAACAAAATGGTGTGGCGGAAAGGATGAATAGGTCGATTGCGAGAGAAACAAGATGTCTCGGGTTGAATCTTTGGACTTGCAAAGATTTTTTAGGCGACGATTAGTATGGCATGCTACTTGATAACAGGTCACCAAGGCAGCACTAGATGGGAAAGTTGCAGAGGAGGTGTGGACGGTAATGAGGTAGATTACTCGGTTTGAGAGTATTTGGTTGTCCGACCTATGTGCACATACCTAGTGAAGAAACGGTCAAAACTTGATCCAAAGTCTAGGATGTATCTTTCTCGGATATGGGAAAGGGGTTAAAGGTTACAAGTTTTGGGATCCGACGCAAACAAGGCGGTGATTAGTAGAGGCGTGGTATTTGTGAAAATTCCATGTTGAAAAGTACTCGAGGTAAAAAGCGGCGGTGCGAGCGAAGCGGTGATAAGCGGTGGTGCAGGTGGAGTTAGAGACTCCATGCGGAGAACACTTCTCGAGTCGAGACTTCTACTTGGAGTTGAGCGACATCAGTATAGCCCACAGACGGACCTAGGCGCTATCGGACCACCAATCAGTGCGGTTTTGAAGACATGATTTCTTATGCACTTGTTATTAGTAGCGGAGATCCTACCACTTTTCAAGAGGCTGTCAATAGCCAAGAGAAGAGTAAATGGATGGGTGCTATGGCGGAGAAATGGAGTCTTTGCATAAAAATCAGACATGGGATTTGGTGGAGCTCCCAAAGAGAAAGAGGAAGATAGGGTGCAAATGGGTGTTCAAGAAAAAGAAGCGATGTCGAGAAAAAGGGAGAAAAGTTCAAGGCTGCCTAGTAGCAAAAGGTTATTCACAGCAGAAAGGGTTGATTATGAAGAAATATTTTCCCGGTGGTGGGACATACTTCCATCGAGCGGTATTGGCGTTGGTAGCCCATTATGACATGGCTTTGGAGCAAATGGATGTGAAAACTTTTCTTCATGGTGATTTGGAGGAGCAGATTTACATGGAGCAGCGGAAGGGTTCGATCAACTGGGACAGAGCACTTGGATACAAATTGAAGAAGTCACTTTATGTGAAGCAATCTCCAAAGCGATGGTATAAGCGATTTGACTCCTACATGATCAAGATTGGCTACAGAAGATGTGAGTATGACTGTTGTGTGTATATGAGGAGCCTTGATGATGGCTCATTTATTTTTCTGTTACTATATGTGGATGATATGCTTATTGCAGCAAAGAGTATAGTGGAGGTCAACAAAGCTGAAGGTTTTGTTGAGTAGAGAATTTGACATGAAGGATTTGGGCAGCTAAGAAGATTCTTGGGATGGAGATTCGCGAGGCGAGAGATGCCAAGAGATTGTGGCTATCTCAAGCGGTTATGTAAAGAAGGTGTTGGAGAGGTTTAGCATGGAGAATGCAAAACCGGTAAGTACACCTTTGGCGAATCACTTCCACTTGTCTACCTCACAGTGTCCAAAGACAGTTGAAGAAACTGAAGACATGTCAAAGGTCCCATATGCCTGGCAAAGGTGTCCGATGTATGCTATGGTATGTACCAGGCCAGATTTGGCTCATGCAAATGGCGTGGTGAGTAAGTACATGGCAAATCCGAAACATTGGAATGCGATTAAGTGGATTTTCAGATACTTGAAAGGTACTACAGATTACGGCATCACTTTTGTCAAACAAAAGAGTGATTTGTCGATAGGATATGTGGATGCAGATTATGTGGGACTTGGATGACGAAGATCGACCACGGGTTATGTGTTTACTCTTGCGGAGGACCCATATGTTGGAAGTCTATGATCCAGTCCACGGTTGCAATATCCACGAAGCGAGGAGTACATGGCAGTTGAAGTCGCAAAGGAAGCTTTATGGCTTAGGTTAGTCAAAAGAGTGGGTATTCACAAGTTGGAGTTCCGTGTATTGTGATACCAAAGTGCCATTTACTTGGCAAAGAACGGTGTATCATCGAGAACCAAGCACATTGATGTGAGGTTTCACAAGATCGAAATTGGTTGCTCTGGTGAATTGTTACTTGAGAAGATTCACACTTACGAGAATGCGGATATGTTGGCAAAGCCTATTACATGAGACAAGTTCAAGCATTGCTTGGACTTGATAAATGTATCCAGTGCTAGAAAGGAGAGGAGAGGCGGCAGCCCCAAACTTATCGATTTCGGTGGAGGCCCAATACTTGATTATCTTCAAAGAGGTGAATACTCGCCAAGGTGGAGATTGTTGAAACAAGTGGCTCATATTCTATTAAAGGCCCATTGGGTGTAATTAGTTTATGTGGGCACTGGGAACAAATAAGTTGTGGGGGTATTTTGGGATTTTCAAAATACTTATAATTAGGGTTTGCCTATAAATATGTTATGTTGTAACCCTAAATTATTGAATAGAAATATATAGCCGCTCTCTCCTGTGGCAAATTGCGAACCACGTTAAATCATGTGTCTCTCTCTTGATCTCTCTCTTTTAGATCATATATTGTTCATCATTATTGTGCGCGGTTACAACGTGTTCCATACAAAGAATGTGCGTAAACTCGTACTACCGAATATTGGAGTTGTTGTTAAAGGTGGGTACAACACCTCGTATTTATGAGTACTATGGTGAGTTGAAGAATATTTTGAATTATGTTATCCTGGTCAAATCGGGTGTATCTATTTGAGTGTGATTGGTGGGACCGAAGTAATACACAAGGAATAAGAAAGGAACAAGGCTTTACAATTGTGAATACCTCTGAATGGTGCAGTCGACCCTCATATTAGCATGCCAGGCTGCACAAGTGTTTTACTTGAGTGATCCCAAATTGGGTGGTAGTTGGAAAGTGGCACAAACATTGACTAATAGAAACACATATTATAATCCAACAGAGGTAGGAGAAGATAATGACAATGACGACCAAGGAACCAACAATGAGGTATACCAGGAAAATGAATATGTTGGGGGTAATATTGCAATTGTTGAAAATTCTACTATGTTACGTAGAGATGATTCGACAATACCCATTGATGAATTATATGTAGAACTTGATGCAAGCATGTTCATTGATGATAACCCTTTGATTGAGGAGCATAATACCAATTTCGAGAATGAAGAAAAGTTAAGTAGCAACTATAATACAGAATCTAAACACATAGAGAACTCTGAACACGAACAATCATCCTCAAACAATGATTCAGATTATGAGACGAATGACCAACTTGGAATTAAAGTAACATATTGTATGATGCTTTACTTTTCATGTTTTATTTTTGGTTTTTCTTTTTCTACAAATTGTCCACGTATGTGCAGTTAATTAAATTAAGTATATGATTAATGTTTTTTTGTTCAAACCATTTAACATGCAATATTATAGTTATATGACTGATCTACATTTGTTTTGTATTGTTTGTAGATCTATCAAACAAATAGAAAATGGTGATAGGCAAAAGCCAAGGCCGTGGTCAAGTACGAGGACAAGGTCGAGGATTATGTCATGTTGAGGACTATGTTAGGCCGACTCTTGTTGATGCAGATGACAATTCGGGCATGCTATCATCGTCGCCCCTACTGGCAAGGGAGAGCCATCATTCACTAGAGCAATCTAATGACTCCCCTTCATTTGGAGTTGCACCTACTGCTAGTTGTAAGAGAATATATAGTCTTTTTCTTATTATTTGTTGCATACACTTTGTAAATTATTTTGCCAGATACAACTAACTACATTTTTTATATTTTAATCAATATATAGCTAGCACGTCTATTAAACGGCCAAGGGGTATAAACAAGAATTTGAAGTTTAATGCTATGATAGATAAGCATGGTCCACTCACTTTGGAATTTAAGGATGACTGTAAAGTACCTGTCGGTGAAAATGCTGAGGCATAGTCAAGGATAATTTCAAAGATTATTTATAATCATTGTGACCTTCATTATCAGAGTTGGAAGAATGTTCCAGATGAAATGGTTAAGGGTTTAGAAACACGTGTAAAGGTATAAATCTAATTGTGTATATGTATTATGTAACTTGTTGCAAATAATGTGGCAAACTTTTGACCACTGTTTTCGTAATTACTATGTCTCAGGGTAAGTTTGACCTAGATATGGAGCTAAAATTGCACAAAGATGCCTTAAACCATGGATTATATATGGCCTATAAAAGGCATCGCTCTAGGTTGTATCTTGAGAAATACAAAATTTATTTCAAAGATGTAGACAACCAAGATTCGGTAGCGATGACCAATGCTAAACTCAAGGCAAAGGCCAATGCTCCAAAGGATATGTCTCCTGAACAATGGCCTGTAATATGTGATTCATTCGAAATTGACGCGTGGAAGGTAAATGTATCTTATTCAAATAAATTAAAAATTATTATTTTTCATATATGTATTCAGTTATAAAAAATAAAATGAATTATGTTTTTTGATTGAATTTTTGTAGGCCAAGTCTGAGCGAAATAAGAAGAATAGAGCAAAAATGGAAACAAATCATACCGTTGGCAGCTCGACATTCGTTAATGTTATTCACAAGAAGGTAAGAATATATAGTATTAAGCTTTTATAGTAATGTTCTTTAGTGTAACCGTTAATTATGTATATTATTTGCAGGCAAAGATGAATGATGGCAAAGTCAATCTCATAGAAATATACGAGGAGACGCACAAGAAAAAAAATAGGGAGTTTGTGAGTGAATATGCTAAGAATAAACTTGTAAGTGAATGAAATGAGTACTCATGGATGAATATGTCTAATAAACTTGCATGACTTATTTAATTGAGGTTTATATGGTTTATGCAGAACGAAATGAAAGAAATAGCAGCAAACTCTGACAGTGTTAATACCAGTCAAGAAGACATTTTCTTAATGGTGCTAGGTGGGCCTCACTCAGGACATGTCAGAGGAAAGGGTTGTGGTGCCATACCGACCCGATCAATTTCCTCATCAGCACACACCTATCACAACCATGATGAATGTTTGGCTAAACAACTAGAAAATGAAAAGAAACTAGCTGCTGTGGAGGCTGAAATGAAAGAATCAAAAGCAACTCAAGCTATCATGCAAGCACAATTAGAAAGATTACTAAATCATATAGGAGGGTAAGAGAATCTTGCCTATCAATTATATTATTATTATTCTAATTTTACACATGTCAAGTAATTTTTTACATAGATTATTGATTATGATAAATTCTATTATTCCTAGGCTTGGAGGGAGCTCTAATGGATCACAAGCAAGTGAAAGTAACATCTGAAGGAGTTGTTTTTGTATTTTGTTTAAAAACTTGTTTTACTATTATTAAGATTTGGCACAAATTTGGTTTGTATTCTAGGGTAAGAACTTCAAATAGTTTGAATGTTTAAGAACTTGGAGTAAACTTTTGTTGTACTTAATTTGTTGAAGCTTTGGTTTGTGTTAGAAGGTATGAACTACAAATAGTTTTTTGTTTAAGAACTTTGAGCTAGTGAATCTCTCTTGACATGTTTATCAAGTTGAGTAAACAATGCAAGAGAGTAATATTATATAACAATATTTTAGTTTTAAGTGTGTACAGGATGACACAAGTGGAAGATGTGCAACGAGTTGTGACGCTAAATGACTCAAATAACAATTGGCTCCCCCCACCTAGTGGTGTTGAAGGAGGTCTTGCCATTCAAGAACTCGGATATCTCTACAGAGGATGAAGCCTCTTCTATTTCTGGGCCGGTGATCATTCCTTCTCTGCTGGAGGATAAGCAGGGAGTTCATTCCACTGCTACCACTGTCTTGCCTTCCTCGCAGGTCTGCGAGTCTTCAAATAGGACTGTGGAGACGGAGCCTAATCCCATTAACTCCTCTGTTTCTTGGTATAACCGGAGGGTGAAGGGAAAGGTGGCTAAGCAGCTGAATAAAAACAAGGAGTTGATTGCAGAGGCTGTGGGTGTTTTACCTATGGCCGGGGGGGATCGGGTGTCTGACGCTTTGGACCTCACTCCGGTTTTGGGGTTGTCTTGGGGAGGTGAAGCCAAGAAACTTCGGGATATTATTGAAGCTACGGTGCCTAAGGTCAAGGGGATGAGAGAGCTAAAAAATCTGGACTGTGACATCTCTCCGGTGAAGGACAAGCGGCGACGGGGCTGGTCGGGATCGAAGAATGCACGCTCATTTCCTCCGGAGGTGCACTAGGGTCTCCTTGGGGGAGAACTAGGGCTGTTCATTTGGGGGTTTTTTAGGCCCTTTGCTGGTTTTAGGTTGTATCGGGTTTTTTTGAGCTCCTTCGTATACTTTTTGTGTACCTAGAGGCATTGGTGTTTTGGGTTTCCTTTGTATGCTTGAGGCGCTTTGCGCTTTCCTTGTGTACTTAGAGGCGCTTGGCGCTTTTTTTTGATATATAATACACTGACTTATCAAAAAAAAAAAAAACAATGAGTAAGATATTTCAATCCAATTGTCAAAACATTTATGCCAATAGTTTTCTTAGAACTCTTAAGAAATTATGCATACACATGGAACATTTAATTTCTTCTTTCTATGGTTGTCTTATGAATAGGGGATAGAGGCAAAATTTTCCATCATGAAAACATCTTGGGTTCTTTTCACCAGCAATGTCTAGTGAAATATTTGATGTGTTTTTCTTTTAATTAGGATGTTTGACTCTGTAAAAGCTTTGGCTTTCAACAATGTTCCAACTCGAGAAGAGGTGAGTGTTTGAAGATGATTATTATTCACATGTCTACTAACTGCTTAATCCCTTAAGCATTCTTCTGCTTTTGTATGGTTAATCATATTGGGTCTTGGGCAAAGAAGTTTTACTCTCGGCTTTTGCATTTAGTTGCTACAAAGTTGCTTGGCTCATCCTCGCTAATCGTTGCATCAATGCATCAAAGAATCCATCTTCTCAACTCTCATTAGGAATGGAATGTTTGATAATGCACACATCCATGCCTCTAACTCGTGGCAAGAAGGTCTATACTCTCTATGTACTGAAAGTTATTAAATATCCATCTTCATTTTTATCATGGAGTTATCTATTCTATCATAATTCACAACATTTAAAGGTTAAGGCTGGAAGACAGCCATAGAAGAGGAATGTATGCTGTAAATCCTCAAAAAACATTTACTATGTAGTTGTTTCTTTTCTTTGTTAAACAACTAATTTTAATCTGGTTTTAAACCTTTACATGGATGACAACTCTTAGAGGGTCCATACGTGGTGATAGGTTTTTAATAACTTTTGAGTCAAGAACTTTAAGCTGCTTCTTTATTTATTTTTTAATAAGGCTTATAAGTACATACTTTCCATGGGGACATTGCCAAAATTTCTTCACTTCATGGTTCTATAACCACGACATAGTTTGCAAAAAATGAGTTTCAATATTTTTTTTAACTGATTTACAATATTCTTGGCTTCTTCAGGTTACTTCTGGCATGAGTCCAGCATTCAATCTTTATGGATGCACCTTAATTGGTAAGAATGAATTCTAGTCCATCGCAATTATGGCAAAGATCTCGCTATATCAATCTTTGTTGTCCAAGAGAAATTTGCATGTTTGGTCCATATCTATAATACCATATATGGAGCATTTTGAAGTTCAAGAGGTTGCTTTTTGAGAAACCAAAACCTGCTTAAGAGTTTTCATGGCTAAATAGGTTCTCCAAGAGATCAACAAGCCAACCACCCAAATGGTTTTTGAGTAGGCAATGACCTTGAATTTTGAGAACACGCTTCATAAAACATGGAGTGTCCAATGTAGTTTATCTTCTAGGATTCTGGCTGAATTTTGATTAAAATATTTGTTCCGTTTGACATAAAAGTTTTTTATGGAATGTATATGGTTCTGTATGGTTAGTATGATTTTGAACTTCTAACAATGTCGGGACCACACTGTAGTTCTAACGTGTTTGTTTCACCCTTCTACCCTAAACTGTTTTTTTTTTCCTTCTCTTGTGCATATGTATAAACTTTAAGCAGGATTCCTAAATCACCCCTGCTTGATAGCCTTCGAAACATAGTAAATTGTTAAACAAGTGAAGCCATTAAACAAGTGAAGCCACACTGTAGTCCTAAATTGTTTGAACCTGATTTATTTTGGAATTAGTTTCAACACTTGACTTGGGTTGAATGGACACTCTTTGGGTCGTAGGAATGAAGCTCATGAGTCATGGTTTGCAAGACGTTCAATGCCTGCTTTTGTGTGCAATTGACCACCCTATGTGGTGCTCCACAAAGGAAGCATTGGATGCTCTCTCATCTTTTAGGAGGCAAAGAAGCTTTGGAACCTTTGTTGGTTTCGTGCTTTCTTTGTCTCTAGTTGAAAATGTTGTTTTTGAGATTTCTGTCGAGTGGATAACGTATTCCAACTGGTTTTCTTTTCTTGTTTGATTTTCTGCACTTTGAGGCCTTGAGACCGCTCTTGTATACTTATGCCTTGGGCAATGCCCTTTTTTATTTTACTAATCGTAAAGAAAATGCATGATATGACCGAACACTAGAGAGAATGTGGTACTCATAATAGTATTAATATCGAACCTTTTATGTTGGGAAATTAATGGTGTTTCTTCAGATGACATGCACTTGATTATTTGTACTCCTCTGATTTGATTTTTCTGTATACATACTCCCATCCTTTGGCTAGTTAATGTGCATTTTATAATTAAATACATATTAAATTTTCCAATTTGGCAATAATAGAAGGCAAATCCTATAATAGGTCCTTCTCCTATATCTTCTTCTCCCATCCTTTGGCTAGTTATGCTTAGGAACATCCTGTCAAGTGAATTGTATAGCGTAATGGAAGAACATAAATTTGTGTTGGACATGTTTCATGTTCCATTGATATTTTTCAACGTATTATTCTCTATACTTCAGTGACCGTTTTTGCGATAAAGCAATTGATTTGGTTGATGAAGTGGTTCTCGGTTCGTCTCCATCATGCTTCGGTATGATGTGTATATCATTTCCGCATCATCCATCCCGACTTCCACTCGTTTTATGTTGACTCTTGACATGATATGTTCTTTGCACTACCGTAAGAAGCTAGAGAACTTGAGAAAGAGCTTAGGCGATTACAAAGGAGAAGAATGAAGCTGTTCGCGCCAAGACTTTGAGAAGGTACAAAGTTATCTTTGTTGTTTAGTACTTTTGCAGTTTTGCATTGTTGAGATTTTAGATGACCACACTTTTCGCAACTATTTCCGTGAAATGTGAACCAAATTGAAATATGATCATTGTTATATGTCCAGAACGAGATTATATCATGGCTTGTAAGCATAGTGAATGTCCGATAGATGCGAATGTTTAAATGCATTCCCATATAAATGATTGTCACACTTATGGAATATTAGAGATTTCTAAGCCATAAAACCTACTTAGTTTCGACTCTTGTCTTTTCTTTCTGGGTTAGTGTACATCCTCAATGTTTTGTTTGCTTTGTTTTGCTTACTGCCCGGTCTGCTGGTATTAATGCTTGTGTGAGTGTCTTCTTTTCCAATAGCTGTAAACCTTGTGGTGGCTCTCTCTCTCTCTCTCTCTCTCCCTCCCACCCTTCCTTCCCCAAAACTTTTATTGGTCTTATTCTTACATATGGCATTGTTTCTTAAAGGTAATTGGTGTTCTTGATGTCAATAGAAGCAAAGAGAAGGGTTATGGGACCATAGTGAAAGAGTGTTTGTGATGAGGTTAGCCTAACAATTGTCAAACAGCTACAAACAGTCTAATAGTGGACAATTTCTTGCTAAATTAGGTTAAAAGACTTCTTGAACTTAGGCTTGTAAAGTCTAAAATCTTATTACTTTTGTTATCTTATTGTCAATTTTCTTGATATTTTATCTTTTATCTACTTTGCAATTTATTATGGAATAGGAGTAGTACTAGAGATATCTATTATTTGATCATGTCAATTTGAACTTCCAATAATTATTATTTTACAAATAAAAGTAAGTGTCAATTAATTTCTTAGCAGTTGGAAGTTAAAAAGAGTACCATGAATTATTATTTTACAGCCATGATGTCCCCATATTGGATAGTCCCTCTTCACTATTTGCATATGTTGCCTTGTCTTGTGGTGAGTGCATGTGTGTGTGCACCGGTGTGTTTAGACAGTTCACATCCTTTAATTATTTATTTGCTTTCGTTGTGTCTTTGTGTGTCTATTGATTAGCATCCACTGAATTTTTATTTGCTACTTTTCCTGTCAATTTGTAAAGCTTAGGAGCCCACTACTTTCACACAATTGTAACAGTTCATTGTCTTCAATTTGGTTGCTGGACAGGAGCATCAACTTGACCTCATGCAGGATTGCTCTTCTCTCTTTCTTTCTTTTTTTTTTTTAAATATCATTAGCGGCCACTTCAAAGTGGCCGCTAATGATTTTTTTAATTTTCTAAGTTAAATAGCGACCACTTTCAAGTGGCCGCTATTTGATCACATCAGCGGCCACTTTCAAGTGGCTACTACTTGGGACACATCAGCGGCCACTTTCAAGTGGCCGCTATTTGATCACATCAACAACCACTTTCGAGTGGCCGCTACTTGGGACACATCACTCGCAACACAATCCAAAATTTTTTTGCAGCCAAAAAAATGGTTATTAGCGGCCACTTAAAGTGGCCGCTATTTAGAGGTCATTAGCGGCCACACTTAAAGTGGCGGCCACTTACAAATAGCAGCCACTTTTAGGTCATTAGCGGCCACTTTTAGTGGCCACTAATGACCTTTTTTTTTGTAGTGGTTTGGGAGGTGCCCTTTGTAGTACCTCGATAAAGGTAACCGTTTTGTTTAGGAAGATTCCCTTTTTAATTAAAAACTTAGCCCGAACCTTTAGTAAAGCCGCTTAGGCGAAAGCCTAAAACCCTTAGCTTTAACCTAATCACATTTGAATCCTCTAGGAATAGAAGCTTAACACTGACCCACAGGGGGCGGATGTACGCTAGGTCTAGGCACGTCGCCCAGGTCTTGGACATACGATGGGGACCACGCGACGCTCTACAAATAGTATACCGGATGTACATGGGACCACTAGATGTACGCTACTTTTTGTATACCCTTTGGGTAATACCTGGACGTACGAGACACCCTTTGGACCAATGTGCACAGACCATCGGACGTGTGGTTGTCAGACGTCCGCTGCTCTGTCAGGAGTTGGTAGCGGATTTTCTCTATAAATAGCCGCCCCTCCCCTTCATTCCTCACACCTTCTTCTTCCTTTAGTATGCCCCTAGGCTGCTAGAACCTCTTCTTGGTGTTTGGAGTGAGAAATCCGTGAGGGGGAGTTTCAACGAAGAGTTTCCAAAGAAAGGAGACCATGTCCGTGTTTGGCTTCGGGGTAAGCTCTGTTCCCTTGTTGTTATCACCTTATTATCTCATGTTTCTGCCCTGATAATGGTTTCAAGTGTTCACTAAACGTTTTCCTAAAAATGGTGATGTTTTCAAAAGGGTTTTCTCAAAGAATCGAGGTTCTATGATTCCTTACATTGCATGTTCTATTTAGATAGCTTAGAAAGAGTCTAGAGGCCTATGAAGACCGTTGGAAACGTGCATTGTCCGAACCTTAAAACAGTGTGCTTAACACACTGAGCAGACGTACGCTCTCGAGGGCGGACATACGGTTAGTAGGCAGGGCACCTATTCTTAAGGTTCATACGTGTACGCTCCAGCTTAGCCTTAACTCTAGGTTTCATAAGACTTAGAAATGACGGTGTTTTGTATCCGTTATAACAGGAAATAGCTTTGTTGGAGGATTCACTCGAATGTGCAAGGTAAGTAAACACTTACACCCTTTTTCGTAAACCGTGGGATATGTCAGCTGACTGACCATGTGTATGATATGAGCATGTTTACTTTCCGTAATTACTCGGTAATTGCATAATTAAATAAACCACCAAGATGCATCATAAGGCATGGTACGCTGGTACGTGCGGTATGAACGACCATGGGCTTATTATATAGACTACATATTATGGTCAAATGTGTGCGTTATGTGAGGACTGTGGATCCATTGGTTTCGTGACCTTGATGCAACCATTCCCAATGGTTCGGTCACTACAGGACATACGTCATTAGTTGGTGTGGGCCACTCAGGGTCGGACCCGATCGTACCACTAATGTTACGTATGGTATGTTATACAATGGCTAGAGCATTGGCATTGTATTATAAGTCCCTCGAGACAGCATCAACCCTGCTGAGAATGGGTGATATCTCGGGTAGACCATGTATGTGAGTTATGACCTGTTAAACATTATCCTTTCCTGTATCAAAACAATTAGGCAGTTATCGCCGATGCTACACCATAGAGCTTTAAAAACTCTAAAACCTATGAAATGGTGTATTAGCGGAGATAATGTCTTCTTTTGGTTATTACTCGAATTGCACGTTTACTATTATTAATTGGATTTGTGTCATAACTACGTGTAGGGTTTACTTACTAAATCATTAGACTTACGCGGTTATTATCATTCCTTAGGTAATCTGATTTACTGTTACGAAGGTGGCTAGAGTTGCTATTGCCTAACCGACTGAGCATTATCTATAATTACAGGTTTGTTTTTAATTGTCTAGTAGCTCCATGTTCTTATTTGATGAATCATAGTACTCTCAAATTTATTCACCTTCCTTTCATTTACTCTGACAAGTTTTTACAAGGGCGATTACCTATTTGACCACTCGTTGGTTCAACTGGGCCTGACCGACTGTGCATTATCTATAGTTACAGGTTTGTTTTTAACTGTCTAGTAGCTCCATGTTCTTATTTGATGAATCGTAGTACTCTCAGATTTATTCACCTTCCTTGCATTTACTCTGACAAGTTTTTACAAGGGCGATTACCTGTTTGACCATTCGTTGGTTCAACTGAGTGAATTGCTAGTAACTCCACCGGATTAGTCAAGGCTAATTTTGGGGGCGTTACACCCCTGGGGCCTCAAACCCTCTGTTTTCCACTGTAAAACCCTCCTAAATTGTCATTTATTTATTTAATGTTTTATTTTGCTTTTATTTAGTCTCTTATTCCCTTTACTATGGATTTGTTTATATATATATTTATGTTTAGTTCATATTATTCTATCGTTTAATTTATGTATATTCGTTTCAATACATTTTAGTGACAAAAGTGTGTTGATTGTTGTTTACAAATCGTTAAACGTCAACATTTGTTGCAACCGAGATACATCGAATGATTCATCTTCGGACCAATATCCGTTGTGACCTCTTAAAACAGTATTTGCATCGATTAGTTCAACAAGATTTTGTAGCAACAATGAGATATGTATATGTGCTTTATCGATAAACGGAAATATGAATAATATGTTAGCGCTCAGAGTATGCCTAGTAGCATAGTTGTTATTAAGTATGAGCTAAGCATGTTTATATGTTAATTAATTTGTGGTGGGGTGGATTAAGGACCTTAGTCGTTTTTATTTCTTTATGCATTTAATCTAGTTTATTTATTTTATTTTTTTTGATAATCTAGTTTATTTTTACACATATTACTTGTTTGATTTTGGGACTAGGTTAAGATAGGTTTAATCTAGGCTAATTTAAATTGGTTTTTAATGAAACACGATTCTCTATGAAATCGACCTCGCACTTGCACACTTACTACACTGCTTAACGACTCGTGCAATTGACAAGTACAATTAAATTTGTACAACAACATCTAGGGGTGTAAATGAGACGAGCTTGGGCGAGCCTAGGCTACCTAGGCTCGACTCATTTATTTTTGGTCCCTTGAGCTCGGCTTGACAGAGTTTGAATCGAGCTTGAGCTCGACTCGAGCCCTGAAGCTCGAGTTTTTCTCGGCAAACCAACAAAGAAAAATTAACCCAAGATTTTTGTTAAGTTGCAGAAAAATTAACCAACCAACAAAAAAAATGGTATGATAACCTAGATGAGAGAATCCAAAAAACCTAAAGAATCAAATTAAAAAGACCTGTGGGTGGATGTCAAGCTCGGTACTTTCACGGATCAGAAGGCATGGAAAGAGAGAGAGTCTTCGCTGGAGCAAGGGAGGGAGAGCAAAAGCCGCCTTCTTCTCCGGTGGCCAAAACCCTTGCGCTGGAGTGAGAAAGAGAGGGCAAGAGAGAGAAAGTGATAGAGAGAAAGAGAGAGAGGGGGGAAGTGTGAGCCGAAAGAGGAGAAAGAGAAGGGTAGCATGCGTATGGGTAGGTGAGTGGAAAAATAATAAATAAAAAAAGAAAAATAGTGGGTGGGTGGAAAAATAATATAAAACAAAAATAATAAAATATGCTAACTAGGGTTGTGGGTGGGTGGAAAAACAATATAAAAACAAAAATAATAAAATATGCTAACTAGGGTTGTGGGTGGGTGGAAAAACAATATAAAAACAAAAATAATAAAATATGCTAACTGGGGTTCTTAATATATATATATATATATATATACACACACGAGTTGATTCACAAGCTTAGCCGAGTTGAGCCGAGCTTGCTTCTTTAATATTCGAGTCAAGCACGAGCCGAGCCTAAGCTTGCTCGCGAGACGCTTCGCTCACTTAACACCCCTATGGACGTCTTCACGACTTGAAATGTTGTAAACGAGAGATCTTGTCAATCCCTTTCGAGAAGTAGCGCATAAGATATTCTTTTGCATCTGTTTCTCTATATATTAGGGGGTTTTCTTCCGATAACAGCTCCTTGATTGGTCCATAAACCCTCGAGCCCACCTGAACATAGGGTCTAAAAAAACTAGCCACAGAAACTGTTGGCCCAATATGGTTCGCTAATACTCTGTGAGTGACTATAACACCTCTAAATTAGACTCGGCTAACCCGTGGAATCACTAGCAATTTACCCATTTAAGCCGACTTGTGACTAAACGGGAATCACCATTATGAAAATGGCAGAGTAAAATGCAAGGAAAGGTGAATAAATCTGAGTTACTATAATTTATCAAGTAAGAACCAAGCTACTAAATAATAAAGACAAACTGTAATCATAAGTAAAGCCTAACCAATTAGGCAGTAGCATCTCTTGCCACTTTCGTAGAAATAAACCAAGTTACTTAGAGAATAATAACACTTAAGTCTAACAACTTAGTAAGTAAATCTTACAACTTAGGTATGACATGAGCTCAATTAATGAAAGTAAACGTGCATTTTGAATAATAACCAAAAATAGGGCATTACCTCCACTAATACACCATTTAATAGGTTTTAGGGTTTTCAAAGCTTATGGTGTAGAACCAACGATAATTACCTAATTGTTTTAATGCAAAGAAAGGCTAATGCATTACAAGTCATAACTTCCATATATGCTCTACCCGAGATATTACCTCTTCTCAGTAAGGCTGACGTTGTCCCGAAGGACATATAGTACAATGCCAATGCCCCAGCCATTGCACAACATATCGTACATAGCATTAGTGGCACGATCGAGTCCAACCTCGAGTGGCCCACACCAACTAATGAAGTTCGTCCTATAGTGACCGAACTATTGGAAATGGTTGTACCGTGGTCACGAAACCAATGGATCCAAAGCCCTCATATAACACACATTTGACCATAATAGGTAGTTTATATAGTAAGCCCATGGCCGTTCATACCATACGTATCGGCGTACCATGTCTTACAATGCATCTTAACAGTTAATTAATAGCACAATTACCAAGTAATTACAAAAAATAGACATGCTCATATCATACTCATGGTCAGTCAACTAATATATCCCACGTTTTAAGTAAAAAGGTTATAAATGTCTACTTACCTCGCGCACTCGAGCGAGTCCTCCAACCAAGCTAAATCCAGTTATAATGGATATAGACACCGTTATTTTAAGCCCTACGAAACCTAGAAATATAGCTAAGCTAAAGCATACACGTGTGAAACTCAAAACCGGTGCTCTGCTCACTGATCGTACATCCAGACCTGATGGCGTACGCTCAGTGTGTTAAGCACACCGTTTTAAGATTTAAATAGTGTATGTTTCTAATGGCATTTGTAGACCTATAAACCTCTTCTAAACTAGCAAAATAGCACATGCAACACAAGAAATCACAACACAACGGAACTTTGAAAGAATCCTTTGAAAACACCATTATCTTTAAAGAATGTTTAATAAATACTTGGAAAACCTCATCAAGGTAGAAATATAAGATAAAACAATGATAAATACAAAGAAAATAGAGCTTACCTCGAAGCTAAGCATGGGCATGGTCTCCCCTCTTTGGGAACTCCTCTTTGAAGTTTACTCTCACCAATTTCTCACTCAAAACTTAAGGGAAAGATTTTGGCAGCCTAGGGGCATATCAAGGGAAGGAAATAGGCATGAGAAATGAGAAGTGGAATAGGCTATTTATAAGGAAAGTTTCTCACCAACTCTTTGATAGGGCAGTGGACATCCAATGGTCTTTGCACAATGGTCCAAAGAGTGTCTCGTACGTTCAAGTATTACCCAAAGGATTTTCAAAAAGTAGCATACGTCTGGTGATCCCACTTACGTCCGCTATACTAGTTGCAGAGCGTACGTCCGATGGTCCCCCCTATGTCCGCATTAAAGACAGGAGCGTACATCCGACTGACCTAACATATGTCTGTCTCCTGAGGGTTAGTGTTTGGTTTCTATTTTTTAAGGGTTCAAAGCGTGATTAGGTTAACACTAAGGGTTTTGGGTCTGGTTAAAACACCATTATTGAAAACTTTTGTTGATTGCCCTTATAGAAAAGATTTTGTTTAATAAAAATGTTGGTTTTTATTGGGGTATTACAGTGGCGCTAATGAACTTGTCATTTGTGATGATCTGCATAAATACAAGAAGTGAAAACTAATAAATAATTTAATTAACTTATTTGCTATGCTATAATGCTAACTATAGTGATAGTTACATGATTTATGATTATGATATGTTGAAGTATCGGCCGCAAATCATAACATTCCAAATTGAGCTGCTGCAATTAATATTACAGATCATGAAGATGAATCAAAGCCAGCTAAGGAAACCAGCCACGATGGGAAAGGATCGATCATCAAAAGATCTTGCCATATCATCAGCCAGCCTTACAAGAGAAGATGGTACAATATCCATTATCCAATTATGCAAAAAAGGAAAATCGTGCAGGAGAGGATTCTTAATCATCACACACGGAAAAGGAATTCATCTCTAGAAGGAAACTTGCATGTCAATTAAGTTCATAAGGGAATTTGATATCTTTGTTATTGATGTCTTTGTAAAGCTACATGTATCTGTTGTATATAAAATGCCTTGTAACTCTTTAACTTTTACATAATAGTGATGACAACAGTATTGAATTAAGCTGGATAGGATAGACTTGCTTGTAGGAGATCTCTAACATTCACTACTAGAGCTCCATACACTGGAGGAACATTAACCCACTGATTCTCATGGAGAATTTGGAGGCCACCTTTTTGATCTGGTAAAAGTATGGTAATGAAGCTGCCATCAGTGTGATTGCTACCGCCCAAAGTCCACTCTGGTTCAGGGCATGAAGGGTAGTAATGGCCAACAAGAAGAAGCCCCTCAACACAATCCAAGTCTTTTAGGTGGCTGGGATTTAGCCCAAGAGCCTCAACTAATAACTCAAAAAAATCAAGCCCTAACTTCATTACTTGTTCCGAGTACTCATTAACTATCTCTCTACAAGCTCAATCCATCAAGCTGTTATAATAAGTCTTATGTGCCATTTGTAAGAACAAAGATAGGGGATGAACCATGACATGTTAGTTCTTCATAACTCAAAGGGTTTTGAACTAATTAGTAAGAGAAGAAAAGGGAGACTCACATTCAACATGAAAAAGAACCTAATAACAAGAAATAAGGCTACATTTAATTGGCATTAGAATGAACCTATTTATAGGGAAAATGGGGGTAGCTACCCATGTTTAGTAATCCTTATTTCCCCTGCCAAGTCAATATTCCTAGTAGGAATTGGTTAAGTCAAGTGTAGTCTCAGTAGGATTTATGTTCCAATAAGAAACATCTGTTATGATTACACAATAATCTTATATAATCCAACTAGTATTAGGAAAAGAAGTCATTGGGTAAATTGTAATCGTATCTCTAATTAAAGGCTATTGTTATTATGGAATAAAGGCATAAACATTATGTTGTGACTTGTGAGGTGAGTGCTCTTAACCTCAAACCCATTAACCACGACTTTCACTCCACCATAGTAAAAATCTCTAGGAATTTATTACCATTTATATTTATGGGGAATACAGAATAAGAAAACTATACAAAACATAAATTATCCCATTCAAAATCATGGAACAGAGGCCAGCAATTGTATGTAACTAAAAATGGATGAAGAAAATGTTAAAAAGACTAAGATTAGTTTCACCACATACTTGCATACTGCAGGCTGATAAGTGCCAAAATATTCATATTTTAGCCCTTAATTTACATTTGTTAATTTCTTAGTTTTTGTTATTTTGTTTCATTTTATTTTCCTTTTGTGTTTTCTGTGTTTTTGTAGGTCATGGAAGAAAAATGAAGCTTTTCTAGAAATGTTCCAAGCTTAAAGGGCAAATTGAGAAGACGTAGAAGATGTGGAAAGGATTAAATCAGAATTTATCAAATTGGAGCCAAAATCGGATTGGATTCAAATTTGGATTCTGCATATGTCTCGGTATTTTGGCCATGAATTTCAGCTCAAATATCTGATTGAGGTTATTCCAATGGCATTCGAAAGATAACTCAAAATTATACAAATCATTGTGAAATAGCATTTTCCTAATTCGAATCGCCGCAATGCCAAAATCACCCTGTAAGATAAGAATACAATTCTGGACAAATCCTAATCCGATTTGGACTAGGATTGTCTCCTAATTTGACTAGGAGACATAATTCCAAATTTCCTAGGTTTACTAGGGTTTCTAAAACTCTCCTAAAGCCTATAAATAGACCTCTAAGTCTCACAGTTAGAGATACTACAATTTTAGAGAGGAGAATTTGGAGGCTACTTCTAGAAACGGTTTTCGGTTCTTTCTTTTCCTTTTTTCTTTTTAGTTTTATTTTAACTATGTGTAACTAATTACTTTTGTGGGGTTAGATTGAAGCCTTAATTATGTTTGTTTAGTATTTCAATATTGGCGCCTTTACAATAATTGCATGATAGTATTTAACTTGATTAGTACCTGTTTTCATGAATTCATCATGTGTGTCTGCCTGATCGACATATGCATGTGATATGGACTTATTTGTTAGATCAATTTGGATGACCAAGTCCTGGGTTTAACATAAATAACAAAAGCAATTCATGCCGGGTTCTTGGGTTAATCAACATGGAAAACCGGGAGTATATACCATGCCCTTGGTCTCATGTGGTTGTCGGTTTTCATAGTTCATATACTTTTTTAGAGAACAACTTAGTATACACCATACTAAATCCTTTAGGAAAAAAAAAATGTTAGAGTATACACCATGCTTAACTCGTTGCTTAGGGAAACCAATAGCTTAAGGAATATACACTATGCCCTTAGGTTGGCAACCATTAAATACTCATCATTTAATTAAAGTACTGGCATATTGTTTTATTGTATAAGCATGATTAGTGTTGGAAATCAAAGCCCTGCTCCTTATCTTTATTGAATTAAAAATTAATTTTTCGTTCTCTTATTTTTTATTGCGAAATTAGTTATAAACAAAATTTATCAGTCTCTGTAGGATCGATCTTGCTCTTACACATTATATTACTACATTGACCTTATGCACTCGCAAGTAAAACGTACACTTATTTACCTATTAATTTAGGTAGATATTTGCACAACACAAGCAGCTCTTCCAACTCAGGGGCATTTGGTGCCACAAAACAGATAAATGTATCCCTCCAATTAGCTGCTAGTGATTGGTACAGATCATAATTGGATAAATAAAGTACCTTTTTCCCATAATAGCGTGAATAGAACTCCTTCTTCACCTCAGTGTCTTGCTTATGAAACATTTGCATTCCATTTATCATCTCATCCAAAAGGGAATAGGAATTCCATGATTAACAACATGAAATAAACCGAATTTTTCGCATGCATTTCAAACTTTCTGAATGACTTGAGCACGAACATTCTAGTCCTTATGGATTCCTGACTGTGATCCTCTTTACTTTCTAGATGTCTCAAACTCTTGATTGTTTCGAAATTGTTGATAATATTTTTTGTGAAACTATTATATCTTCTAATAAACAATGTTTTTTTTTTTTTTTTTTGATAATGAACTTGATCTTAGGAGACTTATAATTTGTTGTTTGAGAAATTCTCTAAGTTGCAAGCTATTAATTACAAGAATCTAAAGAAACTCAGAGAGGCTGAACATGATAAATATGATCTAATTGGTGAATTGAGTGATTCTCTACTAGCTAAAACTAAGCTTTATAAGTTATTCATTTTAGAGTAATAGTGCAAATATAACTAGCACTTTCTCTGGATCGTTACAAAAACATCGGACAATACAAAGCCAAAGCAATTTTAACATGGGGCAATGTATGTTGTTACATCTGTTACTACTTGATCTTGATTTTTCAAAAATAAAAATAAAAATAAAAAATAAAAAAAATTCCAAAGAATCTTCAAATTTGGTAGGCATAAACTGTGGAGTCGTATTTATAATCCTTTCAATTCATATTTAACAATAATGCATTAATAAACTCGTATTTAATCAACAATGATAATCAGAAATTCGCATTAACAATAATGCATTATACATTATATAAGCATGGCTTTAATTAATTCTTCATTATTGATGGAGGATGGTAGAGTCAATATTACAAGAAGACATCGATCTTCACAACTTGAAATTGAAATGTTGTAAAGGATGGATCCCGTCAATCCCTTTCGCGGAGTGCATTAGATATTCTTTTGCATCTGTTTCTCGGTATATCGGGGGGTTTTCTTCCAATAACAGCTCTTTGATTGATTCATAAACTCTTGAGCCTGCCTGATAAAAGGGTCTAAAAAAACTAGCCACAGAAATTCTTGGCCCAATATGCTTCGCTAATACTCTGTGACTCACACTAATGAACTTGTCCTTTGTGATGAGCTGCATAAATACAAGTGAAAACGGATAAACAATTTAATGGTCATTGTTTTCTATGCTAAATTTCTCAGATATTTTCAAATAAATTCAATCTCTTGCAGGAAACTTGACAACTCCATACGAGAAATGTTGAATAATTCTGACAATTCCCAACATTTATAGTGGCTTGCAGTTGCAACTCGTTGATGTGTTAGTGTATATATATTATATATATCTTTCGCTGTATTAGACATTCCCAAGCAATGAGATTGTAGTAGTGAATGGTCTGTACATTTCTTTGCGAAGTCCTTCTACCCATTTTCAAAACTATATATAAAACCATAATCAGATTACTTGATGAGTAATGTTATCTTTCTCCTATCCCCTCAAAACCAATGTGACACTATTCCCCAACAAAAGCAAAAAAATAATAAAAAATAAAAAATTCATGCACCAAATACTATGAAAAATCACGCCACATGAGCTTTAGGGACATGGATAATGTATAGCATTACTCTAATCAGATATATATAAAGCGTTAAATCAAACTCTTGATTATATATATACCTTAATGATATATTTTTTCTGGTTGGTAAAGTACATACTGAATCTACAAGCATACTTGCAAGATTTCTTACGTATATTTGCCTCTGAGGCCATATAGTAATGACAATATGGTGAGAGTTATTACATGATTATGATAGCTAGTGATGACAACAATGGTACTACCATTGAATTAAGCAGGATAAGATATTCATCAACCAAAAGAAAAGAAAAGATAAAATAAAAGGCTAGATAAGATAGACTTGCCTGTAGGAGATCTCCAACATTGACAACTAGAGCTCCATGCATTGGAGGAACATTAACCCAATGATTCTCAATCAGAACTTGGAGGCCACCTTTTTGATCTTGTAAAAGTATGGTAATGAAGCTGCTATCAGTGTGATCCTTAGTGCCCAAAGCCAATTCTGGTTCAGGGCATGAGGGGTAGTAGTGGCCAAGAAGAAGATGTGCCTCAGCACAGTCCATGTCTTTTAGGTGGTTGGGATTTAGCCCAGAGCCTCAGATTATAACTCCAAGAAATCAAGCCCCAATTTCATTACTTTTTCCGAGTATTCTTTAACAATCTCTCTGCAAGCTCAACCCACCAAGCTGTTATAACAAGTCTAATGTGCCTTTTGTGTTAGCTAGATGTGTAAACAGCCACAGGAAGCAAGAGAGAAAAGGGAGACAAAAGCCAAAGATTTTGGGGTAGTTCGGTCTTAAAGAGCTCTTGTCCAAGCTACATTTTTCTCTTCTTGACATAAGCAAATTAATGTTACTCTTAAATCAAGACTTATCCTAAAAGAAGTTAATTGGAAGAGGTAATTTCAAGTGTAATCTTAAATTTTCTTTTAATAAGTGAGACTAGTTCAACACATGAAATATTTAATTGAAATAGAATTAAATGACAGAGTCAAAGTACAAACTCCAAACATTTGACTATAATACTCAGTTAAAATTCACCAATTATCAAACGTATTTATAGCAAAAATATAGGGTAGGTGCTGTAAATACAAGAAAGGCAATCAAATAGATACAAGGAATACATAATAATAAAAGGGTTAAATACTTAATTAGTCCTTAAGGTTTGTAAATTTTATTTTTTCCTCCCTAAGGTTTGAAAAGTGACTAAATTAGTCCTTATGGTTTTGAAAAGTGTTACATCCTCTGGACCGTTAGTTGATGACTTAATCTGGACATGTGGGACCAATTGTTGACATGGCCACTTAATTAAACTTTTTACTTTTTTAAAAAATATATATATTAAAAAAAATTAAAAATAAAAAAAAAAAGACTGGGGTGGCCATGGAGCCAAGGGGGTGGCCCACCCCCAATGGGAATGCTTCTATATAGAGTGGTTTTGCTATTCACGGTGATCGTTTTGATCGGGACTGGGTGGTCGTTTTTGAAGCCCTTCTTGCAGGAGAAGGAGAAGAAGGTGCTGATGATTGTGATCCCGCTCCAGGTGCTCGCCAACGTGGCCTCGGTCGTGATCGGCGAGACTGGGCCGTTCATTAAGGACTGGGTCACCTGGAACCAGGTGTTCTTGTTGGTGGATATTATCTGCTGCTGCGCAATCATCTTCCCGATCGTGTGGTCAATTCGATCGTTGAGGGAGACTCCAAGACCGACGGGAAGGCCGCCAGGAACTTGGCGAAGTTGACCCTTTTCAGGCAATTCTACATGGTCGTGATCGGGTACTTGTATTTCACGAGAATTGTGGTGTTTGCGCTCAGGACCATTGCGGCGTACAAGTACACCAGTGGGTGAGCAATGCGGCCGAGGAGATTGTCACGTCTGACATAGGACAACATGAACCTGAAAGCAGGAGACACCCCCAAACCACCATTGGGGGTGGTTTCGGCCACCCCTTTGGCTCCATGGGGGTGGCTCTTTGGTGTCAAGGGGGTGGTTACGATTTTTTTTTTTTGAAAAATAATTTTTTTTTAAAAAAAATCTAAAATTTAATTAGGAGGTCACGAGTCAATTTCTAATTGGTCCACGTGTCAGTCAGTTAAGTCAATTAACGGTCAACTAACGGATGGACTAATTTGATCACTTTTCAAAATCACAATGATTAATTTGGTCACTTTTCAAACCTTAGGGAGGAAAAAATAAAATTTTCAAACCCAAGGACTAATTAAATATTTAACCCATAATAAAACTATATAAAACCCAATAAATATATACCTGCATACTACAGGCAGTTCTTCCACTTATGGGGCATTTTTTGAGGGCACAAGATAGACAAATGTATCCCTCCAATCAGCTGCTGTTGATTGGTACAAATCATGATTGGATAGAAAAAGCACGTTTTTCCCATAATCGCGTGAATAGAACTCTTTCTTCACCTCAGTGTCCTGCTCATGAAACCTTTGCATTCCATTTATCATCTCATCCAAAAGAGTAACAGGAATTCCATGATTAACAACCTGAAAGAAACCAAATTTTTTGCATGCATTTCGAACTTTCTCAATGACTTGAGCTCGAACATTCGAGTCCTTACGGATGCCTTGAAGGTCTATGATAGGAATACTGATCTGGGATTCTCTTCCAGGCTTCTCATCAAGGCTAAATTGTCCACGGCGGAACATGCGTGGGACTTTTGTCATCCCAGCATCAAGGAGTCCCTTAACACCGGCTTTTGACTCATCAAATGTTTTTAACTCACTTTCCCGGTCGCAATTGGAGTCGATTCTTGCCTGATACTCATCTGTACTCGTCACCGACATCTTCTTTCTTTGCAAGACTTTTGAGTTCAACAAGATTGTGATGATCAGAATTACTGATAAAAAGCCTTCACTTTCTAAAAACTAGTAGAAGAATGGAAGCGGTTGAAGGAAGATAATATTTTCAAATAGCACCAACCTGTCAGCTACAACCAAACATACCTGTCGTTTTTCGTTTGAAGTCCACGATCCATGTACGTGCTCTTTCAGGTTTTTTTTTTTTTATGAAGGGAGGATACTCTAGTATGTACCCCATAAACTTGATCGACCAAGGATGTTGCATCCGTTCTCCATATAAAACACGAGACACTCGATGGATGGCTTGGTCAACCGAGTTGCAGAAGGATTTTTTTTTTTTTTTTTTTTCTTGCTTTTGGGGTCGCGACCCTAGTTTCTATACAAGCCTAATAATGATGGCTTTGCCACCAATTTATGTTGTTTATCTCTTCTTCTTCTTTTTTTCTTTTTTCTTTCATTAAGAGACTCACCATGATTGATTTTTCTTCTATTTTTTCTTAAAACTTTAAATTTTCTTAGTCTCGTGGAAGAATTGTGACTTGGGTTTTTGTTTAACCTGTGAACTGCTACACCACATTGCATGAGTTGGTATCAAAACCAAGATATGCTATATCAACAAACTAGTAATGATATATATATATATATATATATATATGTGTGTGTGGTACTAGATCATTGCATGACATACCCATGATGAGGACGTCACAAATTTAAGGGAGGAAGATTATAATACCCCAATTTCACATTGAGAGGATAAATAGCTCATATAAGATGAGTGGATTATATAGAAACTCAAGGGTGTTGAGTTTCACTTTGGTTAAGCTTTATAAGTAATTCATCTTAAAGTAATAACGCAAATTTGACTAACACTTTCTCTGGATTGTTAGAAAAACATCCGAGAATGCAAAGCCAAGGCAATGTTAATATGGGGCAATGTATGTTGTTACATCCATTGCTGCTTGGTCTGGATATTTAACAAAAAAAAATCCAAAGAATCTTCAAATTTGGTAGGCATGCATAATCTGTAGAGTCATGTTGATCCATTCAATAATAATCAGAAATTCTTATTTAATAATAATGCATTTATACATGATATAAGCATGGCTTTAATTCATCGTTATTGATGAAGCATGCATGACTATTTCTGCCAAACTTCAAAACGTGAATGACGTTTTCACAATTTGAAATTAATGTTGTAAAGGAGGGATCCCATCAATCCCTTTCGCGAAGTAGTGCATAAGATATTTTTTGCATCTATCTCCCTATATATTGGGGGGTTTTCTTCCGATAACAGTTCCTTGATTAGTTCATATCCTCTTGAGCGCGCCTGAAAAAATGGTCTAAAAAAACTAGCCATGGGAAATTCTTGGCCTAATATGGTTCGCTAATACTCTGTGAGTGACGCTGATGAACTTGTCATTCATGATGAGCTGCACAAATACAACAAATGAAAACAGATAAAAAATTTAATGAACTTATTTGCTATGCTAAATTTCTCAGATATTGTTTCAGTGCTCAAAGAAATACAATCCATGACTAAAGTTTGATGCATGATTTTATAATCTGTCATTTTGAACTATTTTATTTTGAGAAAAGTAGTCTATGATTTCTCTCAAACTATCATCCAATAACAATATCCCCCTCAAATTCTAGATTAAAACAATGTCTATTTAATCTATCAAAAACTTCTCATTATTCCCCTCGATGCCCAAAAAAAATACAATTAAAACTAAAACAACTAATTCTTTTAAAAAAATAAATAAATAAATAAAGTTACATAAATACCTATTGACCAAAGCAGCCCCTCTGGCTAGCCCCCGACACCCTCCAAATGGCCAAAAACAATTGAGGGACGGTTCAGCCACCCTAGGCTGGCCATAGGGGGTGGCTGAACCACCCCATGGCCTTGAAAGTGGCTTGACTACTCTTTGTGTTCTTACATTTTTTTTTTTTTAGTTTTTTATAGTTTATATTTTTATTTTTATTAAGGGTATTTTTGTTATTGGAGGACATTGACAACTTTTTGATAGTTTGGGGAAACATGTTTACAATCTAAAGTTTTAGAGAACATTGTCAATTTAATTAGTATTTTGAGTGTTAACTTTTCTCCTTTCTGTTTTTTCCAACATAAACAAACTTTTGCAGGAAACTTAACCAATCCATACGAGAAATATTGAATAATTCTGACAATTTCCAACATTTATAGTGGCATGCAGATGCAACTTATCGATGTGTGTGGTGTATATATTCTGTATATCTTTCGCTGTATTAGACATTGCCAAGCAATGAGATTGTAGTGAACGGTCTGTACGCTTCTTTGGAAAGTTGTACCCATTTTCAAAACTATATGTATAAACATAATCAGATGAGTTATGCTATCCATCACTTCAGCCCTCTCCTATCATCTCAAAACTTATGTGGCATGGTTCAGCTAACCTAATAAAAAAATAATTTCCATACACCAAATGTTACCGGGAACCACGCCAAATAGACTTTGAATAAATGAGGGGATGATGTATGGCATTACTCTAATCGGATATATAAAGCGGTAAATCAAACTCTTGATAATTATATCCTCAATGATATTCTTTCCGGGTGGTAAAAAGGGGGGGGTGGCTAGATAAGATAGACTTGCCTGTAGGAGATCTCCAACCTTGACAACTAGAGCTCCATGCATTGGAGGAACATTAACCCATTGATTCTCAAGCAGAACTTGGAGGCCACCTTTTTATCTTGTAAAAGTATGGTAATGAAGCTGCTATCAGTATGATCCTTGGTGCCGAAAGTCAATTCTGGTTCAGGGCATGAGGGGTAGTAGTGGCCAAGAAGAAGATGCGCCTCAGCACAGTCCATGTCTTTTAGGTGGCTGGGATTTAGCCCAAGAGCCTCAGATAATAACTCCAAGAAATCAAGCCCCAACGTCATTACTCTTTAACTATCTCTCTGAAAGCTCAACCCATCAAGCTGTTATAGCAAGTCTTATGTGCCTTTTGTGTTAGATGTGCAAACAGCCACAGGAGGGTGTCATGTTGAAGTAAGAAATTTGTAATGAAATATAAGATGGAAGATAATAATGGAAGCAAGAGATAAAAGGGAGACAAATTTTGCAACAATGGGGTTATTCTGGAGACGTTCTTTGTAAATTTTGCAGAGGGTGTTCAGTATTGAGGACCGTGATCATCTGTTTTTCCAGTTTAGCCTTAGCAGAAGAATTTGGCGTTGAGTGTTGAATAGATGTATGACTGAAAAACCCCATATTATTTGGAATGATGCGGTCAGTTGGCACATAGCAGAGCTAAAAGGGTAGAGTCTGAAGGTGAGTTTTTGTAAATTGGCTCTTGGGGCGGTGGTATACAATATCTGGAAGCTTCGGAATATTTGAAGCATGGTAATGCAGTGATGTCTGAAAAACAGATTCTTAAAAAAATTGATAGGGAAATTAGAAATAGAATTAGGGGAGTCGGAAAGTTCAAAGAATTTGTCCCTAATGCCTCTCTCTGTTGCAAATGGGGGTTCTAATTGTAAATAGCAGTTCTAGTTTTGCAGGCAATGTTGGCGTTTCTGCTGTGTTGCGGATACAATGTAGCTGGTGTGTTGTTTGTTTTGGTGCTGCTTTCCTTTGGCTTTTGTTTTTTGTTTTTCTTTTTTGGATTATTTAGTCTGATTTTCTATCTAGGTTGCTACATAGTAATTCTTTGTAAAGATTTCTGAAAATGCTTTCTTTAGTTTGCTGAGGATTGCTTTTGTTGTACTTTTTCAGTAGTCATTGTATGTTGTTACTGTAAAGTTGCTGAGCAACTTGTGGTCCAGTCTATCTGGAGAGAAATGTGTAATTCTTTGAGTGGAATGATAAATATTATTCATCAAAAGAAAAAGGGAGACAAAAAATTTTAAGGGTAGGTCGGTCTTAAAGGTTCATGTCCACCTGAGAAAGAACCTGATTTTTCTCTTATTGACTTGAATGAATTAGTCATTAGTATTACAAATGAACCTTTAATAGGAAGAATAGGATAGGTTCAGTAAATACAACTATACAAGAAAGGCAATCAGATCTCTAGAGTTTTATTACAATCTTATATTTATGGAATACACATGCAGTACGAAAACTATATAAAACCCAATATGATAAGATTAAATACCTGCATACTGCAGGCAGTTCTTCCAGTTCGAGGCATTTGGTGGCACAAGATAGACAAATGTATCCCTCCAAATCCCGCTTTCTACGCTCGAACTAAACGTATCAGGAAAGAGTTTCTGCAAAACAACTGGATGTCTGGTTTCTCTCTCCAAAGGATCAGATGGCTGCGGTTCTTACAAAACCTTTCGTCTCCCATATGTTTCAAAAACAAAATCCAAACATCACATTGATGTTGTTTCATTTGCAGGGGCATATAGGATCACATGACGGTATTCAAAATTAAACAGAGTCACAGACTCTGCTGCACAATAAACCCAACCACCAGATAAGACTCCACGGAAAGAAGTTCAAGCCAAGTCAAATTAATCATTTGAAGAGTTGATATCACACCCTATCTCATTCTGTTGTAATCTATCATTTGAACTCTGTAATCACTTGTATACATACAAGTTTTATAAATAGAAGCCAAAACTCTCTGTCAAAAGCACCAGAGAAACATTTCTTCAAACACCTTCTAGTCATTTAACTTTATTTTTATAATCACATCATATCTTAGCTAAATATACATATTTTCAATGAGATATTTGATGAACCAAAAACAAAAACAATAATAAGAATAATAAAGCACCCTATGCTTCTTGAGAAAAATACATTTTCTACTTGAATGAATCGAATACCTTTTCTTCTTACAAGTCAGGACCACAATCCATGTGTTTTTATTTTTTACATTTATAAAAGGAGGATACTGTAATACTCTGGTAAATTTTATATAGTTGTATTTGTCATACAACTAAATAATGTGACATTAAAAATTAGTCATTCAATCTAGTTATAGATGCTTAACAAATTTGCTAAATACCGTAACCCAACAATGCCATTATACATTATATAAAGCATAGGTTTGATCCTATGTTATAGATGGAGAGCATGGTAGAGTCATTACATGAAGACACGAGAGTTAGAAGCATGACTAGTTGTGCTAACCACTACAAACATGAATCTAAATCTCTGTGGACATGTTCACAACTTGAAATGTTGTAAAGGAGAGATCCCGTCAATCCCTTTTGAGTAGTAGCGCATAAGATATTCTTTTGCATCTGTTTCCCTGTATATTGAGGGGTTTTCTTCCGACAACAGCTCCTTGATTGGTCCATAAACCCTCGAGCCCACCTGAACATAGGATCTACAAAACTAGCCACAGAAATTCTTGGCCCTATATGGTTTGCTAATACTCTGTGAGTGACGCTAATGAACTTGTCGTTTGTGATAAGCTGCACAAATACAAGAAGTGAAAACCGATAAACAATTTAATTAACTTATTTGCTTTGCCAAATTTCTCAAATTGATACACCCCATGACTAATGTTTGATGCTCTTTATAATCTACCAATCTGATTTTTTTTTTTTCCCCAATATAAACAATCTCTTGCAGGAAACTTGGCCACTCTATATAGACAACTTGATTCACGGTAACCATATACATATATAGCGGTAAATCAAAATCTTGATTATATCCTTAATAAGGATATTTACTCTGGGTGTAAAGTAAATATATACCCCACCAGCATGAGTTCATTCATATATTTGCCTGTGAGCTAGGCCATAATCCATTCACTATGTGGAAATAGTTTAAAGAATAAATTTTTATCATTTTTCATATAGTAATGAGAATATGGTGATAGTTACATGATTACGTATGTTGAGGTATCAGACCCAGATCATAACATTCCAAATGGAGTTGCTGCAACTAATGTTGCAGATCATGAAGATGAATCAAAGCCAACTAAGGAAACCAGCCACGATGGGAAAGGGCCATCAAATTCAGTAAAGAAAGATCTAAATCTTACATGATAGTGATGACAACAGTATTGAATTAAGCTAGATAGGATAGACTTGCCTGTAGGAGATCTCCAACATTCACTACTAGAGCTCCATGCACTGGAGGAACATTAATCCATTGATTCTCATGGAGAATTTGGAGGCCACCCTTTTGATCTTGTAAAAGTATGGTAATGAAGCTGCCATCAGTGTGATCGCTACTGCCCAAAGTCAACTCTGGTTCAGGGCATGAGGGGTAGTAGTGGCCAAGAAGCTGAAGCGCCTCAGCACAGTTCATGTCTTTTAGGTGGCTGGGATTTAGCCCAAGAGCCTCAGCTAATAACTCAAATAAATTAAGCCCCAACTTCATTACTTGTTCTGAGTACTCTTTAACTATCTCTCTGCAAGCTCAATCCATCAAGCTGTTATAATAAGTCTTATGTGCCTTTGGTAAGAACAAAGATAGGGGATGAACCATGACATGTCAATTCTTTATAACTCAGAAGGTTCTGGCCTAATAGGTAAGAGAGAAGAAAAGGGAGACGAGATTTTGGGGTAGTTTGGTCTTAAAGGCTCACATTCACCATGAAAAGAACCAAATAACAGGCAATAAGGCTACATTTTGCTCTTATTGACTTGAGTTAATTGGTGTTAGAAACGAACCTATTTATAGGAAAATGGAGCAGCTAACTAGGATTAGTAATCCTTATTTTCCCTGCCAAGTCAATCCTAGTAGGAATTGGTTAAGTCGAGTGTAGTCTTAAAAGGATTTATGTTCCAATAAGAGACATCTTATATGATGACTCAATAATCTTATATAATCCAGCTAGTATTAGGAGAAGAAGTCATTGGGTAGATTGTAATCGTATCTCTAATTAAAGGCTGTTGTTATGGAATGAAGGCAGAAACATTGTGTTGTGAGGTGGGTCCTCTTAACCTCAAACCCATTAACCCCCATTTTCGTTTCCTTCCCCATAGTTAAAATCTCTAGGACTTGATTACAATTTATATTTATGGGGAATACAGAATAAGAAAACTATATAAAACATAAAAAGATAGATTATCCATTCAAAATCATGGAACAGAGGCCAGCAATTGTATCTGCCTAATAATAGATGAAGAAAATGTTAAGGACTAAGATTAGTTTTATCACATACCTGCATACTGCAGGCAGTTCTTCCTGCTCGGGGGCATTTGGTGCAACAAAACAGACAAATGTATCCTTCCAACTAGCTGCTGGTGACTGGTACAGATCATAATTGGATAAATAAAGTACCTTTTTCCCATAATCGCGTGAGTAGAACTCTTTCTTCACCTCAGTATCCTGCTCATGAAACCTTTGCATTCCATTTATCATCTCATCCAAAAGAGTGTCAGGAATTCCGTGATTAACAACCTGAAAGAAACCGAATTTTTCGCATGCATTTCGAACTTTCTCAATGACTTCTGTACGAACAGTGGAGTCCTTACGGATGCCTTGAAGGTCTATGATAGGAATACTGATGTGGGATTCTCTTCCTGGCCCCTCATCAAGGCTAAATTGTCCGCGGTGGAAAATGCGCGGGACTTTTGTCACCCCAGCATCAAGGAGTCCCTTAACACCGGCTTTTGACTCATCAATCCTTTTAACTCACTTTCCCGGTCGTAATTGGAGTCGATTCCTGCCCGATACTCATCTGTACTCGTCATCGACATCTTCTTTCTGCAAGACTATTGAGTTCAACAAGATTGTGATGATCAGAATTATTGATAAACAGCCTTCACTTTCTAAAAACTAGTAGAAGAATGGAAGCAGTTGAAAAAAGAAAAGATTTTCAAATTGCAACAACCTGTCAACTACTACCAAACATACCTGTAGTGGAGACAAGATAAAGCACTTTCCATTCTATTCATAATGGCTGATGCACCTTTCTTTTTCAATGAGACATTTGATGTACCAAAAACAATTAAAAATAAAAAAGGGGCCCTGTGCTTCTTGAGAAAAATACCTTTGCTACTTGAATGAATTGAATATCGCACCTGTCTTTAGTTTGAAGTCCACGATCCATGTGCTCGTTCAGTTTTTTTTTGTTTTTTCTTTATTCAAAATCCATGTGCTCTTTCGGGTTTTTTTTTTTTTAAGGTTAAATACTAAAAATTCATCCTGGTTTTGAGTTTTTATTTTTTACTCCTTAAGTTTTCATTTATATTCTGTGAAAGATACTTATGATTTTCATGAACATGAAAATGGTATCTCCGTTAAAATTCTATCCAAAACTCAACAGAATTCCACGTCAGCACTAATCACATTATGCCACGTGTCTTGTAATTAATTTTTCGATGAAAAATACTAGATGTTCTTTTAGTATTCTTATAGTGTCTTCTCAACTGTGATGTGGCTTTTAAAATCACCAACAGATTAAAAGTTAATAATGATAATCTAAAATTCAACGGTGATTTTAAAAGTTGTATAATAGTTAGAAAGACACTAGAAAAACACGTAACATTTTCTTTTTTTTTTTTTTTTATTTTTTAAAAAGGTAAATATATAATAAAACCTTGGATCAGACTTTCAAAATTTTAAAATGCTTAAGGTTTTTTTCTTCCAATATTTACTCCCTTGGTTATTTAAAACTACAATAAAATATATGCCGTCACTTTTTTGTTAACTGTCGTTAACTAGTATAAAATGCATTTGATTAAAATATTAAAAGTTTAATTTTTAATTTTTAAATCTAAAAATAAAATTATAAATTATAAAAAATAAAAAATAAAAAAGTAAAGGTTTAGCCACCCTATATGGCACCCTATTCCTTTTTAAAAAAATAAATAAATTATTTTTAGATTTAAAAATTAATATTTTAATCAAATAAAAAGGTGTGTTTTACACTGATTAACGGCGATTACCAAAAAAGTGATCGCAGGAATTTTATTATAATTTTAAATGACCGATGGAGTAAATATTCAAAAAATAAATAAATAAAAATTTGTGAGGTGGCTCCATTGCCATTCCAGCCACCCCCTTGGGCCATGGGGTGGCCGAAACCCACTGGGGTTGGAAGCCATGGACGACGCTCTGAAATCAAATATAGTAGTTCGCTGTGCCAAAGCCGCGTTCCTGCTATCTGCGCTCAAATCCTCCCCAAATCGCTACGTAAATTCTACAACCGACGATCAACACAAGGTCACTAAATCACGCATATATATCCACGAGAATTATCTAAGTATCTTGTTATTTTGGAATTTGCCACAGGAAGTGGAGCTGATGAGGAGAGAAATCAGAGAGCTGAAGATGGAATTGGTGAGGGAGCGCTTGAAGAACAGGAGAATCAAGTTGTGCGGCTTGATGGAGGTAGTGCTTGCTTCTTGAGGTTGCTGTGGTTCTGTGTTTCCACTTTTTTCTTGTTTCCACATGCAGGGGGTGGGTTTGAGCAGTAAATGTAGCAAGATGGGGGTGGCCAGCCACCTCCCAAATGGCCGAGCCACCCCAAAAAATTTTATTTTTATTTGTTTAATTTTTTTAAAAATCAAAAAATTAATTATAGGACACGTGAGGCAATGTGATTGGTGCTAACATGACATTCCGTTAAGTTTCGAACAAAATTTTAACAGAAGTACAATTTTTGTCTTTATAAAAATGATAAATACCTACCGTGATAAAAATGAAAACTTAAAAAACAAAAAATAAAGACTTCAAACTCTACGAGAGTTTTTAGTATTTAACCCTTTTTTTAATTTTATTTATAAAGGGAGGATACTCTAGTCTATGCCCCCGTATACTCAATCGACCAAGAATGTTGCATCAATTCTCCATATAAAACCCGAAACACTCAATGAATGGCTTGGTCAACCGAGTTGCAGAAGGGTATTTTTGTCTCTTGCTATTGGGGTCGCAACCAGGGACGTAATAGGGGGGCCGCCGGACGACCAGTATAGGCTATGGCCCCCCAACACAAAGACAAAAAAATTAAGGTAAAAAACAAATCCCACTTTCTAGCTCAAACTAAACATATCGAGCTCGACTATTATTTTGTTCGGAAAAGAGTTTTTGCAAAACAAGTGGATGTCCGGTTTCTCTCTTCAAAGGATCAGATGGCTGATGTTCTTACAAAACCTTTCGTCTCCCATAGGTTTCAAAAAAAGAAAATCCAAACGTTGCATTGATGCTGTTTCATTTGCAGGGGCATATAGGATCAGATGATGGTATTCAAATTAAAACTCAACATATTTTGCTGCACAATAAACCCAACAACCAGATAAGACTCCACGGAAAGAAGAAGTTTAAGCCAAGTCAAATTAATCATTTGAAGAGTTGATAACATACCCTATCTCCTATCTCCTATCTCATTCTGTTGTAATCTATCATTTGAACTCTATAATTACTTGTATACATACAAGTTTTATAAATAGAAGCCAAAACTCTCTGTCAAAAGCACCAAAGAAACATTTCTTCAAACACCTAATACTCTGGTAAATTTTATATATATTTTTTAGGAAACATAAATCATATATAATTATTAATCTTTCATTTTCGTTGCAATTTAATCAAATAATGTTATTAAATAAACTCATTTATATTTGTCACACAATTAGATAATGTGACATTAAAAAATAACCACCAGTACTTATAACAATAGTACCGATTATATTAAATAGAATTACTCCGATGATAGACAGGGCTATAGCCTATAGCCTATAACGATTAGATGAGTAAAGCGCAGAGAAAGTTTAGCCCATGATTGAAGGTGAGTAGGGCATTGTGTAAACTTTTACAGTATTATTACTTTATTACGACCATTCGTCAACAAAAGCTGGAATAGCTCAGTTGGTTAGAGCGTGTGGCTGTTAACCACAAGGTCGGAGGTTCAAGCCCTCCTTCTAGCGCTTGTTTTGAGAATCGAACTTCCCACACCAACTAAAACGAATGTAAAAAAATTCCTTCAACCTTTTTTTTCCTTCAATTTATTTATGCAGTAAAGCAAATACAAGATTCATTAACATCAAGCACTATTGGCTAGAGAAGCTTCGCATGCTTCATAGCCCACCTCAACTCCAATAAAAGAATGCGGTTGAATAATTATTGTCTCAATGTAGTATGAAATTAGGATTCCTTCTCCTTCATTTGAATCGAAAAATATTCAGTTAGTTATATCTTAAGAATATTTATGTTCACTCGAAACGAAAAAAGACAAAAATACCCCGTAGTTGAATATTTAAACGAAAGATAATCATGTTCCATATGACCTTGGCTTAAAATTTGTATTTGTCTAGCTGTTTGGTCTTGATTGAGTATCTTCTTTCTTTTTCTTTTTCTTTTTAAAAACAATATATGTATAGTTTATCTCGGATAATATGGCAGAATTTCATTAATAATAGTGAATTTCATTCAGTAATATAATCAAATGGTAGGGTTAAAGCGTAGGAAAAACAAATTAATAACCCAATTGAAATATATATTGAATTATATAAACAATTTTAAATTCTTTTCCAAATATATGTGCATTGTTTATTTATAGAATATTATTCACAAACTAGGCCAAACTTAAAATATCGGAAATCCAACTCAAAAACCACATTTATCAATGCCAAGATTTCTCCATCTCCGGCCATTACGTACCGGAATTCAAAGCCTGAAACGCGGCAGCGCAAAAGTCCTATCAAGGTCTGTTTCATCGAAGGAGGAACAATAGTCTCTCATAGTCGTTTCCCGATACCTCGGAGGATTTTCCTCCGACAACAACTCCTTGATAAGTCCGTAAACTTTTGAGGTTTTCCGAAGACCTGTGCAAAAAAAGCTCACCACCGATACTCTTGGCCCAGCCCGATTTGCCAATACTCTGTGTACACCGCTTTTAAACCTATCATTTGTTATAAGCTGAAAAAACCAATGGGAAAATTGTAATTAATTAATTATAGCAACTAAGCTACGGCAAAATTGAGATATATATACACGAGATATTTAGCTGGACCACACACGACTGAACAAAATTAATTAGCAAGTGTTAATGTATCATCATTAATGCTTAATAACATGTTTTTGGTTTCCTTGTACTCAAACGATCCTTCCAAGCTAGAAATTCTTCCCATGTTGCAAGTCTTTTACTTCAGTTCACAATACGTACAACAGAACAACCTTTGGCTAATGGCTTCAAATATTGCTCGGAGGCTTACAAAATTATATTTTATGAAGATTTTTCAATTCTAACTTTTACTACTAGATCAAAACAGAATGTTAATATAAAAAGTTCAACTATATATGTAGTTCAGGAAGCTCGGTAGATATCTTAATAGATTCTCTATAGACCGAGAATGTTTGCATCAAGTGTCAACATATACAAAAAAACCGAGGCACTCATTTGATCGATGCTCGATCAACGTAACTGAGGATGGTTCATTAAAGTTTTAGGTTTTTTTTTGGCATTTTAAAATTAGGGGGTTTCAATCGACCAAATTTCAATAATATATTTATGTCTCTTATTTTTTAGGACTGTGACCCTATTTTATATTTAAGCTCAATAAAGATGGTATGACTGCGTAGTATGTTGTTTTATCAATTACCTATGGATTAGAATACTCAGAAAGTGTTTTTCTTTAATTTCCCTACAAACCCTTTATTATTCTTAGTTTGTGGAAGAGTCGTTCTTTGTGTGATTGTTAAATCTACAAACCACTACACCACACTGCAAACTATATGAATAAATAGGGAAAATTTCAATTTATCCCCCGAACTTTCAGCCGATTTTGAAAACATCTCCTAAACTTTCAAAACTCTCACTTAGGCTCCTTGAACTTTGATTTACTCTCACTTAGAACCCCTATGTTAGTTTTCAACGTTAAAGTAAAACAGTTTGACTTTTTATGCCCATTATACTCTCACGTTAAAACTACACCATTTTTTGCTCCAAACTTCAGCACCCACCAAACCTAAAACAACATTGTTTTTTTACATTAAAATTATAATTTTTTTTTTAAAAAAAAAAAAGAAAAAGAAAAGGAAAAATATATTTTTTTTAAAAGAAGAAGAAGAAGAAGAAAAAGAAAAGAAAAATCGGGTTGGAGCCACCCATTATTCATCTAGCTGGTGAACCACTCTTGGCCAAAGGGGTGGTTTGGCCACCACCAAAAGGTAAAAAAATAAAATTAAAATAAAAGGTTTTGGGTTTTTGGCCAGACCACCCCTAAGGGCTGGTACAGTCTGGTATGGGGGTGGTCGAAGCCACCCTAGGCCATTGGCGGTGGCCGGACACCCCCAAAAGCCCAAAAACCATTTCTCCTTTTTTTTTGGGGTTTGGGGGTGGCTAAACCACCCCCTTGGCCATGGGCTGGTTTGACCACCCCCTTACACAAAAATGGGGTGGTCTGACCACCCCATTTTGGCCAAGGGGTGGTTGGAGCCACCCGATTTTTCTTCTCATTTTTTTTAACATTTGTCCTTTCTTTTTCCTTTTTTTTTCTTCTAAAAAAAATAAAAATAGATGCCCAAAACGGTGCCCTTTTGGCTAGGAGTGAGTGCTATAGTTTTGGGCATTTTCGAAATTTCAAGTGGATTGGATGAGGGTATAATGGGCATAAAAATACAAATCATTTGAGTTTAACGATAAAAACTAACAGAATAGTTCAAAGCGATAGCAAATCAAAGTTCAAAAGGCCTAAGTGAGAGTTTTGAAAGTTCAAAGGATGTTTTTAAAATCAACTAGAAGTTCTGGGGCAAACTGAAGTTTCCTCTAATAAATATATACGAAGTCAAGTGTAAATATAAAATGAAAGAAAATAAAGTGCAAAAAGTATCTACACTAACAAATACGAGAGAAAATACATGAATAATGTGAGGACTTGCCTGTAGAAGATCTCCAATGTAAACCAATAGAGCCCCTGACACCTGGGGGGATGTCGATCCACTTGTCCTGGTAAAAAACTTGGAGGCAATGACGGACCTAGGGGGGGACCAGGGCCATGGTCCACCCCCATTCCTGAAGAAAAAAAAAATAGTTGGGGAAAAAAAAATCTATATTGGTCCCCCCAATAGAAAAAGAAGAAGGCTAGTCCCCCCATTTCTAACTCTGGTTCCGTCCCTGCTTGGAGGCCACCAATATGGTCTTGTAGAAGCACAGTGAAGAAGTCATTGTCAATATGTATGCCTGCCCCCATTGTTAACTCTGGCTGTGGGCAAGTCATGATTTAGAGTTGTGCCTCTACCCGCAACTCGGGTTTAGAATTGTGTTTGTCATCCGTAACTCTTGACGTGAGACACTCTTGAAAATATTAAAAAAAAAACTCACAAGTGAAGTGGAGTTTGGTCAATATGAAAAGACTTACAAGTAAGAAGGAGATTGTTGTAAGTGCATTTATGAGTATTGTGTCTTACATTGAGAAAATATAAAAGAAAAGAATGCTTAATATATCTAAGTAAACCTTAACTCATTAACTTAGGCTTTTGAATTAAAGTTGTGTTCAAATATATATATAAACGATCCGAGCCAAGTCGAGCCAGTCGAGGCCGAACTTGTACAAGAATCGAGCCGAGTCGAGTAGCTTGTACAAGAATTTGCAAGCCTAATTTTTCCTATAATTTAAATAAATTTATATTAACTATAAACTTAAAAGATAATTTATATACTTGTTAATTTTATAATTTATATAGTATAATTATTATATAATATAATTTATCTTATATAATATAACATTTAAGTTTGTATTATTGAATATAATGTCAATTGTCATTTGTCACATCCTAAAGAGTAACGTACATTGATTAAGTGCACATTGTTGACTAACTTTCTAATTGTCACCTATGTTTTTTAATTGCTTAGATTCTTAGAGCATAGTTACTAAATTTGAGATTATTTTAATATTCATATCAAGTACTGATATAATTTATTTCTATATTTTACTTGATACTTGTTACTTGTTAGTTGTTATTTGTTATTTGTTAAAGTTAGTATATGATGTATATCATATATTGTAGATAATAAACATATCATATATAAATATATATTATAATTTATTAATTTATAAGTATAAAACTAAGTTAAACTAATTTAATTTTATACAATTAATTAATATAACATTTAAGTTTGTATTATTGTATATAATGTCAATTGTTATTTGTCACACCCTAAAGAGATACATTAATAAGGTCATTTAAGTTTGTATACATTAATGTGATTATAATTTATAAATGGTAAGAAATACATTAGTTACTTAATTAATAATCATTTAATCTACTCATTTATGAATGAAATCGAGCTCACGAGTCGAGCTCACGAGCCCTTGTCGAGTTTAGTCGGGCGAGCCAAGCTCGGCTCATTTGCTAATCGAGCGAGCTTATGCGATGTGAAGTCAGTGAATAGTATCGAGCTCGATTTCAATCCGAGCTTAATCGAACCGAGCTCGAACGAGCTATCGAGTGTATCGGCTCATTTACAGGCCTATATATATATATATATCCAATCCAACCTCTTTTTGTAATAGAAGCTTGTATAAGGAACTCTGGCTTTTCAAATTAGGCCAATAATGTTGTATATCAGATAATCCATCATTATCTACTGCATGCCACTTGAATGATGACGTACGTCTAAGAGGTTTTGGCTTTTTTAAAGCCAATAATGGTGCGTATTAGATAATTCACCATTATCAGCTGACAGCTGCCCCTTGAAAGATCAACAATATTACAATAATGTAGCGGCCTTGTGATCGAGTCTGCAGTGACGTAGTGGCTGACCACAACCCTTTGCAGATTTGAACCTCTATTTAGGATTAGGGACGCTTTGTAGATAAATAAGTCTGACTAGTACTTTAAAGTTCATGAATAAAAAGTCTTATTATATATAAGTCTTACTAAGTCTTATTATATATAAGAAGATAATAAAAATTAATAATAATAAATAGGACTATTATTTAGATGCTCACGAAAAAAAAAAAAAAAAGGACAATAATTTTGATGCTTATAGCGACATTTGCATATATAATTGGCGTTAGAAGACAACAATATGGCTTTCATTTTTATTTTTATTTTTATCTATTTTATATAGGAACAGAAATGAGAAATCACAATAGAAAAGAACATAAAAAGAGTAAGCAACCCAAACAACAATCTTAAAACAACTAGAAAACGGTACAAAATATTAAGACATACAAGGCAAGAAGACAAAGCAAAGTATCAAAAGGAAAGTCAAGGCATACAAGGTAAGGAAACAAAGCAAGACAAAGAAATAAAGCATCAAAAGAAAAGTGGATGAGACAAAGCAACAAAGGAAATAAAGCAACAAAGGAAACAATGCAACAGCTATATTATAACAGCTAATAAATCTATTGTATAAATAAACATATCTATTAAATGAAATGTATCAAGGGAAAAACAATGCAGTCCCTAATCTTTCCTTAGTGTTTCTTCCTCTCTCTCCCTCCTTACTTTCTCAATAATTAATAAACTTCCATACAAAAAACAAGTAATAAAAGTAACAAACAAGGTCAAATAAATGATGTCCCAACCCACTAAGAGAACAAGAGCAACCGCAAAGTGCCGCTATGACGCCAAACATAACTAATTAAGATTATCAGGAGAAAAGAAAATATCAAATAGGGAAAATAACAAATAAGGAATTCAATCTCTCTAGGCTAGAAAGAACCCACCCTCAAGTTCAAATCATCTTTGCATCGATCTTTCGGATGTCCAATTAATCTTTTCCATGCCGTACTTCTCAACATGAACATAACTTGACATTAGAAGAGAAACAACTTGCAACCCATCACAACTTGATTTTGAATAGTAGATTTGAAGATTCTCACACTAGCTTGAGATAAATCAATCTTCACACACTCTTTATTTTCTCCAATTCACGCTCCATAAAGGCTCCCAAAAGTTTCAATACTTTCTTGACCGCAAAAATTAAATTAAAATTGTCTTCCAACACTTCAAAACCAACATCTAAATTATTATTATTAGGAAAATTTGATAGACTTCATCCTCTGGGCTCTCATCAAGCACATTGTGTATGGAACTGTCATCAAACACTATCAAACTATCTGAATGATTCACCTCTTCCAATGATTCATCTTCTTCATGAAAAATTGCAATACTCTTTAAAAGATTTACCTCTTCCACTTGTCCTCAATTCTTCATGTTCTTTAGGACTCTTGTTGTGGTGTAGATGATTAGGAAGGTTAGACCCCGACACCATAGCAAGTTGAGGTTGAATGTCTCGTAATGGTGGAACCTATTCTGGTAATTTTGCTTGGAACACATAATAAAATCCCTCCAACAGCTCCTTTACTAGCCCCGGTACCAGTCCCTTGACATTGCTTTCCTTGCTCGTCAACTCCTGCTTTACTACAAAGGATTGACCATCCCCTTGTGAAGGTTTTGGTCCTCGCTCTTGGTTAAGTAGCAATGTAAACTTGACTTTATCAATCATGAAGTTGTATGTGTTATTTTCTTCATCATTGGTAGCAGCTTTATCATGTTACCATGGTCTTCCCAACAATAGGTGACACGTATCCATGTCAACCACATCACACCTCACTATATCCATATACTTAGTTCCAATGGAAAATGACACTAGACAACGTTTAGAAACTGTTACCTCGTTTCTTTGGTGAGCCATTCCAACCAATAGGGTGTAGGATGTCTCATGGTATTAAGCCCTAACTTTCAGATTGCTTCATCTGAAACTACATTATTGCAATTCCTTGAATTAATGACAAGTTTGACCACCTTACCTCTCATGGTGCATGTAGTCTGAAATTGTCGACACGTACCTCTACTGTATCAAGAGACCGATTGGTACTTAGGTTTTGTCATCTCCACATGCGTCTTCTCTTTGCAGGATTTTTCCATGTACTGTTCACAGATCTAGATCCATGTGTCCAACTTTGTGATGGTTGGTACATGGCTTGGGTATAATTGTGGGGCAAAATGCGGCTTTCATGTGCTTTACTAGTTTGTCCCAACTATTGATCTTCTGCTTGCCTTGTCTATATCACGATCGCTTTAGCTGCTCCCACCAAGCAGATGCGACCCTTTACTTTAATGGCGACAAGCTTCACCTTTGTGCTATCTGGAACCTCCTTATAATCAAAGATCCTCTATACTCTATGAAGCCAATCAATGAAGCCTTCGGCTTGCAAAGCACCAAAAAATTATGAAAGTTCAACTTTGAAGCCTAAGTCTTCAAGCCACTCATCCCGAACACATTGTTCCCGAACCAGAACAAGCTTCTGATATGGGTTCTCAAATTGGATTTTGAATTGCGACTGTCAACATCGCAATACATCTCCAATTTTTGTGCTGCTAGACACTGGGTTAACTCTGCAACCTACCTTTGCAAGTCTTTAATCATCATGTCTTGTACATTGCATGCATGGTAGGGAACTTCCTCATTTGGAACCTATCCACGTCAACCATGACCACCAACCATGAAAAAATAATGGAAAAAAAATTCATCTCTAGAAGACCCTAAGCTCTAATACCAATTGACGTTGGATAGAACTAAAATTATTGTGATAGTGTATAAAAGCAGCAGAAGCAAATAATTGAAGATAGAAAAGGAAATTCAAAAAGAAAGAATATAACAAATAGGGAAGAGAAAATCTATAAGTGTCCCAAATATGCAAACATAGAAATAACTTTGAGATACTTAAATTTAATTGATAGTATAAACTGAATTGAAAAAACAAAGATTAGATGCCTTTATATAGGCTAGGCATCTCCTAAATTAACAAGGAAAATGAAAAACAAATTTAATTGAAAAGAAAAACAATTCCTAATAGGAAAGGAAAAACATAATCCTTATTGAAAAAGAAAAATTAAAACATAAATAATAAATATAATTTATTATTATTATTCTACTACATCAAGCTAGCAAAGGCAAAGCAAAGGATATGAGGCTTACGTTTAAGTTATTTCATTCCGTTATTTATTTGCTCCTTAAATCGTTTCTCACTTGGTTTGGTGACAAAACCAAGTGAGATTGCACCGTAGTCGTTTATTTTTGGTTTTTCATCCGATGAATACATTCCATCATTCGGTTTACGCCCATTTATCCATAATAGTTTGTGTTTAACACATTCACTTTGGATCCTTTGGACCTTAAACCTGGTTTGTCTTTTGTCAAATGGACGGATTTCTTGAATCCTTCGATAGGTGCAAAAGATTTAGTTTTATTTCTACCCGATAGACGGATGTATTAGCTTAGCATTTTCAATTAACGAGTTGAAATGGTGAGGTGAAAACCTCAACCTTGGTATTTTTATTTCGTTTACATTTCTGCTATAATTTACTTTTAAGTTGTCACAATCACCCACTGCGGAGCTAGGTTAAAATAGCACTAACCTAGACTCAAAGTTACTTTCGCACAAAGCAATTTACGGTTCGTTGTGGGTTCGACTCGGTACTTGCGCAAATGCTATACGAGCTTTGGTTCGTTCAATTGCGAGTACCTAAATTTGATACGACCAAGTAGCCTCTGATTAGCCCTGCTCTGCCCTTTTACTTGTAACCCTTTACTTTATTTTAATCTTAATGCTTTATTTTATGTTGTTTATGCTTCCTCTTCACATGGGAGGCTAAATCCTCAACTAAGGTTGAGGATATAGGCTCACCATGGATTTTATGCTTATTGTTTATACTTAAGTTATTTTACTTCCGTTATTTCATAGTAGCTTTATCGTTTCTCACTTGGTTTGGTGACAAAACCATGTGAGATTGGCTGTAGTCGTTTATTCTTGGTTTTTCGTCCGATGGATACATTCTATCCTTCAATTTATGCCCATTTATCCATAGTAGTTTGTGTCTTAACACATTCACTTTGGATTCTTTGGACCTTAAACCGTTTATGGTTTGTTTTTTGTCAAAGGGACGGATTCTTTGAATCCTTCGATAGGCGCAATAGATTAAGTCTTATTTTTAATTGATATACGGAGTATTTTAGCTTAGTGTTTTCAATTTGCATTTTTGAAATGATGAGGTGAAATCCTCAGCCTTAGTGGTTAATTTTGTTTACTTTCCTGCATTAAATTAGTTTACATTTTCGTTGTCACCAATCACCCACTCGGAACTAGGTTAAAGTAACACTAACCTAAACTCAAAGTTAATTCGTTTAAAGCAATACACGGTTCTCTATAGTTCGATCTCGGTACTTACAAACGTTATATGAACTACAGTTCGTGTAATTGCGAGTACCAAATTTGGTACGACCACAAGTCTTTTATATAATTTAATATGTCAATTGAAGCACTTTCTTCTATTTGTAAAATTTCTTTTAAAACTTTGAGTTCTGAAAATAAATCTAAACCATCAAGATCATAATCAATATCATCCTTTAGAAAACCTTCTAGATTAAGACACTTATTTTGCAAACCATCATCATCTAGTGATTTTAATTTCTTAAAATTAATTAAAAAACCAAAATTATTTTCGTATATTTGAAATTGTTCAAACCTACTTTGAATTGAAGAAATAGCTTGATCTACTATATATAAGAAATAATCAATTCTAAAGGATTTTTCAGCAGATTGTACTATCTCGTCATTAGCATTCTCATCAAACTGTTTCTTTCTACGAATTATATGTTTTTCACGAAAAGTATGTTCTATTTCCATTTTGGTTGCAATCTCTTTAGATGAAATCATAGCAATTGTAAATCCAGTTTCTCTATAGTTTTTAAAATAAGAAATAAGACATTTTAATTGATTTATAGCAACATCAATATGCATGTTTTTCGATTGTAAATTTTTACTAATAGTATTAACAGCAAATAAAATATCATACTAAATAGTCATACTTAATAAGAATTCAAAACTTTCCATCTCATAGGTTGCTAAACAATTAGCTTCACTTTTTGTTTTAGGATCTTCACTTGTGTTTGCTAATTGTAACAAAGCGTCTCTTATTTGTGGAGTTTGAAATTTTATTGCTTTTAGACTTTCAATCTGACTTTCCTAACGTGTTTGTAATAATGGCTTAAGAGTTAAACTTGACACATTATCTTGCAATATTTTCCATCGTTTTGTAGATGAAGAAAATAAAGTATATATACGTTGTACAATTCCAAAAAAAGATATAGCTTTAGGACATGAATTAGCAATATCGCATAGCACAAGATTAAGACTATGGCAACCACAAAGTGTGTAAAATGCTCTAGGATTTATATCTAATAGTCTTTTTTGCAACCCTCGTTCTTTTCCCTTCATATTAGATCCATTATCATATCCTTGCCCTCATATATCATTAATATTAAGTTTAAGTTTTTTTATTACGTCTATAAGAACATTAAAAAGATCTTCTCCAGTAGTATTATCTACTGTTATAAATTCTACAAAATACTCTTCTACTTTTATTGGATTTTTTAAAATATTAACACATCGTAGAATGAGAGACATTTGTTCTTGATGACTTGCATCCGGGCTACAATCAAATATAATTGAAAAATATTTTGCTTCTCTAACTTTTTCAATAATATTCTTTTTAATTTCTGTTGATAACAACTGTATCAATTCATTTTGTATTTTATGTCCAAGATAATGATTATGAATTTCACTACCTTGAATACGCCGAATATGTTCTTGCTGGTAGATCTTTTCATTTTGTCCTCTAAATGCCAAATTATTCTTACCAAGATTCTTTACTACAGCAATAATTCTTAATAACACTTTTTTCCAATGATCTTTTTCTCTGTTAACTTGTTCTTGAACATTTTTATCAATTGTTTTAGTTTTTAACAATCTCATTTCTAAATCAACCCAAACATTTATATTAGTAATATGTTCATTGGTTGTTTCATGACTTTTAAGTTTAGCACTAAGACTTTTCAGTCATTAGTTCCTTCATTAGCTAGTTGCATTCTATTAGGTTTTGAATTAAACAACTTGCAACAAAAACAAAATACTCTATCTAAATCTTTTGAATAGACTAGCCATTTTCTATTATGTTGCTCTCCATTTGATAATTTTCGTATATAAGATGTACTAGAAAAATGCCTAGAGTTCTCATCTTTAGGAAAATTTATATTATTGTATTTTATTGGACCATTTTCTACTAATAAATCCCTTAATTTTGCATCAATATTATTCCATTGGCTAGGGTCATAAATATTTGTAACAATAGAGATAGATATATCAATAGTATTGTCATTATCTTCTAATTTTTTTTGATGAATTTCTTGTTCATTTATGAATTTTTCACTTAAATTATCCTCAATATTTTGTTTATTGCTAATAACAAATTTATTTAGAGCTCCTCTTTGAGATTCAATAAGCTTTTCTACTTTTCTTTTCTTTTTTTAAAGTTTTTTTTATAACCAGATGCATATTTTCTAGTAGACATGTTTAATTCAAAATATTAACAAATTAAACAAACACAATTTATAAAAAAAATATTCTGACTATAAAATAAAATAAATTATAAAAATAGAACAATAGAACCTAATTTGTTAAAGGAGTAATGGAACAAATTGATCAAGCAAAAGAGCTAAGCAGCCACAAAAAAATTGAGCACCAATTAAGAAGAATGAAGAATTGAAGATGAAGGTTTTGGTTTTGTAGTGTGTTAGATTTTGAAGAAGTTAGTTTGGTATTATAAGAGCACTTGCAACAGACTCCCTATAGGAGTCTGTTTCCCTTCATTTAGGGAAAAAGAGAAAAATCACAAAAATCCCTCACAACAGAAGCCCTATATCTAACCTTCTCCATTGGGTTTCAATAGTATTTCCCAATGCATAAGGAAATACTGTAGCTGTTCCCTTCATTATTATAATGATAAAAATACTCTCCTTTCTCCTCTCTTTCGTTCTGTTGCTTGACTCTCTCTCTCCTGTCTGTCTGCTCTCACTCTCTCTCGTGTCGTGTTTATCAGGAAGGGTAATGAGAATGAAAATGAGAAGAGCAGCGATAAAGGATCTAGCTCCAATAGATCACCCCATTTGATACTGAATATGGGTTTCCGATCATTCCCCAAATCATCACCACCACCGCTGCCATTAGACTCAGCTTCTTCTTCTTCTTCTTCTTCTTCTTCTATTTTGTCTTCCCCGTCCTTGGAATCTTGGCTCAACCCATCGTTGTTCTCAGCTAATGGAACCAGAAATCTTGTGGGTTTTGTTGGGTTTTGCAGAAGAAAGAAGGGAAGCTCAGATTGTTGTGTGGGGAAGCCGAGAAGGTTCTTGGAGTTGAGCGAATTGGAAGCGGGAGTGGTGGGTGTGAGAGAGGAGTGAGCCCTCTCGGAGCTTCGGCAATGAACGGTGAACAGCAACGTCGAGAATCTGCAGGTCTGATGGTGAATGGTAGGTGCGGCGGTGACTGTCGTGGGCTGATTGCTTGGGTCTCCAATGAAGACTATTGGGCTGGTCTTCAGAGAGAGAAGAAGACGGAGACTTCAAGAAAGTAAGAAAAAAAAAGTAAAAATGAAAAGTAAACAAATATTATCTTAATGATATAGGGAATTGTTAAGGAATCTATCGTGGTGTAAATTTGTATAGGAAAACAAAAAGTAATTTGGATCCTTAAACTTAAGGAAAATGGTTGGAAAGTTGCTACTAGTGCTCTAACAAATGAACCAAAAGTAGTCATTTATTTAATATTATTATCTCTACTCCCTAGACTGACATGCAGTAGAGAGTAGAGTGTGCTTCTCATGGACTCATGTGTCCGTTGAAGAGTAATCTTGTCATATGACTTAGGAAACGTGTGTGACTGTGAGGCTAGCTTGTAGCAGTGGCTGTTAAATTTTTTATTTTTAAAGAAACGTGTAGGCGTGTAGCAGTGGTTTGGACCTGGTTTGTCATTTCCCATATATGTTGTGCTTGAGTGACTGTGACTTTGAGTGGTTGTCATAATTTTATTTTTTTTTAAATTGTTATTCATTTTTTTGTTGAGAGACGTGTGAGTCATTGGCACTCATATATATATATATATATATATATATATATATATATATATATATATATATATATTTTAAATTGTTAACAAATGGATTGTCATAATTTTTTTTTTAATTGTTGTTATTTTATTATGAGTCTTATTATATTTGGACTTTTTAAAATTACTTATTTATTATGATTAGAGAATTTAAATTCTGATAAAAAAAAATTTTTGGGTTACTATAATTTTTTTTGGGACTTATTAATTTTTTTTTTTAAATTAGACTTTATTAAAATTTTTTTTTAGGCCTTATTTTATTGGGGGCCCTAGGCGAAGGTGGCCTAGCCTTGGGCTGTAATCAGCCAGGCCCAGAGAGATAAATGATATCTCACCTTTTGCGTTGCTCTCTCCCCTCTTTTCTCTACTTGGCGACGGAAGAATTTTGTCCAGATTTAGCAGTAATGAACTACTAAAAGTCAACAGAAGTTGCTGGCCAGAGGGAACCGAGTTTGTCATGTTTTATCATAAACGTAGAGGACATCTCTGATTTCTCTTCTTTTATCTTCTGAACTTCCTCGGTTAACTCACAAAGAACCAAAATGGTTGTCACCAGCAGAGATGAAGCTCCAGCAACGCTCAAGCCGGAGTATGACAGAGCAAGTGAGTTGAAGGCATTTGATGACACAAAGCTCGGTGTTAAAGGACTTGTAGATGCTGGGGTTACTGAGATTCCTCGCATATTCTATAGTCCACCGGACGACATGGACAACTCAGCTTCTGGTGACACCGAGTTTAGTATTCCTGTCATAGATGTCCAAGGCATCGAGAAAGATGTAATAAAGCGCAAGGAGATTGTTGAAAGCATTCGCGACGCATCGGAGACGTGGGGTTTCTTTCAGCTGGTCAATCATGGGATCCCTGTGAGTGTTTTGGAGGAGATGAAGGAAGGGGCGCGTAGGTTTTATGAGCTGGATGCTCAAGTGAAGAAAGAGTTCTATACGCGCGATCCCATGAGACCGGTGGTGTACAACAGCAACTTTGATCTGTATAGCGCTCCGGCTACTAATTGGAGGGATACTTTTTATTGTCGAATGGCACCTAATCCCCCAAAGGCAGAGGACTTGCCAGCTCCATGTGGGTATGTGATTTGCAATATATAATCCACTGGATTGTTGTTAAGATCTAGCCATTTAAATTCAAAAAGATCTTATGGATTTCTGATAATCTCATTTGCTCAATCCTGAGAGTAGAGAAAGACTAATAGTGATCTGAATTTATGACCACCTAATGTGCTTTTGACTGTAGAGATATACTGGAGCAGTACTCGAAGCTGGTGATGAAGTTGGGGATTTTATTGTTGGAGTTATTGTCAGAGGCGCTTGGGCTGAACCCAAACCACCTAAATGACATCGACTGCAGTGAGGGGCTTGCGGTTGTGTGCCATTACTATCCCGCTTGCCCACAGCCAGAGTTAACAATTGGCGCAACCAAGCATGCGGACAGTGCCTTCCTCGTTGTTCTTCTACAAGACCACATTGGTGGCCTCCAAGTCCTTCATCAGGACAAGTGGGTCGACGTCCCTCCTGTGCCAGGGGCTCTAGTGGTTAACATTGGAGATCTCCTACAGGCAAGTCTTCTCATTATTCTTGTGAATTGGTGATACTCAAATCAAGAATGGTCGATCCATTTTGGCTGCAGCTAGCTAATTTACAAGTTTTTTTCCCTTTGGTTTTTCCAGCTTATAACAAACGATAGGTTTAAAAGCGTTGAACACAGAGTATTGGCAAACAGGGTAGGACCTAGAGTATCTGTGGCGAGCTTCTTCTCCACGGGTTCTCGGCCAACCTCAAAAATTTACGGACCCATCAAAGAGTTATTATCAGCAAACAATCCTCCAAAGTATAGGGAAACCACAGTGAGCAACTATGTTAAATACTACAATGAAAAAGGCCTTGATGGGACTTCTGCGCTGCCGCATTTCAGGCTCTAAACTCCGATAACAACAGATATGATTGAATAAATGGCTGCTGAGTTGGATTTCCCATTTATATTTTCCATCTAGTTTGTGAGCTAAGATAATTTGCCACTTTTCTGTAATTTATTTACTAAACAATTAAACAGTACTGGTAAGTATTCTCACTACAAAAACACGGCATTTACTAACGTGCTACTGCTCACTTTTTTTGCCACGCTACCATTTCCTAACATGTCTAAAGTTCAAACGTTAGTAAATGTTTTTTTTTTGGTTTGATATAGGGTTATCATAATTTAAAGGAGAAAAAAAAATACAATTTCTAACGTGGGATAAAACCACACGTTGGAAAATTTTACCCATTCGTGCAACGCAAATGCACACGTTAGGATTCCTTTTTTTTTTTTTGGTTTGATATAGGTTATCATAAATGAGATAGATTAGATATAGATTAGATATGTAATTTTTTTAAATGAGATTAGATATTTAATTAGGTCATATCTAATTAGATTAGATATTTAATGAGATGAGATTAGATATTTTTTGAAATGAGATTACATATTTTTGAGGAGAATAACAAAAAAAATGAAAATCATTTCCTAACGTGTCATTGGATGAAACGTTAGTAAATGTTTTTTTTTTTTTTGGTTTGATATAGGGTTATCATAATTTTAAGGAGAAAAAAGAAAAAAATACAATTTCTAATAATGGGATAAAACCACACGTTGGAAAATTTTAGCCCATTCTAACGTGCAATGCAGCCACGTTAGGATTCCTTTTTTTTTTTCTTGGTTTGATATAGGGTTATCATAAATGAGATAGATTAGATATAGATTAGATATGTAATTTTTTTTAAATGAGATTAGATATTTAATTAGGTCATATCTAATTAGATTAGATATTTAATGAGATGAGATTAGATATTTTTTTTGAAATGAGATTACATATTTTTTGGAGGAGAAATAACAAAAAAAAAAAATGAAAATCATTTCCTAACGTGTCATTGGATGAAACGTTAGTAAATGTTTTTTTTTTTTTTGGTTTGATATAGGGTTATCATAATTTTAAGGAGAAAAAAAGAAAAAAATACAATTTCTAACGTGGGCTAAAACCACACGTTGGAAAATTTTAGCCCATTCCTAACGTGCAATGCAGCCACACGTTAGGATTCCTTTTTTTTTTTTTTTTTTCTTGGTTTAATATAGGGTTATCATAAATGAGATAGATTAGATATAGATTAGATATGTAATTTTTTTTAAATGAGATTAGATATTTAATTAGGTCATATCTAATTAGATTAGATATTTAATGAGATGAGATTAGATATTTTTTTTGAAATGAGATTACATATTTTTTGGAGGAGAAATAACAAAAAAAAAAAAAATGAAAATCATTTCCTAACGTGTGGCTGCATGCCACGTTAGTATTTTCCTAACGTGGAAGGTTAGGAAATGTGTTTTCAAAAATTGTTTTTTATATGAGATATTATTTATATTGTTACTTAATTAGGCTATATTAATTAATTAGATTAGATATGTAATTTTTTTTAAATGAGATTAGATATTTAATTAGGTCGTAACTAATTAGATTAGATATTTAATGAGATGAGATTAGATTTTTTTTTTTGAAATGAGATTACATATTTTTGGAGGAGAAATAGTCATTGGATGAACGTTAGTAATTGTGTCCCATTTCCTAATGTGTCATTAGATGAAACGTTAGTAATTGTGGATTATTTAAAAATAAAAATTGAAATTATCATTTCCTAACGTGTCATTGGATGAAATGTTAGTAATTGTCCCATTTCCTAACGTGTCATTGGATGAAACGTTAGTAATTGTGTCCTATTTCCTAACATGTCATTACATGAAACGTTAGTAATTGTGGATTATTTAAAAATAAAAATTTGAAATTCCTTTTTCTTAACGTGTCATTAGATGAAACGTTAGTAATGGGAGATTATTTAAAAATAAAAAATTCAAAACTCCATTTGCTAACGTGTCATTAGATGACACGTTAGTAATGGGGATTATTTAAGACAAAAAAAAGAAGAAAAAATACAAGTTCTAACGGTCATAATGGCCACACGTTAGATTCCATTGGCGTTAATATAGTGTTATCATAATTTTAAGACAAAAAAAGATAAAAAAAAAAAATACAAGTTCTAACGTGTCATAATGGCCACACGTTAGGATTCCTTTTTTTTGGGGTTTAATATAGTGTTATCATAATTTTAAGACAAAAAAAAAGATAAAAAAAAAAAAAACAAGTTCTAACGTGTCATAATGGCCACACGTTAGGATTCCTTTTTTTTGGGGTTTAATATAGTGTTATCATAATTTTAAGACAAAAAAAAAGATAAAAAAAAAAAAAAAACAAGTTCTAACGTGTCATAATGGCCACAGGTTAGGATTCCTTTTTTTTTTTTTTTTTTAATACAGTGTTATCATAATTTTAAGAAAAAAAAAAACAGATTACAAATCCTAACGTGGGGCACTATGCCACACGTTAGAAAATGCAGTTTTGAAAATGGCCAGCTGGCCTGCACCCCCGCCTACCCTTCCCCCCCTTTTTTTTCCCTTCTCTTCTTTTCTTCCCCCATTCTTTCCCTCTCCCGCGATAGCTCTGTCTCCTCTCCTGCACCTCACTCCTCCCTGCAGCTCCGGTGACCCTGCTGCTCCGGCGTCCTCCTGTCTCCCGCCATTAGTAGATTCTTTAGATTAGGGACAGAATCTGTAGTTACCATTAGTAGATTCTGTAGCTTAGGGACAGAATCTGTTGTTACAATTTTTTTTTTCCTTAATAGCTGTTTGGATGTCAGTTAGAAATATTTTATTTTTCTCTTTCTACGCTGCTTTTGAAAAGTGTAAATATGTATATTTCTTTTACATTTATTTTCAGGTTGAAGCTTTGTCTTCTGGGTCTAGGGCATTGCCCTCATCAGTCACAGCCAAAGTGAGCACTGGTTAGCGACTCTCTTAAATTAATTTTATTTCTTCTGGTTTGTTTTGTTCCATTTATGCGGCTTGCAGCTTCTCCAAATTATCTGCTATTTTTCCCAAAGCCCAGAGGTCCCTACTCTTCATGGACCGACTCTGCCTCTCTCTTGTATTCTGATTCAAAAAGATTTATTTGCAATCACTAACATAAAAACACAGATAAGGAATCAGTTCTTCTTTGACAGTGAAGAAAAAGTTTGAATTTTTTCTACATCCCAGCACCTGCCTTAAGTGTTTCTACCCAGTAACTGATCTTATTGCCCATTGGGTCACATCGTTTTGGTTGTAATTTATGATGATGATGATTTCAAGTCAAGTGTTATTTGACTAACTGCATATCTCTCACTTTCTGTGCTCGAAGATGAACCATCAATGGGACTACCCAAGCTATCTGTCAAATTTTTTCTTCATGCCGGCGGAAATTTTTCTTTGCTTATGCCCTATGTTTTATTTTGTATCAGGTACTAATAGCTGCTTTCCGCAAAATCCTCAAAGCTACTTGGAATGCAAAAGAAAGGTTTCCTCTCTGTCTCTCCCTCTCTCTGTCTCTCTCTCTCTCTCTCATTAATTCTATAGTTATATCCTATATGACTTCAGAATTATTATGATTGCTTGTTCTGCTCATTTGCTGGAACTATGGAATCTGTAGGCTGTGGATGTTCCCGATGTCTTCCTTGTCAATGGCAGAAGAAGTCCTTGGTCAGATATCTGGTTACAATGTTGAGGTGATAACTTGTGCCCTTTTGAAATGCTGTATAGTTGGGCTGCTGCAGTGATGGTTTATTTTGAATTTGTACAATCTAAAAGTTTTTGTTTTCCTCTCATGTTTTAATGTCTTAATAGTAATGTTTGTCAGGAATTTGTGAATGTGTGGATTGTGTTCTGTTTTTTGTTTGGGTTACCACATTTTTTATTTATTTGATATTTTTTTGCAGGTGGAGAACATAGATCGCTTGGTGCATCATGCCATTGCTGCTGCCTCTGCTCTTCCGGATCTTCGAGGTAAGATTAATGTGTGTATAAAATTGATTGCTACAGTTAGGTTTGTAATAGATTTGTTGGTACATCACATGTGCTTTGACAATTTTCAAATACTACATTATTTTCTTTCAGATTGCTTAATCTATGCCATTGTACTTTTCTGTCATCGAATTCAGTTGAAAGTTTATTACTGACCAACATAGAAACATGCATTTTGGTAGATAAAGCGTGTCATGTAAATTTGATTTTATGCTGAATGAGAGAACACAGCTTTGAGGCTGCATTTTGATTTCAGTAAATACATATTTCGGCATTGTTCGAAAGTAATATTTTATATACATTTTTGGGTTACCTTTTTCTTCTTGCACAGTTTCTGAAGATTTTTTTTTCTTTCTTTGGTGCTTTATTTCAAGACCGATATGACGGGATGCCTAACCATGTTGAATCTAAGCTTTTGCCTTTTCAGTGTGATGGTGTTAGGTATGTAGTGGATTTGGATATTTGTCCTCATTGGACTACTGTTATTTAACATGCATTAATTATTTTCCCCAGGAACATGATGAAGTTTCTCTATTACTTCATTATCACTGAACTATGGTAATTTTTGAAACTAATATGCGTTTTTATAAGTTTTTTTCAGGTTTATCTTGCAGCATGGAGGGCGTGTTCTCCTAGCAGATGAAATGGGACTGGGAAAGACTTTGCAGGAAATTGATTCTCACTCGAACCATTTCTAGTCTTCAATGTGATTTAAGCATGTATATTGAGTTCATGTGTCTTTTTCAGGCTATTGCTGTAAGTGCATGCATCCGTGATTCGTGGCCTGTCCTTATTCTTACACCTTCCTTACGTCTGCATTGGGCTTCAGTAAGTGTTTTGTTAACTTCATATTTCAGATTTTGAAGATGGTTTCTGCCCAGAGTGCATTTGATCTTCTTCTTCTTTCTTTTATTTTGTTTTTTGTTTTTTTTTTTAATTTTGTTTTTCTTTTCCTTTTCAGATGATTCAACAATGGCTGGATATTCCTCCATCAGATATACTTGTATGTTGTCTGAAGTCCCTTTCTAAAATTTTTTGGTTACTTTTTCTTTTGTTGTCGAAGCTGGAATCTTAAGCACGTTAGTAATTGAAAAAAAAAAAGCATTAAAGCCACAAGCAGCTGTGCACAAAAAAAAAAAATATATACATTTACTAACGTGTATGGTTACCACGTTAGTAAATGTAAAAAAATAATACCAATTACTAACGGTGTGTCTATAGCTAACACGTTAGTAAATGAAAAACCATTACTAACGTGTCCATTCCTAGCACGTCACTAAATGAAAAACGATTACTAACGTGTCTATAAGTGCCACGTTAGTAAATGGAAAAACAAAAGCTATCTATATGCTACCACGTTAGTAAATGGATGTTTTTTGTTTTTTTTAACTTAAAAACAAGGGCTAACGTGTGTATAGTTGGCACGTTAGTAAATGTAAAAAATTTCCTAACGTGTCTATATACTACCACGTTAGTAAATGGAATTTATTATTTTATTTTTTATTTTCCCATTTGCTAACGTGTGAACAGTAACACGTTAGTAAATGCTAACGTTCTACATGCATGACACGTTAGGAAATTTCCATTTCTAACTGCTAGTTTACCAACGTGTTAGAAACGTTAGAAACAGTATGTACGGCCCATTTACTAACGTGTCAGATACCTTAAAACGTTAGTAAATGAGCGTTAGTAAATGACATCTTTTTTGTGGTGTCTGGCTTCCTATTTTGGTGAGTAGCTGTGTGTTATTATTAATAGAGTAAGTATATATAAGAGAAACCTACTACTTCTCTATCTTATATCTATTTCTTGATTATCTTGATGATATTTATCTCTTTCATCCTTCTCCTTGGTGCATACTCCTTTGTTTAGAATGAAAAGACAGGGTTATTAGTTATCGTTATTGGTTAAAATCACCAACCATATATAAGAGAAACCTACTACTTCTCTATCTTATATCTATTTCTTGATTATCTTGATGATATTTATCTCTTTCATCATTCTCCTTGGTGCATACTCCTTTGTTTAGAATGAAATGACAGGGTTATTAGTTATCGTTACTGGTTAAAATCACTAACCCTAAACTTCGATAACAACAGGTATATATGATCGAATAAATGGCTTCTGAGTTGGATTTCCCATTTATATTTTCCATCTAGTTTGTGAGCTAAGATAATTTGCCACTTTTCTGTAATTTATTTACCAAACAATAATACTTGTAAGTATTCTGGCTTCCTATTTTGGTGAGCAGCCGTGTGTTGTTATTAATAGAGTAAGTATATATAAGAGAAACCTACCACTTCTCTATCTTATTTCTATTTCTTGATTATCTTGATGATATTTATCTCTTTCATCCTTCTCCTTGGTGCATACTCCTTTGTTTAGAATGAAAAGACAAGGTTATTAGTTATCGTTATTGGTTAAAATCACTAAACATATATAAGAGAAACCTACTACTTCTCTATCTTATATCTATTTCTTGATTATCTTGATGATATTTATCTCTTTCATCATTCTCATTGGTGCATACTTTTGTTTGGAGAATGAAAAGACAGGGTTATTAGTTATCGTTATTGGTTAAAATCACTAACCATCGGAAAAAAAAAAAACAGTGTTGTTTCTATAGTAATATTATAATATCAAAATTTAATTGTAATTTTAAGAGGTAACTTTACTTAATCCCCTGAAATATTGTATATTTTGAAACACTTTTTCAATGTTTAAAATCTCTTATTTTAGTGTGCTAAACTTCCATTTCATTCTAATATCTCCCTTTTGTTAAATATTGGGGTTAAGACAGTAACAATGATAAAAAAAAATCTTTGTACCTCTAAACGAGAATGAAAAGATGACTTTACATTTCTTTTTAACTTTTGAAATGAGAATTGATTTTGTACCTACCGGATTTATTGTTGCAGAAAATATTGGTGAAGCTGACATGTTTGAGAAAGCCTTTTATTTATTTAGAATAGTAATGAGAATTGATTGGTGTAAAATAAATGAGAATGAAGTTTTAAATTACTTGGTAATTTAATGAAAAGAATTTGACAATTTTTTGAAGAAAAATGAAAAGAGAAAAGAAAAGGCTTGCTAAACACGGCACCTACTAAAAGTCACTTGGAAACCGACAATCTTTCCTCGTGTTCGTGTATAATAATTAAATCAAGTGGCAGCTCAACATCTTACGATATTTTTTCTCCCAGATGGTGCATTTGCTTTTGTCCAGACTATAATTGGCATCAGAATTAAGGGCTTCAAGTTCTAGTGGGTGCGCGTGCATATATCGTTGTCAAATTGCTTTCTTCACATTTATGGACGGTCAATCTCTTTATACAAACTGATCGGCTAAATTTGTATACCATTTGAGCAGAACCTCACAGAAGAACCAAAATGGACGTCGTCACCAGCAGAGATGAAGTTCCAGCAACGCTGAAGCCAGACTATGACAGAGCAAGTGAGTTGAAGGCTTTTGATGACACAAAACTCGGCGTCAAAGGACTTGTAGATGCTGGGGTTACTGAGATCCTTCGTATCTTCCATCACCCGCATGATGACTTGGACAACTCAGCATCCGGTGACACCCAGATTAATATTCCTGTCATCGATCTCCAAGGCATCGGCAAAGATGTAATAAAGCGCAAGGAGATTGTTGAAAGCATTCGTGATGCATCGGAGACGTGGGGTTTCTTTCAGCTGGTCAATCATGGGATCCCTGTGAATGTTTTGGAGGAGATGAAGGAAGGGGTGCGTAGGTTTCATGAGCAGGATAATCAAGTGAAGAAAGAGTTGTATACGCGCGACCCCATGAGACCGGTGGTGTACAACAGCAACTTTGATCTGTATAGCTCCGGCGACTAATTGGAGGGATACTTTTTTTGTCAAATGGCACCTAATCCCCAAAACCCAGAAGATTTGCCAGCTGCATGCAGGTATATATGTGATTTATTTCCAATATTATATAATCGATCCACTGGATTATTGTTGAGATCTGGGCATATAAATTCAATGGAAAAATCATCTTTAGTCCTATGTTTTTTGTTTTTAAAATTTATTATTATTATTTTTATAAATAAAAAGTAAAAGTATTAATATACATATATATGGGTGTAGAGATATACTGGAGCAGTACTCGAAGCTGGTGATGAAGGTGGGGATTTTATTGTTCGAGTTATTATCAGAGGCACTTGGGCTGAACCCAAAGCACCTAAATGAGATTGACTGCAGTGAGGGGCTTGCGATTCTGGGGCATTACTATCCGGCTTGCCCACAGCCAGAGTTAACAATGGGCACAACCAAGCATGCAGACAATGACTTCGTCAATGTTCTTCTACAGGACCACATTGGTGGCCTCCAAGTTCTTTACCAGGACAAGTGGGTCGACATCCCTCCGGTGCCAGGGGCTTTAGTGGTTAACATTGGAGATCTTCTACAGGCAAGTCTTCTCATTTTTCTTGTGAATTGTTATTGACTTATTGTTGGAACATGATTCTTACCGATTCATTTTTGAAATATTATCTTAATGACAGATGTTCCATTAATAAAAATGTTATATTTTTAAAATAATTAAAAAAATAAACTAATTTAAAATTAAAAAAAAAAATACAAAATTAAGGAGTGATTGAACCACCTCATGGGTGGCTTGTGGTGGCTTGTACCTCTTTCTTCTTAAAAAAAAAAATTAGTTTTAATTTTATACATACTTGTGCAATGTGTATGCATTGACAAAGGTCTTTAGAGTAAGAGGGGTAAAAAGTCCATAATGGCATGGGCTTGGACAAGAATTCTGAAATAGAGACAAAAATGCAAAGTGTGAGCTTTAATAGGGAGATAATTGATATAGAGGAATCTTTTAATATGCCCATAATATATCATGTTGAGACACCACTCAACCCAAAAGTTTAAGTCTATGAGTTTGAGTCCAACTATGCTATATTAACCATTCAATCTTATGACACATTTCTAACATGAGACTCAATCTTTTTACATTCACATGTATAAACTTAACAATTTTTTCCTCACGTATGAGTTTGCCACCACATTGCTATACTCCACCTCAAACGAAAGCTTTTTTTTTTTTTTCCTTATTTATTTTTATTTTCTTCTTATCCGCCATTTCTAGGGTCATGTGGGTTTGTTTGTGCCATGCACCCTTGTCATACTCTGGAGACTTTCATTTAATTTATGTCCATGTCATGAATCTTTGCCCTTATTCCAAGGACCTCATCCATGCTTTGCACCTCCACTTACACTTACACTTGCACTATCATACATGGATTAAGGTCAAAATAAAGTTTATTCACTTGCATTTTTGAAGGATCATAAATGTAATACATGATTCTAACTTACTCGGTTGCGGTGCAGATAAATTTCTTTTGTATTTGTCAATTTTGATGCTCTAAAATCAAGATTAATGATCCTTTCTGGCTGCAGCTAATTTACAAGTTTTTTTCCCATTGGATTTTCCAGCTTATAACAAACGATAGGTTTAAAAGCGTTGAACACAGAGTATTGGCAAAGCCGGGTAGGGCCCCGAGTATCTGTGTCGAGCTTCTTTTCCACGGCTGCTCTGCAAACCTCAAAACTTTATGGACCCATCAAGGAGTTATTATCAGAAGACAATCCTCCAAAGTATAGGGAAACCACAGTAAGTGACTATGTTGCCTACTACAGAAAAAAAGGCCTTGATGGGACTTCTGCGCTGCCGCATTTCAGGCTCTAAACTCTGATAATAGAGAATCAGAGATGAATAAATGGTTTGAGTAGTGAAGTTTATGCCATGTTTGAAGGCCAAATCAAATCTTTCGCATATGTATCCTTAAATAAATGGGTCTTAAAGCGATGACTACTTCTTAGTCTTTTTATGTTTAATTGGTATATTAATTATCAAAATAATTTACTTTCAATGAAGTTGAAAAACATTTATGCTGAATTAACGGATATTTAAATATAAGCAAGCAATCATCAAAATATGAAAAATCATACACAAAGATTTTGGTGATGAAGAGAAAACTTTTTATAAACCGTTTTAAAAGTAAAACTTCTCCAGGACAGCCAAATACAAGAAATCACTATCAAAAGATTATCTAGAGATTACAGGTGTTAGGAACACATAAATCGATGGAAGACATTGACTCTATAAGATCGACAAGCCTTCAACTCATCTCCTTCCTCACAATCTTTTTCAACATGATTCTCTTTTATCGGACCATTCCGATAGGGTTCTCAATGACGCTCACAAATCAACTAACAAAGATCCTCTAAGAGGAACAACAAGGCTCACAATAACTCTCTCTAAGCATAGCCTTTCAAGAACTCTCTGGGGTGAAAATTCGTACTTCTAACTTTTTATAGAGGTGTGTTTATAATAGCCTACAATCCTTAGACCTAGGACACAATTTGAAATCATTTAAAAGCTTGATTCTGAGGGTGTCTAGATAGGTTAATGGGTCTTCGGACAAGGCTTTATGAGCGTAAACTAAGTTTTGGTGTTATTGTTCTAGGTGACTCAAATATTTAACTAAACATAAGTAGCTTAGTTAAATAGTTAATTTGGACTTTAGGTCACTAGGATCAGCCAAAAGGGTATTTTGGAAATTTGTCATCTGGTTTGTCTTTTAGTGCAAACGTACGCTAGGGTTGGCAGATGTACACTTTTGTCTTTTAGTGTCGGATGTACGTTGTTGTCTGTAGTGTGGACGTACGGTGGCCCCACCGTATGTACGCTCTACAAATAGTATAATCGTACTATGTGAATAGTACAGCGGATGCATGTCACTTTGACGGACGTACACGACACTATTCACAGAATACACTGGGTAATACCTAATCGTACAAAACAGTTTTTGGACCGCTGTTGAAAGGTGCGGATGTACGCCCTTAGGATCGGATGTCCGCTACTTTTTGGCCCTATAAATACCCCCTCGCCCATTTCACACCTATTACGCCCCTTAACCCCCCTCTTCACACCTAGCTGCTGGTAGGCCATTTTGTGAGTGTTTCAGTGTTGTCGGAGGAGGAAGTCTCAAGGTTTCGCTTCAAGGAGGTAATGCTTGGTTCCTTAGCTTTTTAAATATGTAGTTATGCTGCTCGATTATAGTTCTATGTTGCTAGTTGTAGTTGTTAGCTTAAGTTATGCTTTAATCTTACTTAGGCTAGCATTTTGTTAAGCATAACATTGTTTTTTTGCATTGAGGTTTCGATCTGTATTAGGAGGCCTTAGGGAGCCTTTGTTGGCCTTAGGAATCGAAGAATAGGCGGACAATGGAGAGAAAATGAGTTTCTCCCTGAAAGACATCAGAGCGGATGTACGGTCTCGTGACCGGACGTATGGCCCTTCATGTCATAGTAGACATACGGACCCAAGCCCGGATGTACGGTCAGTGTGTGACAGGAAAACCTTATTTTCACCAGCCGTCCCATAACTCATATTTCCTTGTTGTAGAGTTGTGCTTTAGTAGAAATAAAACTGATGATAGGTCTTTTCTCAGTATTCGAGGTTATGAAGCCTCAAAGGAATTACATGGAGGAGCTTTATGCCCCGAGTGACTACAAACTCACATGGATGCTTTGTTGTTTCTTTTCCTGTATTGCATATCTATTTTGTATATATCAAATATGCCTATTTTGTAACTCTCATGAAATACATTTTGGAACTACAGGGAACTCTCTTTTGTAAAAAGTGTGTCTGTTAACAAAATAATAATGAGACTTGTAAAACTGTGCATGTAAATGACTGATAAGACTAATTGCATCGTATGACATGGTACACCGGTATGTGCGGTATAATGGTCATAGGTTTACTATACGGGTTAGCTTTATGGTCAATATGTGCGTGTGTAAGGGCTTTGGATCCAATGACTTGTGACCAATGATGCAGCCATTCTTAATGGATGGTCACTATAGGACGGACGTCATTAGCGGTGTGGGTCATCCGAGGTCAAACTCGGTCTTATTGCTAGTGTTACGTATAGTATGTTTCATGCAATGGCTGGGGTATCGGCATTGTACTACAAGTCCCTCGGGATAGCGTCAACCCTGCTGAGAATGGGTAATATCTCAGGTAGATCATATTATTGAATTATTACTGTTACTCATGATTATAAGTATATATTATATTATATATATCACCTGCATGATAACTGTTATCTCATAATGTTGCCTGTGTTTTATAAATAAAAGAATCCATAAATTAATGACGGGTACGTCATGTGGATTTCTACTCACTAAGCCGTCGAACTTATCCTTGTATTATTTTCCTTTTTTCTCCATATATACAATTATATTGTTATAGATAGTGGATACGGTGAAGCATCCGATTCTTGTAGAGGATTCGATCTAGGAGATGCTTGAGGACTTACTGCAAGCTTAAGGGTACTTTTGAGTTAAGTTGTAGACATTAGGACTTGATGCATGCTTACTTGCATATTAAGGTTTAGTATGGATCCCTTGTACTGATGTATATAGTATGATTTATGTTGCTTAGATGATCTTTGGTTAGATGCTCTAGTTATATTGATTAATGTTTATAGAACTTTATTACTTCCGCTGCTTAGTATCCTCTGTTTTTTGAGGAGTAGAGGTCTCGAAGGTCTTGTTCGGAGTGGAACAAGGCTGGGAGATGAATCATGGAATTAATTACCAGTTAATTAATTCTAGGGCATTACATGTTCAGACAGGGGGAAAACCTGTCCGGATAGGGCCTAGAGAGGGTGAAAATTAGTAATCTGGAAATTTCTATCGGTCCTTGATCAATAGCTTTGATTGATGGATGTTTATGGTCCGATTGAGCTGAAACTTTGTAGGAATGTTCATGACATGCAAATCCTCATTGTGAATGGTGGAGATTGGAATTCTGAGCATTCTATATCAGTGTTTGAGTCTGTAAACAGTAACCTCTTCATTTTGTAACGAATTAAGCAAACAAAAAAACTAACAAACTCCCTTTGGCAATTTGGTGACAAAAACCAATATGCCGAGACATCCCATCATCTTCCATATTTACTCCCCCTTTTTTGTCACGGAATGACGAAAGGTCTTCATGTTTTCTGAAACACTCACAAAATACATCAAGGTATATGTGGAACAGAAATACACAAATAAACCTCATGATCAAGATACAAGAAAATGCATGAAGTAAAATGTAAGATCATGAAGCCACAATAGCAAAAACTCCCCCTCAATGTATGACTCATTTATCAACAAGAAACTAGAAAAGAACACACATGTTTCTACCCTATAAATGTCAAATGAACACACATAATACATACATCAATGACTCATGTATTTCACAATGAATATCCCAAACATGCTCCAAATATGCAAAATATATATAAGACTAGAAATGACAAGAAACTCATATTGCTTAAACCAAGCAAAGAAAATGTTCCATTCAACCCATACTTATGTGGTGTGTGAGCCATTCAATGAGAAAAAATCAACTTACAAAATGAGGAGAAATTTTCACCACCATGAGGTTTTGACAAGTATATCAAATCATAAGTCAAACCTTATCATACTAGGACCTAGTGTAATGTCTCCAAAATTATCCTTGGCTAATTCGGTGGAATCATTGACAATTTAACCCATTTAGGTCAACTTGTGACTAAATGGGAAATCGCCCCTCTATAATTATTAGAGTAATGCAAGGAAAGGTGAATAAATATGAGAAAACTATTATTCATCAAGTAAGAACATGGAGCAACTAAGAAATAATGATAAACCTGTAACAATAGGCAAGTCCTAAATTACACAGGTAGTAGCAGCCTTGTCACTCCCAGAGTATTGAGTCAAGTTACCTAGAGAATAATAATCGCGTAAGTCTAATGACTTAGTAAGCAAACCTTACAATATAGGTATGACATGAGTCCAATTTAATATAAGTAAATGTGCAATTTTGAGTAATGATAAAAAAGAGGCATTACTTTTATTAGTACACCATTTAGTAGGTTTCTGGGTTTTTCAAAGATCATGGTATACTACTGGTGATAATTACCTCAATATTTTAAGGGGTTTGCTATGGGTTCTCCCTGTAGTGTTCTCCTGATGTTCTCTCAATCTTACATAGAACATGATTTAAGAAAAAATAAAATTTTAGTACCTTTTTTGGCTAACAGATTAATTTTTATGAGTTAATAGTTAGGTTTTAATGCTTAAAAATTGTTTTTGGATTCAAAACTAAAATCTAAGGGTGGAAGGTTAACCTTTTAGGATTGATATCACTTAAAATGGATTTGATCATCCTAAATTCGATGCTAATGCCTCAATTTTGGTGCTAATGTCTCACAAATTTTGTGCTAATGCCTCAAATTTGGTGTTAATGCCTAAAAAAAGGGTGGTGGAGGTCACTACAATTTTATTTTTTCTTAAATCATATTTTATGTAAGACTGGGAGAACGTTAGGAGAACCTACGGAGAGAACCCTTAGCATTTTCATAGGAAAATCTAATGCTTTATGGGTCATAACTCTTATATATGATCTATCCGAGATATTACCCATTCTCAGCAAGGTTGGCGCTGTCCCGAGGAACTTATAGTACAATACCGGTGCCCTAGTCATTGCACGCTACCGTACATAACACTAGTGGCACGACCTAGTCTGACCTTAGGTAGCCCACACCGCTAATGACGTATGTCCTGTATTGACCAGCCATTAAGAATGGTTGCACTCTGGTCATGAAACCATTGGATTCAAAGCCCCCATATAACACACACATTTGATCATAGTATGAAGTTTATATAGTAAGCCCATGACCATTTATACAGCACGTACTGGCGTACAAAGTCATACAATGCATCTTATCAACCAATTCATAATGCAATTTACCAAGTAATTATGAAAATAAATATGCTCATATCATACTCGTGGCCAGTCAGCTGACATATCCCATGTTTTTAAGTAAAAAGGTTGTAAAGATTTACTTACCTCGCGCACTTGAGTGAATCCTCTGACAAAGTTAAGTCATGTTATAATAGATACAAGACATCATTACTCTAAGCCTTACATAACCTAGAAACATGGCTAAGCTAAAGTGTACACGTGCGAAACTCAAAAATTGGTGCTCTACCCACTGACCGTAAGTCCGGCCCCGATAGCATACGTTCGCTCAATAAGTTAAGCACACCTTTAAGTTTTCGAATAACACTTGATTCCTACATTCTTTTTAAACCTCTAAGCCTCTTCTAAGCTAACAAAAGAGTGCATGCAACGTAAGAAATCCCAACACAATAAACTTTAAAGATCTTTTGAAAACATTAACACTTTTAAGGAATGTTTAATGAATACTTTGGAAATCTTAACAAGGCATAAACTAGGAGGTAAAACAATTCTGAAATATAAAGGATACAGAGCTTACCCTGAAGATAAGCAAAGACATAGGCTCCTCATTGCAAAACTTCCACCAAACTCACAATTCTCTCAAGATATGAGACTTTCAATTCTAGCAACCTAGGGGCGTGCCAGAGCTCTAAATGGGTGTGTAGAAGAAAAAGAGGGAATGAGTATTTATAGAAGAAGCTCTCCACCAACTCTCTGAAAAAGTAGCGGACGTCCGCTAATCCTAGTGTACGTCCGATACTATCTGTCTAGCGGTCCAAAGGGTGTCTCGTACATTCAGGTATTATCCGAAGGGTATTTCAAAAAGTAGAGTATGTCCGTGTGGTCCTGCATACGTCTGCTGTACTATTTACAGAGTGTATGTCCGGTGGTCCCTACGGGTATGTCCGCTCAACCTAGCGTGCGTCCGCTCCTAGAAGGTTAGTGTTTGGCTTCTATTTTCTAAGGGATTAAGTCTTGTTGGGTTAACATTAAGAGATTAGGTCTTTGTTAAAACAATTTTATTGAAAATTTTGTTAACCTCTTTTGTAAAAAAGTTTTTGAATAATTAAAAAATGTTGTTTTTATCGGCGTATTACATCTAGCTACTCTTATCCTATACATTTCTCTTTGTACAACAATTTGCATAAGTTTGACACAGTGAAAGAAATTCCTTTTGGGATATGATTTTTTGATTTTATTTGTTTCACTATTTTGTTTCTTTCTCTCTATGAGAAAGTGTCCTTAAACTTTGGTACTAATCACAAAAGAAAGCAGAATTTATTAGCCCTAAGTTCAACTAGCATATGGTCAAAAAATATGACTAGTAAACCTCATATGGTTACCTAATAGACCTTACAAATAAAGTTAAGCAAAATATCAATTTAAGCTTAAATGTGCACAAGAGATATAGCATAGGCAAAAACATACCACAAAAGCTCAAGCTTTAGGTAACCACAAAAACAAGTCCATTGAATTTTTTTTTTCATCTCATGCATATTAAGAACATTCCAAGATGCAAGGAATTAAATCCATGAAAGCAACATGGGAAATTATTGGATTATCTAGGTGCATAAGACAAAAGAAAGACAAGAAAACAACCAAATAAATTTTTTTGTCTTTTTACAAAAATTTTAACCAAAAAAAAAAATGCACACACAAACAAAAATTAAACAACAATAAAAAAATGCAAAACAAAAATAGCATGCTCTAGGAAATGCAAAGAAATGCAAGAAAAACAAGGCATGTTATTGACTCACCTAACATAAAGTGAGTTCACTGCCACTCCCCCTTAAAGGGTGAATGGTTTCATCCTTCCTAACCCACACTTGAGTGATCTTAGATCTAGGTTTATGACTTTGCTCAAAATTATCTAACTTAGATAACACTTTTCTAATCATTATGACCAAACCCTTACTTTCCTTCCTAGAATAGGAATTTTCACTTTTATGCTCATGGGATTTCAAATCAAAACACTTTGGTCGAATATGACCAACCTTTCCACAATGATGACAAGTGGGCACAAACCTTTTAGAAGGTAATTTTCTAGGAGGATGCATGACTCTAGGCTTAGGGTAAGATGCATGAGGCTCATTTGGAATTTTTCTTACCTCTCTTACCTTGATTAGTCGGAGCAACTATTGGCTTTCCTTCACCTGAAGATTCTTCTACTTTAATTGGTTTAACAAAAATAATCTCTAAAGAAGAAGCACGGTTAGAAGATAAGGAGGCAGTTTTATCAAATCCTAAACTAGATCTGTCACTAGAACACTTTTTAACATGCAATATTTGATTAAGCTTTTCACTGGAGAAAGTACTCAAGTGATTTCTAGTTTCAATTAGATCATTTTGAAGGGATTTATTTTTAGCAATTAACACATGGTTTTCATATTTAAGAGTATTGCAAACAATATGTGAATCACTCAAATTTTTGAACAAAAGAGGGTGTTTGGTAAACCCCATCACACTCCCCCACAAAGAATAACAATGCATTGTTCATGAATTAAAAAAAAAAAATGATTGGTATGGGAAAATGAAAAAGTGGTATTGAAAAGTGGAAAAAATGGGTTTGCAGTGATTTTTTTTTATTTGAATAGTAAATGATATAATATAAAAAGTGAATGATTTGATATGTTTTTTTTTTGGGAAAAAATGAAGTGAATAGTGTGGTGGAATGTGGGGGAATGTGTTTGCCAAATAAGGCCAAATTATCCCTCTCAAGTTCAAGATTCTTTACATCTTTAATAATTTTTAGGTTAATATTTCTAAGCACATAAATTTTTTCCATCAAATTGTTAATGGCGTATTGAAGATAACTAACCCCTTTTGATTCATTATCAAATGCAGACTTAACATTTGATTGATTAGAATCATCATAATCATAAGATGCAACAAATGCTATATAATTAGGAGTTTCTTCCTCATCAGTGTCACCCAAGGTAATATTGAAGGCTTTTTGATCTTTTGACTTATTAATCTTGAGGTTAGCACAATCCTTGCGCACATGACCATAGCCACTATTAAAATAATGGTTAAATGATTAAATTTATCTTTTCTTATCAGCTTAAGCTTTTGGAATAACTATTAATTTATAATGATATCAGAGCAATTTGGTTAACACCTTATGATCTTGGTTTTTTTTTTTTTTCTTTGATTGCTGCGTAGCCCGTGTGGGCTATGCTCACACAAGCAGTGCCTTGTTGCCATCTCTTCCTTTAGTTTGTTGCCGTCTCTTCCTTTAGTTTAACAATAAAATCTAAGAGCCATATATTTGGCTACTTTCAAATCTGACCATGAATTTGCGGTAAAATGCAATTCGCTGTGAAATCTTACTGTCCATTAGTGGTTTTGTGGCAAGATTCAACTGCCCCTTGGTATTTATGGCAAGATCCGACCGTCCCTTTGTAATTTGCAGTGAGATCTGACCGCCCCTTGGTGTGTTGTAGCAAAATTCGACTGCCCACATGCAGTGGTTAATGGCAAGATTCAACCATCCGTTGTTGTTTTTGACGAATTTTCAATCGAAATTGAAGCTTTTAACACATTTTTCTTGTTCATGTTTTTATTTATATAAGTCTATATTTATATTGTGAACTTCAAGCTAAAACGCATTGCATACTTCACGCCATTTTAGCTTGAGGTGGAATATTAAAGAAACAAATTTAGAAAATCTTGATTTATTGTGTAGTAAATCTCAGAAGTCAAAAAGGTTGACTATGCATGATTTGGGCCTTGATTCAAGGGATGTGCTCTCTCTCTACTTAAGTCTATATAATAGACTACTTGTAAGCAGAAAATATTGTGAAATAAAAAGAATCCCTTATTCTTCTAGAATTCTAACATGGTATTAGAGCCAAATGTTATAGGATCGAATCTTGACTCCATCAATTTACCCCCATTTAAATTAAATATTCTAGTTAAATTATCAGTTATTCCTAAAGCTTAAGCTAATAGAAAGAGGTAAATTTAATCATTTAACCATTACTTTAACACTCTCCCTCATATGTGGGCTCAAACACCCTTTTGATAGGTAAGGCCCAACACGTGAAATATTTAATTTAAATGTGGGTGAATTGATAGAGTTAAGGTTCAATCTCATGACCTTTGGCTCTGATATCATGTTAAAATTCTAGAAGAAGGGATTCTTTATTTCACAATATTTTCTGCTTACAAATAGTCTATTATATAGACTTAAGAAGAGGGAGCACAACGCTTGAATCAAAGCCCAAATCATGCATAGTTAGCCATTTTGACTTCTAAGATTTACAACACAATAAATTAAATCAAGATTTTCTAGATTTGTTTCTTTAATAAGAACACTCATAACACTTTGGACTACGCGGGTCACTTTCATTTCTATCATGAGTACTCTCTTTTTGTTTTCCAAATCTCTTGGAAATTCTATGTTCATTCTTAAAATACATTCTAGCTAGCTATAAAAGCAAGTTCTTTATCATCTGGTGATTCCTCATCAGATAACTCATTAGAGTTTTGCCTAAGAGTTCTAAGGGCAAGATCCTTATTTTTCTTAGGTTGAGGCAAAAAAAACTCATAAGTTTTGAATAGCACCAACTAACTCTTCTATCTTCATGGTATTAAGATCAGTGCATGACTCAATAGAAGTTACCTTGATTCTGAATCTTTCAAGAAGTGATATTATAACCTTTCTAACTATCTTAGTGTCAGAAACTTTCTTCCCTAGATTTATCATGGAATTTCTAATTTCACTAAGTTTATCAAAAAAATAATTAAACATCTCATCCTCTAACATTTTAATTTCTCAAACTTAGAAACTAACATTTGAAGTTTTGAATTTTAACAAGATTTGTTCCTTCATAAGTAGTTTCAAGGATCTCCCATGCATTTTTGGCACTATCACAATTTGAAATTCTAGAGAACTCAGTTTGTGAAATTGCCAAGCATAGAGCATTCATAGCTATGTCATTCGCCACACAAGTTTGTTTTCAACATTAGACTATTCAACTCATCTTATCTAGAGCATTAAATCCATATTCAATGGCAGACCAAGTGTCTATTGATTTTAAGAAAAATCTCATACAAGACTTTCAATATCCATAATTTGATCCATTAAAATTAGGCACAATGTTAAGGGTTTGAGACATCTTAAAAAAAAACAAGATTACACTAGAATTTAATCCAAACAAAGTGAACCGCTCGATACCAATTGAAAAAACGCTAATAGGAAAATATCATAGTTTATGAATTAACGGATATTTAAATCTAAGCAAACAATCACCAAAATATGAAAAATCAAACACAAAGATTTTGCTGATGAAGAGGAAATCTTTTAGAAATCGTTCTAAAAGTAAAACCTTTCCGGGTTACTCAAACCCAGAAAATCACTATCAAAAGATTATCTAGAAATTACAGACACTAGGAACACTTACAACCCTTTGCAAGACCTTGATTCTGTAAGATTGACAAGCTTCCAACTTGTCTCATTTCTCACAATCTTCTTTAATATGATTATCTTTTACCGGACCCTTCCGATAGGTTTCTCAATGATGCTCACAAATCAACTAACAAAGATCATCTAAGAGGAACAACAAGGCTCACAATAGCTCTCTCTAAGCACAGCCTTTCACGAACTTTTTGGGGTGGAAATTCATACCTCTAACTTTTTAAAGAGGTGTATTTATAATAATCCCACAATCCCTAGACCTAGGACACAATTTGAAATCATTTAAAACTGTTTCAGGTACGAGGTGTCCGGACAGGTTAATGGCTGTCTGGACAGGGCCTTGCAGAGCAAAAACTAAGTTTCAACAGCTGTTGTCCGACAGCAGAGGAAGGCTTTGTCCTTCCATTGGTCATTGATCAATAGCTTTGATGGGTGTTTGTGGTCCGATTGAGCTGAAACTTTACAAGAATGTTCATGACACATGAATCCTCATTGTGAATGGTGGAGATTGGATTCTGACCATTCTATATTAGTGTTTGAGTCTGTGAACAGTAACATCTACATTTTAGAACTGAATTGAGCCAACAAAAAAACTAACAGAAGTTTATCTACCATACAATTGTAAAATCTAAAAATGTCACAAAATAATTTAAAAAAAACCTTTTGCTCAACCAAGGTAAAGACTAGGGCTGTACAAGCAGTTGCAGTTAGTGGTTATTGACTAAAATCGTAACCTTCTAAGGTGGTTATTGAATTTTAATAACTGCAACTTCTCTACTTAGGCGGTTAGTGGTTATTTTATAACCGGCGGTTAGCGGTTGATAAAATCAATAACAAGCGGTTTTATAACTACTTTCTTATATGGGCTTTTGAGCCTTTTTTTTGGGGTCTTTTGGGCCTTCATTGTGCTTATTTTAAATAGTTTTGAGCCTTTATTATTATTATTATTATTATTTGTTTTATTTTATTTTATTCATTATGCTTATTTTTTGGCTTTCATTGTGCCTATGAACATATACCCTACACAGTACACAATACAATTACATGTACCCAGCCAAATGGCCCAAATCCACTAACCTAGATACAAATGAAAGGAGTCTAGCAAGGAAATGATAGGTACTCTCTTGGTGTTCTCCTAGTGTCCTTCTAGTCTTACTTAGATATTATTTCATAAATATCAAGTGAGAGATATAAGAACAACTTTCTTTTTTGTTTTTTAGAAAATAATATCAACCAAGGACTAGGAGAACATTAGGAGAGCAACTAACATTGCCTGCACAAACAAATGCAAATCTCAAATCCAAATCTAAATACAAATATAAAGTCTCAAATCCAATCAAACACTAACACTAAGAAATCCAAATACAAATTCCAAATTCAAAACACAAAAAAATATTAAATAAGCCCGACATATTCAACTATAAAATATAAAATATATATTTATATTATTATATATAAGGGTAGGCGGTTAGTGGTTATTAACTATTTTTTCCTACCCCTAAAACCGTTAATCACCCCGCCATAAGCGGCTATCGGTTTTTAATAATTGCCTACAAATTGGTTATAAACGATTAGCGAAGCGGTTATAACCACCTCGCTTGAACGCCCCCAAAGAAACACCATGCATTAATAAGCGTTTTAGATAAATTTATTGAGGTTGAATAAGTTCTAATATCTAATTTAATTTACGAATTTGATATACTAAATAATACGTATACCTGGAAAAAGATTTTAGTACATTTAGAATGACAAACTTGTTCCAAAAAAAAAAAAAAAGAGACAATATTACTCTCATAAATACACTAAACGTATGGTTTTAATTTCAAATGAAATAGAGAGGATTGTTTTGTATAACACCTGTCAAACAGTAAATTAAAATACATAATTTTGTTTTTCTAATGGCAATAACTTTACGAAAGTTTTATCCATTCGTAATACGAGCAGAAGGCCCAATTTTTCTAATGGCAATAACCCTCATTTCAACAGATGTTGGTCGTAGAGGGAGCCGACAAAATTCATTAAATTGCTTTCTTTACATTTCTGGTCAAACAAAGCTCGAAAATATTTGTATATATGATAAGGTCTCCGTTTGAGCAGAACTTCCAGGCCAGGGCTACCTCATAAAAGCACAGAAATGGTTGTTACCGGCAGAGACGAAGTGCCAGCAACGCTGAAGCCAGACTGTAATATTAGAGCAAGTGAGTTGAAGGCTTTTGATGACACAAAACTCGGCGTCAAAGGACTTGTAGATGCTGGGGTTAATGAGATCCCTCGTATCTTCCATCACCCACATGATGACTTGGACAACTCAGCTTCCGGTGACACCCAGATTAGTATTCCTGTCATAGATCTCCAAGGCATAGACAGAGACGTAATAAAGCGCAAGGAGATTATTGAAAGCATTCGCGATGCATCGGAGACGTGGGGTTTCTTTCAGCTGGTCAATCATGGGATCCCTGTGAGTGTTTTGGAGGAGATGAAGGAAGGGGTGCGTAGGTTTCATGAGCAGGATACTCAAGTGAAGAAAGAGTTGTATACGCGCGATCCCATGAGACCGGTGGTGTACAACAGCAACTTTGATCTGTATAGCGCTCCGGCGACTAATTGGAGGGATACTTTTCATTGTCAAATGGCACCTGATCCCCCAAAGCTAGAAGACTTGCCAGCTGCATGCGGGTATGTGATTGGTTTGCAATATATACATTCACTGGATTATTTTCGTTCGATTTTAATTTTAGTCCATCAATTTTTACTTTCGACAATTAACTTCTTAGGTTTTCTTAATTAATGTTTTATCACGTTGGACCCTCGGTTAATGCCACGTGACTCTTGTTAGTCACGCCATATGCCAATTGTACATGCCATATTACATAGTTTAAGTTATAAATATACACTAAATTGGTAAGCAATCACCTCTCACAAAGGGGTTGCGAGGGGTGGCCACTTTCTAAGAAGGGTGGTCACCCGGCGTCCCGGCCCCTTCACGAGGGATTGCCTTATATAAGAGAAGAGTTTGTCTTATAGGAGAAGAGTTGCCCCCTCATAGAGAAGGACGACCACCCTTTTGGTGAGGGGAGGCCTCTTGGCCATGAGGAGATCAGAGGCTACCACCCCTCATCCGGTAATTAAGGGGTGGCTCCCTCAGGCCTCAGTAGTTAGTGGTAACTGGCCACCCTTGACCATCTTTTTTTGTTTTGTTTTTATAAATATTTTTTATTAGGGTATATTTATAATTTAAAGTAATTGTATTATATTATATGTACAATTAACAAATAACATATCAAATGAGAGTGACGTGAAATTTATTGGATGATCTAACATACCGCGCCCGAGTAACACCTTCACTTATTTTAAGTAATTTTTTAACTTATCACTAATAATGATGATAGTATATATCTTCCATAGAAACCGTCCAAATCCGGCATTATCTTGGAAATATGATCCTTTTTTTTCCAAGTCCTCAATCTTTCCGTCTAATTATACTGTAATGCATGCATTTACAGACTTTAAAAAGTTATACTTAAACCTTTCAAATCCCAGTTTGGTAAGTTAATGGAAATTTGATGCGATCAATGTAGTTTTTTATTTTTAATATCAGAAAGTGTAATTTGAACTCTTAAATGATCAATTTTGTCAACTTCTAATCATGTTTTTCTTGAACTGGATCCTCTTTAGTCCAAAATAGACTAAAGAGTATCTAATTCATGGCTAAGATTTCTTCCTAGAGTGATAAATGAAACATGTGTACCACTAATAAAAAATAAAAAAATAATGGGGTGGCTGGCCACCCCATCTTAGTCATAGGGGCCTATTATAGGATAGATCCAGGTTTTAATTTGGGGAGGGACCAATTGGCTAAAAACATTATTTATTATTTATTATTTATTTTTGCTATAATTTTTTTTTTCTTGTGCTTTGGATGGGCCGAGGGGACTAGGGCTACTCCCAGTCCCTCCCTAAACCTGTCCCTGCTCCCAAGGGCCTACTCATTATTTATTTATTTATTTATTTTCATTTGGCCCAGCCCCAAGGGTGGGTCATGGGTGGCGAGTCACCCTTTATTTTTTTATTAATTAATTTTTTTTATCTTAAATAATATTTTATTTATTTTATTTATTAATGAGACATGTGTCTCATTTATTGCTCTAGAATTTCTAAAAGCCATAAATTGGATACTTCAATTTTGTATAGGAGATGATCAGATTCCCTTTTTTCTTTCATAATAATAGCTTTTACATGAGTAATTCTACAAGTCTTTGTGTCCATCTTGTGTCTATCCAAAAATGAGGTGACTTTTAAAATCATTATTCAATTAAAATCCAATAATAATTAATCACAAGTCCAATGGTGATCTTAAGAGCCACTTAATCCTTGAAGGGATACAAAAGTGATACAAGAGAGATCGATATGTAGCATTACTCCTTCTGCACTCTTAACTAAATGCACTTGTAATATATTTACATTCATGTAAATTGGTAGAGATATACTGGAGCAGTACTCGAAGGAAGTAGGGAACTTGGGGATTTTATTGTTCGAGTTATTATCAGAGGCTCTGGGGCTGAACCCAAAGCACCTAAATGAGATTAATTGCGGTGAGGGGCTTGTGGTTCTATGCCATTACTATCCCGCTTGCCCACAGCCAGAGTTAACATTGGGCACAACCAAGCATGCGGACAATGATTTCCTCACTCTTCTTCTACAAGACCATATTGGTGGCCTCCAAGTTCTTCATCAGGACAAGTGGGTCGACATCCCTCCGGTGCCAGGGGCTCTAGTGGCTAACATTGGAGATCTTCTACAGGCAAGTCTTTAATTACGTATTTGTCAATTTTGATGCTCTAAAATCAAGAATGATCCAGCTAATTTTCAAGTTTTTTCCCGTTGGTTTTTCCAGCTTATTACGAATGATAGGTTTAAGAGCGTTGAACATAGAGTATTGGCAAACCGGACAGGGCCCAGAGTATCTGTGGCGAGCTTCTTTTGCACGGGTTTTCGGCCAGCCTCAAAACTTTACGGACCCATTAAGGAGTTGTTATCAGCAGACGATCCTCCAAAGTATAAGGAAACCACAGTGAGAGACTATGTTGCATTCTTCGTTGAAAAAGGCATGAATGGGACTTCTGCGCTGCCGCATTTCAGGCTCTAAACTGATCTATGCGGCTTCATATCCTTTGCTTTGCCTTTGCTAGCTTGATGTAGTAGAATAATAATTATAAATTATATTTATTATTTATGTTTTAATTTTTCTTTTTCAATAAGGATTATGTTTTTCCTTTCCTATTAGGAATTGTTTTTCTTTTTCAATTAAATTTGTTTTTCATTTTCCTTGTTAATTTAGGAGATGCCTAGCCTATATAAAGGCATCTAGTCTTTGTTTTTTCAATTCAGTTTATACTATCAATTAAATTTAAGTATTTCAGAGTTATTTCTATGTTTGCATATTTGGGACACTTATGGATTTTCTCTTCCCTATTTATTATATTCTTTCTTTTTGAATTTCCTTTTCTATCTTCAATTATTTGCTTCTGCTGCTTTTATACGCTGTCAGAACAATTTTAGTTATGTCCAACGTCAGTTGGTATTAGAGCTTAGGGTCTTCTAGAGATGAATTTTTTTTCCATTATTTTTTCATGGTTGGTGGTCATGGTCGATGTGGATAGGTTCCAAATGAGGAAGTTCCCTACCATGCAATGTACAAGACGTGATGATTGAAGACTTGCAAAGGTAGGTTACAGAGTTAACCCAGTGTCTAGCGGCACAAAAATTGGAGATGTATTGCAATGTTGACGGTTGCAATTCAAAATCCAATTTCGAAAACCTGTATCAGAAGCCTGTTCTGGTTCGAGAACAATGTGTCCGGGATGAGTGGCTTGAAGACTTAGGCTTCAAAGTTGAACTTTCATAATTTTTTGGTGCTTTGCAAGCCGGAGGCTTTATTGATTGGCTTCATAGAGTATAGAGGATCTTTGATTATAAGGAGTTTCCAGATAGCACAAATGTGAAGCTTGTCGCCATTAAAGTAAAGGGTTGCACATCTGCTTGGTGGGAGTAGCTAAAGCGATCGTGATATAGACAAGGTAAGCAAAGATCAATAGTTGGGACAAACTAGTAAAGCACATGAGAGCCGCATTCTGCCCCACAATTATACCCAAGCCATGTACCAACCATCACAAAGTTGGACACATGGATCTAGATCTGTGAACGGGTACATGGAAAAATCCTGCAAAGAGAAGATGCATGTGGAGATGACAAAACCTAAGTACCAATCGGTCTCTCAATACAATAGAGGTACATGTCAATTTCAAACTACATGCACCATGAAAGGTAAGGTGGTCAAACTTGTCATTAATTCAAGGAATTGCAATAATGTGGTTTCAGATGAAGCAATTTGAAAGCTTAATACCATGAGACATCTTACACCCTATTGGTTGGAATAACTCACCAAAGGAAACGAGGTAACAGTTTCTAAACGTTGTCTAGTGTCATTTTCCATTGGAACTAAGTATATGGATACGGTGCGGTATGATGTGGTTGACATGGATACGTGTCACCTATTGTTGGGAAGACCATGGTAACATGATAAAGCTGCTACCAATGATGAAGAAAATAACGTACAACTTCATGGTTGATAAAGTCAAGTTTACATTGCTACTAACCAAGAGCCAGACCAAAACCTTCACAAGGGATGGTCAATCCTTTAGTAAAGCGGGAGTTGACGAGCAAGGAAAGCATGTCAAGGGATACGGGGCTAGTAAAGGAGCTGTTGGAGGGATTTTCTTATGTGTTCCAAGCAAAATTACCAGAAGAGGTTCCACCATTACGAGACATTCAACCTCAACTTGCTATGGTGTCGGGGTCTAACCTTCCTAATCATCCACACCACAACAAGAGTCCTAAAGAACATGAAGAATTGAGGCGACAAGTGAAAAAGGTAAATCTTTTAAAGAGTATTGCAATTTTTCATGAAGAAGATGAATCATTGGAAGAGGTGAATCATTCAAATAGTTTGGCAATGTTTGATGACAGTTCCATACACAATGTGCTTGATGAGAGCCCAGAGGATGAAGTCTTTGATTTTAGTCTATCAAATTTTCCTAATAATAATAATTTAGATGTTGGTTTTGAAGTGTTGGAAGACAATTTTAATTTAATTTTTGCGGTCAAGAAAGTATTGAAACTTTTTGGGAGCCTTTTATGGAGCGTGAATTGGAGAAAATAAACGAAGAGTGTGTGAAGATTGATTTATCTCAAGCTAGTGTGAGAATCTTCAAATCTACTATTCAAAATCAAGTTGTGATGGGTTGCAAGTTGTTTCTCTTCTAACGTCAAGTTATGTTCATGTTGAGAAGTACGGCATGGAGAAGATTAATTGGACATCTGAAGATCAATGCAAAGATGATTTGAACTTGAGGGTGAGTTCTTTCTAGCCTAGAGAGATTGAATTCCTTATTTGTTATTTTCCCTATTTGATATTTTCTTTTCTCCAGACAATCTTAATTAGTTATGTTTGGCGTCATAGCGGCACTTTGCGGTTGCTCTTGTTCTCCTAGTGGGTTGGGACATCATTTATTTGACCTTGTTTGTTACTTTTATTACTTGTTTTTGTATGGAAGTTTATTAATTATTGAGAAAGTAAGGAGAGAGAGGAAGAAACACTAAGGAAAGATTAGGGACTACATTGTTTTCCCTTGATACATTTCATTTAATAGATATGTTTATTTATACAATAGATTTATTAGCTGTTATAATATAGATGTTGCATTGTTTCCTTTGTTGCTTTGTCATCACTTTTCTTTTAATGCTTTATTTCCTTGTCTTACTTTGTCTCCTTGTCTTGTATGCCTTGACTTTCTTTTTGATACTTTGCTTTGTCTCCTTGCCTTGTATGTCTTAATATTTTGTACCGTTTTCTAGTTGTTTTAAGATTGTTGTTTGGGTTGCTCACTCTTTTTATGTTCTTTTCTATTGTGATTTCTCATTTCTAGTTCCCTATATAAAATAGATAAAAATAAAAATAAAAATGAAAGCGATATTGTTGTCTTCTAAGGCCAATTATATATGCAAATGTCGCTATAAGCATCAAAATTATTGTGCTTTTTTTCTTTTTCTTTTTTTTCGTGAGCATCTAAATAATAGTCCTATTTATTATTATTAATTTTTATTATCTTCTTATATATAATAAGACTTAGTAAGACTTATATATAATAAGACTTTTTATTCATGAACTTTAAAGTACTAGTCAGACTTATTTATCTACAAAGCGTCCCTAATCCTAAATAGAGGTTCAAATCTGCAAAGGGTTGTGGTCAGCAACTACGTCACTGCAGACTCGATCACAAGGCCGCTACATTATTGTAATATTGTTGATCTTTCAAGGGGCGGCTGTCAGCTGATAATGATGAATTATCTAATACGCACCATTATTGGCTTTAAAAAAGCCAAAACCTCTTAGACGTACGTCATCATTCAAGTGGCATGCAGTAGATAATGATGGATTATCCGATGTACAACATTATTGGCCTAATTTGAAAAACCAGAGTTCCTTATACAAGATTCTATTACAAAATAGGTTTCATTGGATATATACATACACACACGTATAGCTGGCATTTATAGTGTTGAGAGATTAAAATGATTATGGAGTTTTTATTTAGAACACATTAATAGTTAAATACAACTCTAACATAAAAGTCTAACCTAATGAGCTAAGATCCACTTACGTATATTAAATTTTTTTTTTTTCTATTATATTTTCTCAATGTAGGATACAATACTCACAACAATCTCTCTCTCACTTGTAAGTCTTTTCACATTGACCAAACTCTCCCTTAATCACTTGTTAATCTTTTTTATATTTCATTCTAATTATCTTTTTTTCATTAGATATTAGGGTTAAATAAGACAATAAAAATTATAAAAATACCTTTATACTTTTAATTGAGAATTCAGACAGTGATACTTCATGACTTTCATATTCCTTTGTAACTTTTGGAATGGGAATTGATTTTGTAACTACCGAATTTATTGTTGCAAAAGATATTGACGAAGCTGGCGTGTTTGAGAAAGCCTTTTATTTATTTAGAATAGTAATAAGAATTGATAGATGTAAAATAAATGAGAATGAAGTCTTAAATTACTTGGTAATTTAATGAAAAGAATTTGACAATTTTTTGAAGAAATATGAAAAGAGAAAAGAAAATAAATTTTTTGAAGAACCCGACAATCTTTCCTCGTGTTCGTGTACATAATAAAATCAAGTGGCAGCTCAACAAACTTTTCCCAACGCCACAGGATACTGTTTACTGAACAGTATTCTCTGATTTTTATCGGTCTACCTTGACGTTCGTCAAACTATTTTGTCAATCAAAATGATCATAATACCCTCTGAGTTTCCACTTTTGAGAGGAAGCTACAGATGACCTTTTCCCTTTGCTTGAGGGTATTATAGTTATTTAACGGAAAGATAAGCCTGTGTGCAAAGATAAGCCTGGCACACATGTTAATTGAAGCAGTAGGATCTCAGTCTGTAGTGAAAGAAAAAAGTCCTCTCAATTTCAAAATTCTTTCATTTTTTTTTTTTTATTTTATTTTTTATTTTGTGCATTTTGATGAACAAGATTATCTTCAATTCATTTTGGGGTCAGGGAATATTCAGCGTTTAACTAAAATTTATTCTTAAAAATCATACAGATAAAAATAAGCTACCTATCTTACTAGTTAAAAATAATAATAAAATATTATTTTATATTACAAAATAAATAATTAAATAATTAAAAATAAGCCCCCTTATTTATGGTCACTCTCTTTATACAAACTGATCGGCTAAATTTGTATACCATTTGAGCAGAACCTCACAGAAGAACCAAAATGGACGTCGCCACCAGCAGAGATGAATATGTTCCAGCAACGCTGACGCCAGACTATGACAGAGCAAGTGAGTTGAAGGCTTTTGATGACACAAAACTCGGCGTCAAAGGACTTGTAGACGCTGGGGTTACTGAGATCTCTCGTATCTTCCATCACCCACATGACGACTTGGACAACTCAGCTTCCGGTGACACCCAGAATAGTGTTCCTGTCATAGATCTCCAAGGCATCGGCAAAGATGTAATAAAGCGCAAGGAGATTGTTGAAAGCATTCGCGATGCATCGGAGACGTGGGGTTTCTTTCAGCTGGTCAATCATGGGATCCCTGTGAGTGTTTTGGAGGAGATGAAGGAAGGGGTGCGCAGGTTTCATGAGCAGGATACTCAAGTGAAGAAAGAGTTGTATACGCGCGACCCCATGAGACCGGTGGCGTACTTCAGCAACTTTAATCTGTATAGCGCTCCGGCGACTGGTTGGAGGGATACTTTTTTTTGTCAAATGGCACCTAATCCCCCAAACCCAGCTGATTTGCCAGCTGCATGCAGGTATATTGTTGAGATCTGGGCATATAAATTCAATGGAAAAATCAGCTTTAGTCCTATGTTTTTTTTTTTTTTTAATAAAATAAAATAAAATAAAAGTACTAATATATATATATGGGTGTAGAGATATACTGGAGCAGTACTCGAAGCTTGTGATGAAGATGGGGATTTTATTGTTCGAGTTATTATCAGAGGCACTTGGGCTGAACCCGAAGCACCTAAACGAGATTGGTTGCAGTGAGGGGCTTGCGATTATGGGGCATTACTATCCGGCTTGCCCACAGCCAGAGTTAACAATGGGCACAACCAAGCATGCAGACAATGCCTTCGTCAATGTTCTTCTACAAGACCACATTGGTGGCCTCCAAGTTCTTTACCAGGACAAGTGGGTCGACATCCCTCCGGTGCCAGGGGCTTTAGTGGTTAACATTGGAGATCTTCTACAGGCAAGTCTTTTCATTTTTCTTGTGAATTGTTATTGACTTGTTGTTGGAACATGATTCTTACCGATTCATTTTTTTATATTATCTTAATGACTGATGTTCCATTAATAAAATATTATATTTTAAAAATAATTAAAAAATAAACTAATTAAAAATTAAAAAAATAAATAAAAAATTAAGGAGTGATTGAACTACCTCATGGGTGGCCTGCCAACCCTAAGGGCCAAATAAAAAAATAATAATAATAAAACCCCAAAAGGCCATGAGAATAGAATAAAGTGATATATCATTTTAAAATTCTCATCATTTTGAAGTAATAGAAGATTCTAACATTACTTATAGGCTGGAGGTCAATTTTAATTCCATGCATACCATGTGGTGGCCTGTACCTCTTTCTTCTTCAAAAAATTTAGTTTTAATTTTATAAATACTTGTGCACTGCGTACGCATTGAAAAAGATCTTTAGAGTAAGGGGGTAAAAAGTCCATAATGGCATGGGCTTGGACAAGAATTCCGAATAGGGACAAAAATGCAAAGTGTGAGCCTTAATAAGGAGATAATTGATATAGATGAATCTTTTAATGTACCAATAATATATCATGTTGAGATATCACTCAATGCAAAAGTTTAAGTCTATAAGTTTGAGTCCAACTATGTTATATTAACCATTCAATCTTATGACACATTTCTAATATGTGACTTAATCCTTTTACATTCACATGTATAAACTTAACAATTTTTTCCTCATGTATGAGTCTGTCGCCACATTGCTATACTCCCCTTAAACAAGAGCTTTTTTATTTTTTTTTTTTTTTTTTTTCTTCTTATCTGCCATTTCTAGGGTCATGTGGGTTTATTCGTGCCATGCACCCTTGTCACACTCTGGAGACTTTCATTTAATTTATGTCCATGTCATGAATCTTTACCCCTTATTCTAAGGACCCTCATCCATGCTCACTTTTTGCACCCTCCACTTACACTTGCACTATCATACATGGATTAAGGTCAAAATAAAGTCTATTCACTTGCATTTTTGAAGGATCATAAATGAAATACATGATTCTAACTTGGTTGCAGTGCAAATAAATTTCTTTTCTTTTTGTCAATTTTGATGCTCTAAAATGAAGATTAATGATCCTTTCTGGCTGCAGCTAATTTACAAGTTTTTTTTCCCATTGGCCTTTCCAGCTCATAACAAATGACAGGTTTAAAAGCATTGAACACAGAGTATTGGCAAACCAGGTAGGGCCCCGAGTATCTGTGCCGAGCTTCTTTTTCACGGCTGCTCTGCAAACCTCAAAACTTTACGGACCCATCAAGGAGTTATTATCAGAAGACAATCCTCCAAAGTATAGGGAAACCACAGTGAGTGACTATGTTGCCTACTACAGAAAAAAAGGCCTTGATGGGACTTCTGCGCTGCTGCATTTCAGGCTCTAAACTCTAATAATAGAGAATCAGAGAGGAATAAATGGTTTGCAAGTAGTGAAGTTTATGTGCCATGTTTGAAGGCCAAATCAAATCTTTGGCATCTGTATCCTTAAATAAATGGGTCTTAAAGCAATGACTTCTTAGTCTTTTTATGGTTGATTGGTATATTAATTATCAAAACAATTTACTTTCAATGAAGTTGAAAAACACTTAACAAGAAAATATCACAGTTTATGCGGAATTAACGAATATTTAAATCTAAGCAAGTAATCACCAAAATATGAAAAATCAAACATAGAGATTTTGATAATTGTTGATGCACAGTTTTCGATTGGTGGCGTGACGCTTCTTGAATTCTTGGTTCGAGTGCTCCAAGTGTGAATTTGCTGCACAATGAAGAAGACAATAGGATCGAAGAGACCGGGGGTGAGCCGGCGGGGCCACTCTGATGCTTAAGTCAGTATTTTCATGAGAGTAATGAGAAAACAACAAAAGCGTAAAGAGTGCTAGAGTTGCGTTACCAGAATGTGTAGTATAACTTGCATTATATAGGCATTGAGTGGTAGTCTCTTAACCAATGACTGACTCTTCCCTAATTTGTTGCGAGGCAGTATGTTATTGAGAGGATTTGAGTGGTTATCCGTCCCTTGATCTTAGGAGATTCAAGATAGGATTTGGTTGTTGGTATTTGAATTTTGAATTCCTATAGATAGAATATTTGATCCGTGTTTTCAGGTACTCGACATGTGAATTGGATGGATGAGATCACATCGTATGTCATTCAAATGGATTCGAATTTCCAATCCCAAAATTCTCGGGCCTCGGATGTAAGGGTCTCAGATTCAAGAGCCTCGGATGTAGGGGTCTCGGAAGCCTGGACATGTGGGGGCTCGGAGGTCTCGAATATGAGTTTCGAAGGCCTCGAATTCGAGTCTTTATTCTCGTAATATAGTCTCGGATTCGAGATGTGGTCTTGGAGGCTTGAGGCCTGAGACGTTCTCGGGCTTATACTTGCTTGGGCTTTGACTTGGGCTGAACTATCGGGTTTGCATGAGGTTGATTCATGACCTAACAGTTACCCCCCAATTTCCTATGCGAAGGACTATAGAAATTTCTGTGTTCACGAAGAATGGATCAAACTCCCAAGGCTTACCCTAATTCCGGGGTTTTGAAGGCTCTCGAGGCTTGGTCAAACCCGAGGCCTAGTTGAAAAAATAAATTTTGATTTGGCCAAGGTGGGAAAATTTTGAATTTCAAAAGACACTTTTAGGCAGGAAAATTTTGAATTTTCCCGCTCAAACTCTTTGAGACGCTTGGGTTGCTTGAGGAGGCGTCGATCATTAAATGTGTCGATTCAAGTGCTCGAGGTTCGGCCACATGTCGGACTTAGAATGGTCGTACGGGCGGCCGTCAGGTTCAGCCATAATGATCGGCCGGGTGTCGGGAGTCGAAGCATTTTTCCAAATTTTTGAAGCACGTCTTTTCAGTTATCCCTTCCCCCTATGCTGACGCCTCGTTTTCTCTGAGTAGCCTATATAACTTAGACTCGAGCTACTTTCGATCTTACTTGCCTGTGTCTCTGTGCAATTCTCCTTGACTTTTCAAACTTTCTTCTTATTCAAGTTCACTTCCTGTATTTTTGAAAATGACTAAGGACGGCAACAATTCTGATGGTTTGGGAGAAGCTCACCTTGCTTTATGGGTGTCTCACCTTACCAACGCTAACGAAGGCGATTGCATGGAGTGTTACATTCAAATTTCCTCAAAATTAGGTTTGACATGGAGAAGTTCTGGCTGTTGACACCCACAAGGTTTGCCTATACAAGGCCATGTTCAAGGCCGACTTCACTCTTCATCCCAATAGTTGAGGCTTGGTTTCCTTGGTCTATCACCCCATGTTGTCACCCAACACTTGGAGGACTTTCTTTGGTTACGTAGTTCAGTGGCCCTTGGCCTTAGGTAAGCACCACTTGACCGTGATGGAGTTCATGCATCTTTATAGGATTTAGAAGAATCCTTACAGCTTTGGATTTTTAACTTCCAAATGAAAAGGGAAGTTTACTAGTCAAGTTAGAAGAGGTTAGAAGAGGTTAACACTCTAAGAGCATTCCCAGTAGCTTCTCATCCTGTTCCCTATATTTAAGGATCCAAACTACTTTTTGTTTTCCTATGTTAAAATACACTACAATAGCTTCCTATATTATTAAAATATTATTTTTACTTTTACTTTTTTTCTTCCTGTATTTTCTCTTTCTTCGTCCTCTTGCAAACCTTAAGGCTCTACCACCGAAAACAGCCGAGAAAACCCGGTGCAAGGCCTTCTCTCTCTCTCACCACCCACACACAGAGAGTTGGAGACCCATTTCTAGTCCCATGGTACCCCTTCTCTCCGTTGAAACCCCCTAAGTCCCTCGCCTTTTTCTCACACCGACCTTGAGAACCCACGAAAATCCCAGCCCAACAATGTCGTGGAAGAGGAGAAAGGTGAAGGCACAGAGGATGATGATTCGTCTCGAACCAGTCCGAATTGAAATCGGAATCTAGGGTCAGGACGACTTGGAGTTTGATTAGGAGGATGGGCACGCTGCCGAGGTCTGGGTTCTTGCGCGGGTTTGATCTCTCTGGGTCGTTCAAGGAGGGAGGGGAGGAGGCGAGGTTTGTTTTGGGCGAGCAGGTGTCGAAGATCATATTGAAGCTGGAAGAGATAGTGAAGGTGGTGAGCTTCACGGTGAGGAAGAAGGATTGCTAGGTGAGCTTGGAAGGTGCGAGAAAGAGAGACGAGAGAGGAGAGAAAGTTTTTTTTTTTTTATGATTATAATATTCACAAGGATTGCTACAGTAGAACCTTATACATAGGGTTCTACTATAGCATCTGATGACTTAGGGAAGCATATAGGGAGTCTGTTGTGAGACCTTTTTTGCAATTTTTGGACATATTCCTATACATGCACTCCTTTTATAAGAGTCTTGAATGTTTCTAACTAATGACTAACTGGTAGTTTGGTCATTTAGTAGGTTTATCAAATTGCATTTTACTTTGATTACAATAAGATAGGTTTATCTCTGTGATGGGCTTTGCGCCTTGTATCGTAATAGTGTATCTTTTTATTTTTAATAACTAGTCTTATTAAAAGCGTAAGGAGCCATAAATTACGGGGAGTATACACAAGGAATATTGTGTATCTTGAAATATTATTTTTCATGAAATTATGATTGAGAGGTCAGGAAGTCTTCCTTGTTAATCTTCTGGAATAATTAGTTTCTGTGAGAGGAAGCTATTTGCCAAAACATTTGACTTCTCTTAGTTCTACTACCTTAAGTTCTGCCATTTTAGCGGTAGCATATTTACTTTTTCGAAGATAAAATTTGTTACAGTTGTTGGATCTTAAAGGTGGTAATTGGACTGTAAAGCTTGGTTTGAAAAGCTTCTATTTATTTGGAATGTTCAGTCATACATCCATTAGGCTACTACTTTAACTTGTTCTATATAGAGGTTTTTTTTAATGGAAACTCATTTATTGCTCTAGAATTTCTAAAAGCCATAAATTGGATACTTCAATTTTGGACAGGAGATGATCAGATTCCCCTTTTTCTTTCGTAATAATAGCTTTTACACGAGTATTTCTACAAGTCTTTGTGTCTATCTTGTGTCTATCCAAAAATGAGGTGGCTTTTAAAATCATTAATATTCAATTAAAATCCAATAATGATTAATCACAAGTCCGTGGTGATCTTAAGAGCCACTTAAACCTTGAAGGGATACAAAAGTGATACAAGAGAGATCGATCGTAGCATTACTCCTTTTGCACTCTTAACTAAATGCACTTGTAATATATTTACATTCATGTAAATTGGTAGAGATATATCTTTGGAGCGATATAAGGAAGTGGGAACTTGGGGATTTTATTGTTCGAGTTATTATCGAGGCTCAAAATAAATGAGATTGATTCGTGAGGGGCTTGTGGTTTGCCATTACTATCCGCTTACACGGAGTTAACATTGGGCACAACCAAGCATGCGGACAATGATTTCTCACTCTTCTTCTACAAGACCATATTGGTGGCCTCAAGTTCTTCATCGGGACAAGTGGGTGACATTCTGCGGGCTCTAGTGCTAACATTGGAGATCTTCTACAGGCAAGTCTTTAATTACGTACTTGTCAATTTTGATGCTCTAAAATCAAGAATGATCTAGCTAATTTTCAAGTTTTTTCCCGTTGGTTTTTCCAGCTTATTACGAATGATAGGTTTAAGAGCGTTGAACATAAAGTATTGGCAAACCGGACAGGGCCCAGAGTATCTGTGGCGAGCTTCTTTTGCACGGGTTTTTCGGCCAGCCTCAAAACTTTACGGACCCATTAAGGAGTTATTATCCGCAAAAGATCCTCCAAAGTATAAGGAAACCACAGTGAGAGACTATGTTGCGTTCTTCGTTGAAAAAGGCATGGATGGGACTTCTGCGCTGCCGCATTTCAGGCTCTAAACTGATCTATGCGGCTATAGCATTCATGGTGAGACTACATCCTCAACCTTAGTTGAGGATTTAGCCTCCCATAAGCAAGGGAAGCGTAAATAAACAAAAAGAAAGCATTATAATTAATCTAAAGTAATTAACTACAAAGAAAAGGGTAGAGCAAGGCCAACAGTGGCAAACTGCTCTAAAAAACGCACCCAAAGTAAAAGCTCTCAACCAAATGGACCTAGGGTCCTATTTATAGGTTGCCAGTCCTTTGGAGTGCGTTCGACGCACTACTGCGTTGACGCACTAGTTATTTGTGGTCGACGCAGGCACACGCTCGAAAAATAAGCGTGGTGGCTAAGGCGACAAAGGCGTGCATTACCGCAGATCCCTTGCGTTCGAACGGGTGCTGCATGCGACCGTTGGTGCGTTCAAACGCACCAAGTGCAGTCGAACGCACTTTGGCAGAAACCACTTCTTTACTTTAAGTCCACTTTGCCCTTTGCTAGCCATGTTTTGATTGCAATGACCTGCACAACACAAAACACTAAAAACACTAAAAATAGTTAGATATTAATAATGTTAAAGGCATAACAAATATAAGTTAAAGGGGTTCAAACATTAATGTTTGACACCAATCACTACTGCTCTTAAAAACTCTCCCAAAAACCAAACTCCCGTAAAAATGGACTAAGGGTACTATTTATACAAAATTAATGTGATGACAGGTCACGGGTCTGCATTCGAACGTAGGTCATGCGTTCGACCGTGATCCATGCGTTCGACCGCAAATAACCGCCCACGGTGCAAGGCTAGAAGCGATGGAAGTTAGGGCGGAGAGACAAGATCTGGTCTCGTGGAGTACACTCGAACATGCTCCCTGCGTTCGACCATTAGTGCGTTCGACTTCACCAAGTGCAGTCAAATGCACTTGGCAGGAATTTTCATTACTTCACTTTAAGTCCAATTTGCCCTTTGCAATGACCTGCATACCACAAAACACTAAAAATAACTAAAAATGTTAGATATAAATAATGCTAAAGGCTTAACAAATATAAGCTAAGGGGTTCAAACATCAATGTTTGGCACCGATCAAATACCTCCAAACTTACATTTTGCTAGTCCCTTAGCAAAACTAAATGAAAAACACAATAAAAACATAAGTCCACTTTCGTGGGAGAACGGTTGCATTGAGCGTATGCAACAAGCCTTTTAAACCTCTAGGAGTTCCCTAGAGGACGAGTGAAGTCTCGTGAGGGTTTTTAAGGAATGATACCCACAAACATTTGTGCAAATATTTTATTCTCAATCAATGCAATAATATAATAATCATGGTTCTAATTCAAGAGCAAGCTTAATCAAACAAACACCATCTTCACAATTTTCAGGGAATTATCAATCGAGCTACAAACACGGCCTTATGAGATACAAAAATCAATTCTAGTGAAAGTGAATTTAGCACATAAATATGGGACTTCAAACCTAATCTTACTCGTGCATGCTTCGACACTCAAATTTCATTAGACTACACATCAAACACAATAACCGAGGTTCATCAAAAACAATTTTTTTTATTTTTTTATTTTATTGCATAGCTCCCTTAAGCTTTCTAGTTGACCCATGTATCAAGTGTTAAGTCAATGACTCCCAAACCAAATGGTTTTAGGGCATTAGGCGTAAAAACACCCCTAAGGACTAACTAACTCGAGTCAAAAAGACTACGAAGCTTTGCTAACCACGTCTAACTTCTCACTTTTATACACGAATACTCATTGCTTAATGAGGCAAGAGATCCGGTTACTCAGTAGAAAGTTCAAAATGATCATCATTCTTTTTTTTTTTTAAATGAACTACAGTTATCTGTCCAATGGGTTACCCAACTGCATTTAAGCTTACAAAACTAACATGACCAAAATCAGAATTTAATCCCACAAATTATGTGCCAAATGTGTTCATGAAACTCAAATTGAACTATAATATCTCATGTTGCCAAAGAAAGTAACATAATTGAAATTCTCTTAATCAAAGTGATCATATGTTCATCAAATTAAGCACACAAAAGAAAATAAACCATAATTGAAATAAAATGCATAATTAAAAACAAAATGTGCACAAATACATAAATAAATACCTCTAAACTCAAAATTTGCACTGTCCACAGTGTGCTGATATAGAAAATAAGAATATAGTGCAAGGGGGTGTGAAAAAAAATATAACCAAAACGTCACAGAGCGTCACGGGGTTAGTGGTGGTGCAGAAGGTCCCTCTTTGGTGGTTGTCTAAGATGGCTCAAGCATCTCACTGGTCTCGAGGCTGGCATCCTGATCTCTAAATCTACGATCTAAAATCGCATGTCCTCTAAGATGTCCTGGAAGGATACAAAATCTGAGGCTCGGCGTGATCGTCTCCTCATACTCTTCTTCTCTCTTCTCTTCTTGGCTGCTCCTCTCTCTCTTGCTCATCTCTTTTGGCTCATCCATCTTTGGAATGTCCATGGCTCGCTCTGGCTCTACTCTCTGACATGTGGGACAAACTCTGGTTCCCTTTGGATGCGCTTGAAATATGGGCTATCGTGATCGGCCGTCTCTATGCCTTTAATCCCTTTCTTTCTCAAAATGTGAGTGATGAGAAAAGGAAAAGGCAAGCCCAGTGTTTGTGCTCAACCGCCCGATGGTGCACTCCTTCCCAGAATTTTTGAATCTATCATATGATCTAGAATAAAGCACGAAACCTCTCGTGGAACAAGTAGAGGGCACTAAGGAACAAGTCCCACCTCTGTGTCTTGTGTCCCAAAGGACACACGTTCCTATACAACACCATGTCAATGAATAGAAGATTCCGAGGAATCTTCATTTTCCTGGCTGCATTTTGGTGCTTGTCTGCATATTGCCCCTCCCACATGTCAGAAATCATATCCTCGAGTGTGAGCATGGAGGGGCACTCAAGCCAAGGAACATCCGACTCAGGAGGCTCATGGTTGCACTTCAAAATGGCCGCTACATCGGCTATGGTCACCTCCACTTCAATGTCGTCAATGGAAGAGAAAATGATGTCTAGCCGGCTATACTCGTACCTCAGATGCTCATAAAATGTCTAAACCAGATGCTCGTATGCAGTAGAGGCAACAGGTTTGAAAAGCCTCTTCAAACCCCAGCGCTTTAATTCTTGGACCGCCCAACTTGTAGCCTCATTGTTGGAGAACTCCTCTTTGATATCAAAGGTGTTCTCCAGAATGAGCTTCCAACTCTCAGTGGGCGGCCTGGCAACAATGGCATGGGACCCGGATGACTGGGAAGATGAACCTCGCCCTCTAGGCATGCTGGAGGTTCGTTGGGGCGTTTTGTCGAGCACCTGGTGTTCAACCCGAATATAAAGGGTTTGAAAACCCTTTTCAAAATCAAACCCACCCCCTGCAAACAATAAAAAATCCAACACATAATCAAGGGGCACAATCCGTGAGTGGATTCGTGCCCTTTGAATGAACAAAAATGACAAAAAATGGGGTTTTAGTGGCGGTTTGGGTTACGGTGGAAAAGAGGAAAATGGGAAATGGTGGTGATTTGATGGGTAGGTGGTGGTGACGGTGCGGAGATGCCTGATGGTGTCGGTGGTCGTGGGAAGGTGTTTTGGTGGTGTTTTTGGATGTTAGGGAGAAAAGAAAATGGAGATGGAGAGGAGAGTATGGCGGGAGAAATGAAAGAAAGAGGGAAGAAAAAGTGACCTAAAATAGGTCACGTGAGGCCTAAAACGAGTGTGTTCAAGCGTCGTGAGTGCGTTGACCGCATTCGTGCTGAATGCATGTAAATGTGTGGGCTTCACGTTCAACATAAAGTAATGTTGAACGCATGCATGCATGTGTGTGTGATGCGATGCAAGTGGTCAAACACACGCAAGTGAGTTCGACGAACCCATGTCTACGTTCGAGCGTAGCAGATACGTTCGAACACAAAGTGCAATAAAAAATATATATTTTTAAAAAATACTTACACAAAAATATACACAAACATAAAGCAAAATATTTATAAAAACATCTACTCCACCTCCAAACTTAATATGTCACATTGCCCACAATGTGACAAAATGTACAAAAACTAGGGATGGGTCAATTTAGGTATAGCATAAAGGAATGCTTCCCCAAATTTGACCAGTAGACACAAATGCTAAAAATAAAACAAGAAATATAATGAGGGGTGCCTCCCACAAGCGCTAAGTTTAACGTCTTCAGCCAGACTCGTGATAAGGATCATACTACCTATGACACTAGGTAGACACATCAAGCTGCGATCTTGAGAATGGTATGCACTAACTTGCGGGTCAAGCGAGTGATGGTCATAGCTGGGATAATCAATATGCAACAATAAATATCCAGCTGTCCCCGTCATCTGATGATCACATAATGGGGGAGGAAAATAATCATTCCTTCCCAAGGTAAATCTCGGCCACCTTGGCCGCATGTGAATGGGGGCAAACCATTTGCTCTCAGCAATAAAATCAGGTGGCTCAAATGCAAAGAAATAAGTAATGGGGAAAACTAAATCCATGGTTTCCCCACACTCCGGCTGTAACTGAGATATGGGATCGATAATGAATGTAAGTAGCTCAACTACTTCATCAAAGTATTGATCATCTCCCAGTTGAGCAAAAATCTCCAGCTCAACGTCCTTTAAACTTGGCTCAACTACTTCCTTAGTTGGCTCAAGTATCCTTCCACAATCTATGTTTCCTCCAAACTAAGCAAAACATTCAAACTCCAGGTGCTCCAGACTAAGCTCATACCTCGGCTTGTCATGCTGTAGTGGCTCACTCAAATCAAAATGACCTCTAGATGGTGCAAAGCACTCCGTGTTAGGGTCCTCCACGCTAGGCTCATGCAAATCTGGCCTAATCAGCCTGTCTAAATCCAGGTCATCATAATCCTAATTAAAACACTCAATCTCTGGGTCCTTTAAATCAAAGTCATCAGTGATTTCTTCAATGAAGCACATAAGATGGGTCTCATCATACTCAAGTGGCTGGCTATTGATGTTGAAAATATTGAGTTCCATCATATTAATGAGATTTTCATCACTCCCGTCCTCTGATTGATTAAAGGCGTTAGCCATAGCTAAGAAAGGTTACCCTAAAATCCGAATTTGATTCACCACATCATGCACCGCTCTGTCTATAACTATGAAGTCCATAGGAAAATAAAATTTATCAATTTTTATCAACACGTCCTCTATTATTCCCGTGGTCTCTTCATTGACCTATCCGCCAACTAGAGCATCACGTGGTGGCTTCAACTCTCCCAATCCCAACTTCAAATACACTAAATAGGAAAGAGATTCACACTTGCCCCAGATCTAACAATGCCACCTGTTGATCGACTCATTCCAATCATGCAAGCAATGGTGGACACCCGGTCCTTATACTTGATGGGCAACTTGCATTGGAGGATGGAGCTCACTTGCTCGATCAGATAAGCCTTCTTGGGACATTGGTTTTCTCTTGATTGTGACCAAATCCTTCAAAATTTTGCATATCTTTGGCACTTGCTGAATTGCATCAAGAATGGGATGTTTATCTGAACTTGCTTAAGCACCTCTAAAATTTTAGCAAACTGCGCATTCTTCTTTGGCGCTCTTAATCTCTCAGGATAAGGGGCTTTTGGGGCAAATGACCTCGAAAGGTCCTTCTCAATGGGAGTGACTGTAGATGGCTTAGCATCTTTCTTCTCCTTGTTGTCACTCTTCGTCTCTTCTTGCCTAGCAAGGTCTGTTGCTAGCATTGCTTCATCAACTGCATCTGGATCAGCCACAAGGTTGTCCACTCGTCTCACTAACCTCAATGTAACAATCGCATATGCATGCTCTTGAGTTGAATAATTTCCGATAGTGCATGCCTTAGGATTGTTCATTGGTTGGCTGGGGAGCTTTCCCTTGTCTCTCTCACATAGATGACTTCCCAACTGTCCCACTTGGATCTCTAGCTTGAGATTGCCTGGGTGTTCACCATGGGGGAATGTCTAACGTCACTAATGGATTGACTAGTCATCTTCATGAATTCTTACATTGTCTCTTCTAATGATTGTGTCGATGACGCTGGGGCTTGAGTGGGGGCTTGATAAGAAGATGACGCTGGGCCGAGAGTCCAGGATTTTGGTAAGTAGGAGAAAACCCTCCTTGATTTGTGGGCTGGTTTTGCTTCTAGAAAAAATTTGGGTGGTTCCTCCACCCTGGATTGTAAGATTCAAAATATGGTCCAATTGAATGCTTTTGAAAATTGTTAAAAGCGTTCACTTGTTCCATCTCAGAAAAAACTGTCATCGATGGACAATTTTGTGCTTGATGCAAAGGACTAGAACAGACAGAACAACTATCAACTGGAAATGTATTCACAGCATTAATAGGTTTTCCCATACTCAAAGCATCCAGTCTCTTGACAATGGCATCCATCCTTTGAGTCAACTCTTGCTCGCCTTTTAGCTCCAGGATGCCTCCTTTCTTGAGGTTTCAGGCAGACTTGTCACGACAACTGGAAAAATCACAGTCTTGTGAGTTGGCCGCAATTTTCTCCAACACTTTATAAGCTAAGTCTCCCGTTAAGTTTAGAAATGCCCCTCCATTCATCAATTCAATCATACTATGGTTGGGCTGAGATAGCCCTTGGTAGAAGAATTGCACCAGACGCCATTTTTCATAACCATGAAGGGGACATTTCATCAACAGATCCTTGAATTGTGCCTAACATTCCGAGAATTTCTCATCCTCATCCTGAGTAAAGGAACTGATTTCCTTTTTTGCTTCATTTACTCTGGACATTGGAAAAAACTTGTTGTAAAATTGCTTCAACAGTTCTTCCCAGGACGTAATAGAGCCAGGTGCCATGGAATCCAACCACTCAGTGGCTCTATCATGGAGGGAGAAAGGAAAAAGTCTAAGATTGACAGATTCCTCGGAGAAATTTTGGAACTTGGTTGTGGCAGTTATACTTCTAAACTTCTTAACATGGGAATAAGGGTTTTCATATTCTAAGCCATAAAAGGATGGTAACATTTGAATCACGTGTGGCTTTAAATCATAATGAGTTGCATTAGTCGGTGGTAACACTATGCACGAGTGGAAACTGACCGCAGTAGGTGCGAACAATTCCCGGAGTGACGTAGTGAAATCCAACTCGTACGCTCGTCTTTGCTCCCCGTTCCCAGCTCGTGCATCTTGATACTCCTCGTGCTCCTCCATATTCTCGTTCCTCTGATTATCCCCCATCTCCACGTGAGCTCGACGCACTCTCCTAATGTTTCTTTCTAAGTCGGGATCTAAGGGTGTTAACTCTAGATTCAATGATCGTCGACCATGCATACACTAAGTGAGAAATAAAACTAAGCTAAGAAAGCAATAAACTAAGTAAGTGAAAAATGAATACAAAATAGCAAAAATAGGGAATATGAAATCAACAAAAACAAAAATAGATATGCACAAATTAACAGGAATAAAACAGCAAATTCAAATTTAAACTTCTTAACAATAAACTATAAACCACAAGTGCAAAAACAAAGCAAATTTAAACAAATATAAACAGATCAAAAGCAGAACAATATCATAAACAGAAAATAAAACTAGCTAAGAAAATTTAAACAGTAACAAAATAAGACAATTTAAACAACTAGCAAATTAAACTAACAAAACTACTAACTAAAGCACATGCAAATTATAAAAACAACTAAAAGCAAAAATAAACTAAACCACTAATCACGCAAGCAAAATACCCAAAATAGGCAGTTTAAACAATTAAAATCAGTCTAACAATTAATTAAAACAAAAGGAATTTAAAAACTAAACATACTACCTCTGGTATGTTGATGCTGGAAGCAGATGTGTGCTCGAACACAGGCAGAACGTTCGATCGCACAAATGCAACAATTTGGCGAGCTCTACAAGTGCGTTGAGGCATAACTCGTGCGTTCGAGCGTAGTACACTACTTTCAGGGACTAGCGCTCGAGAAGCGTAACGGCGTTAGCAGTCTTGTGAAAGTTATGGAATAAGCCCAAGTGCGTTGACCGCGAAATGACCGCTTTTCGGCGGATTTTCCAAGCGAGTTAAACTAGAAATTAGCCAAACACTATTCTAAAAGTTAACAAAAATAAACAAAAACACGAAAATAAACTATGAAAGTATTGAAATTGCAGAAAATAAAAACTAGTAGAAAAATAACATTAATCTAAAAGCAAGTTAAATTCAAAAACAACTCAAGCGGCTCCCCGCAATGAGCCAAAATTTGGTTGTACCAAATTTGGTACACTGTAATTGCACGAAACTTGTTGTATAGCGTTCAAGTACGAGATCGAACCACGAGAACCGTGTATTGCTTTAAACGAATTAACTTTGAGTTTAGGTTAGTGTTACTTTAATCTAGCTCCGAGTGGGTGATTGGTGACAACGAAAATGTAAACTAATTTAATGCAGGAAAGTAAACAAAATTAACCACTAAGGTTGAGGATTTCACCTCACCATTTCAAGAATGCGAATTGAAAACGCTAAGCTAAAATACTCCATCTATCGATTAAAAATAAGACTTAATCTATTGCGCCTATCGAAGGATTCAAAGAATCCGTCCCTTTGACGAAAGACAAACCATAAACGGTTTAAGGCCCAAAGAATCCAAAGTGAATGTGTTAAGACACAAATTACTATGGATAAATGGGCGTAAACTGAAGGATGAAATGTATCCATTGGACGAAAAACCAAGAATAAATGACTACGGCCCAATCTCACTTGGTTTTGTCACCAAACCAAGTGAGAAAGGATAAAGCTACTATGAAATAATGGAAATAAAATAACTTAAGTATAAACAATAAGTAAAATCCATGGTGAGGCTACATCCTCAACCTTAGTTGAGGATTTAGCCTCCCATGTGAAGAGAAAAACATAAACAACATAAAATAAAGCATTAAGATTAAAATAAAGTAAAGGGTTACAAGTAAAAGGCAGTAGGGCCTAAATGAGGCTCGCTCTTAAAACTCGCCTAAAAACCAAACTCCGTAAAAATGGACTAAGGGTCCTATTTATACAAAATTAATGTGCTGACAGGTCACGGGTCTGCGTTCGAATGCAGGTCATGCATTTGAACGCACTGATGTATGCGTTCGACTGTGATCCACACGTTCGACCACAAATCACCGCCCACGGCGCAAGGCTGGAAGCGATGGAAGCTAGGGCCGGCTAGGGCAACATTCGAGATACGGGTCTACGTGGAGGCGCTGAACGTGCTCGTGGTTCAATTGTGCATTCGAATGCACCAAATTCGGTCAAACACACTTGGTAGGAATTTCCATTACTTCACTTTAAGTCCAATTTGCCCTTTGCTAGCTGTTTGTTGATGCAATGACCTACACACCACAAAACACTAAAAATAACTAAAAACATTAGATATAAACAATGCTAAAAGCTTAACATATATATAAAGGGGTTCAAACATCAATGTTTGGCACCGATCAACTTGATTCTTTTCCAAATGCATGTATAAACATAGAATTTTATTGACAATACATTACGATTTATACAGAAAGAAGTTTTTCAAAATTAAAATTAATAAAATCCTACATAAGATCAACAATGTCATAAGAGATTAAATGGATTAGCCATATTATCAATTGAAAAAAGATATGTTAGAAAATCTTGAATATAAAAATTTAATTTTGCATCCCAAAAGCGAGAAGACTGATTTTTAAATAAAATATAATAATAATATTAAAATAAATATATATTTTTTAATATTAAAAAAATAAAGCCAAATTTTAAAGTTTGTCTTAAGGCCACAAAATACATTGGGCCAGCCTTGGCTGATTAAGGAGTCAAATAATGATAAGATAAAATAAGAGATGTGGATAGGAGCGTACAGAAGAATGTGGACAAATAATATCTCCTTTGGATGATTCTATTTGTATGTGCTTCCATATAAGTTCTTCTTTGTAAAAACCCCCATAGAGAAGAGATTATCCCATCCCAGATGACATTTGGAAGTAGCAATAATTAGCCCAAAAGTGCACGTATTAGAAATGGATAAACTTTCGTTATCATAATTATATATTTGAATTTATTGTTTCATAGGTTTTATTTGAGTAATTCTTAGTGATCATCCACGTCCATCTAAGCGGCGTGGCGTCCACCCATCATTAAAAAAAATTTCTAGAGGATGGCAAAAACAAGCGTGGTTTCATTTCCCCCCATTTCGCTCATCCCGCTCATTTTCCCCTTCCCGCTCCTATTTCTCTCTCAGTCCCGGCGATCCATCATCCAGGATCCGTCGTGCCTCTCCCTCTCACCTCATCACGCTCTCTCTCTCCCTCCATCCATGCTCTCTCTCACCCCTCATCCGTCTCTGTTTCTCTCACTCCAGCGAGAGATATCTGGCGACCCACTCGGGACCCAAAGCGCCCTGTTCTCCGGCAACCCAAGGCGTCCTGTTCTCCAGCAACCCAAATAGTAATACATGTTTTCTGGGTTTTTTTTTTCATTTTATTTGGGTATGTGGGTGAGAGGGAATTATTGTGGGGTTTGTCATGTTTTGGTGTTTAGTTTTCTCAGGAAGTAATCTCCGACAGCCCTCTGGTGTTTGGTTTTCTTACGTACAGGCCAAAACCTCATTCATTGGGTTCGTTTTCTTTTCCTTTTCTTTTTCTCTGTTTTTATAAGGAGTTTGGGGTTTTGTAAGTAGGTGTTGGCTTCCCCTTCGTTCCTCTACATATTGTTGCTCTTCTTTTTATTGGTTTGAGCTTTGTGTGTGTTTTTGTTTTGTTTGAAACTTTGTGGATTTTTGTCGATTAAATGATTAGAGTGACTGCGTCGATGATGATGAGTGTAGTGGGTCGAATTAGGAATTAATTTTAGCTTGTGAAGTAAAGTTCACTTTGTAGAAAGGAAAGTGATTGGGTTTATGATAAGAACCCTTATTGGTTGCTGAGAAAGTGAAGGGAGGGAAAAGGAATATTGTTTTGAATTTGTTCAGTTTCTGTTTTGGGTTTTTGAAACCCGAGGGATTAAAAAATATATAGTATGAAATGTGCAATGTAAGAAAGTTGACATTAATTAAAAACAAAACCTCGTTCATTGGGTTCGTTTTGTTTTCCTTTTCTTTTTCTCTGTTTTTATAAGGAGTTTGGGGTTTTGGTGATACTCATGTAGTGTCCGTGGTGGGTTTTGTGATTGATTGTTTGAAGTTTTGAAAATATGTAAAATCTTGGTGAAAAGGGCTTAATTATTTAGTTTTTTCTTCTTTGTTTTGTAAGTAGGTGCTGGCTTTTTGTTTGTTGTGTCTGTAAAGATGTATATTTTTCTTTACTATTGTGTGTTGTGTTCTAGAGTAGCAGAGTTGTTACGTATACGTTGGATCTTCTTCTCTGTTTTTTTTTTCTCTTGCTGATTTGTTGTTGTTGTTAAAGAACAAGCTGTGTTTCACAGCAATCTAACCTATGGTTAGAGTGAACACTAACAAGTCTTCAATTTCTCTTTGATTTGTCATTTATAATGGTTAGAGCCATATTACCCTGGCAATGAAAAGTAGTTGTAAAACATCCATAAACTCGAGTATGAGTAGACAGTAGAGAACTTGCTAACAAGTTTACCTAAACTTGAAGTAATATAAAGGTCTTCCTCTAATGGACAACCATACCACAATGTTACATGACTCACTTATGATTATGATTTATGTGCATTGCATGCTTATTTATGTAATCAATGCTTATTTCTCTTCACTACCATATCACAATGTTACAAGATTTATATTGGAAATTTTTAGGCATTTGTGATTTTATAGTTTTTAATTTCATGCTTAATTTCATTTCAATCCTACCAGATATTATAAATTTTGGAGCTTAGAACCAGTCTACATATATTAGCAATTCAAATGGATGATATTAATTCTTCTTCCACTCCTGCAATTCAAGCTTCATCATATCTATACGGCGAGTTGTCGTCCTTTCAAATGGATGCTCAAAATGAGTTTGAAGATAATCAAAATGACCTTCAAAATGGTATGTTAGTCATTTTATTCTTCCTTTTATTTTCCTTCAAATATTAATGACATTTTATTCATAGTTGTTTTATTTGTTTTGATTTAGCCGAATGAAGATGATGCATATGATGTTGAGTTTGAAGCTAATAATGAGAACAAGTTCGATAACCCTCAAAATGGTATGTTAAGTCGTTTTATTCTTCTTCTAATTTTTCTTCAAAGGTCCCTTACCAATTTTTATTCATAATTTTATTTATTTTGATATAGATGGGAATCAAGCTGTAGTCGAGTTGGAAGTTAATGATGAGAATACGTTCAGTATAAGATTATAGATGATGTTGAAAATGTTGATCAACCTAAGGCATGAATGTTATTTAGCTCTTTAAAGAACTTTCTACTTATTATGAGATTTATGCCAAGCAACAAGGTTTTTGTGGTAATAAGGAATAGAAAGTATGATGCACATGGAAATACACGGTACATCACCTTAGCATATGGTTGTCAGGGTAGCAGAAAAGCCAAAAAGACTAGTAATTACTTTTCTAAGCCTATTCAAACAATCAAAGTAGGATGTAAGGCCAATTTGAATGCAAAATTAGTTGATACAAAGTGGTATGTGACTAGTATATCTGACCATAATCATGCATTAAGTCCGAAAAGCTAGATTTCATAGATGTCATAAGAATTTGGATTCTTATGCAAAGAAAAAGCTTTTGCTAAATGATGATTCTGAAATAAGTATGAGCAAGAATTTTAACTCGCTAGTTATCAAAGCAAGTGAGTATGAGAATCTTGCATTTGGAGAAAAAAAATGTCGTAATTTTATTGTAAAGAAACGATATCTTCAGCTTAGCACATGAGGAGCTAGAGCACTTCGTGATTACTTTATTAGAATGTAATCAATTAATGATGATTTTTACTTTGCCATGGATTTTGATGATAATGGTAGATTAAAAAATGTTTTTTGGGCTGATGCACGAAGTAAGGCAGCATATGAAGATTTCGGGGATGTCGTTACATTTGACACAACGTATTTGACTAATAAATATAAAATGCCATTTGCTCATTTTGTGGAGGTGAATCATCATGGTCAGTCAATACTTTTTGGTGTTGCATTAATATCAAGGGAGAATACAGAGACGTTTGTATGGTTGTTTGAGACATGGTTGAAATACATGAATAGCTGATTGCCAAATGCAATTATTACGGATCAAGATAGGGCTATGAAAAGTGCAATCAATATAGTTTTTTTGAATACTCGACATCAGTTATGTTTATGGCACATTTTGAAAAAGCTTCCTGATAAATTTGGGTCACATCCAGAATATCATGCCATTAAAAGCGTCTTACAAAAATGTATGTATGAATCTCAGACATGTGATGAGTTTGATGTAAGTTGGCAAAGTCTGCTTGGGTGTTACAGTCTTGAGGATAATGCATGGTTGTGTGGGTTATATAGTGAGCGGAATTTCTGGGTACCCGCATATTTGAAAGATGTTTTTTGGGCTAGAATGACTACCACACAAATGAGTGAAAGTATGAATGTCTTTTTGATGATTATGTGCATCCATCAACAACTTTGAAGGAATTTGTTGATGGATATGATAATGCTTTGCGTAAAAAGGTTGAGAATGAGAATATTACTAATTTCAAGTCATTCAACAACACGATTACATGTGTAAGCAAGTTTTCTTTTGAGAAGAAATTTCAACAACTTTACACCAATGCAAAAAGTTCAAAGAAGTACAAGAAGAGATTAGAGAGGTGATGTATTGTACTGTTGACCTTATCAAAAGAGAAGGTATTATTTCTACCTATCAAGTGTGGTGGGTAGAACTTATTGGTGACTACGTGAAAAAGTAAGCTTCTTTGTTGAATATAGTGAACCATGTGAAGTGAATTGTAGTTATTATATGTTTGAATCAAGAGGAATTTTGTGCAAACATGTCATATCTATACTAATTAGAGTAGATATTACATTGTTGCCAGAAAAATATTTCCTTAACCGTTGGAGGAAAGACTTGAAGAGAAAATATAAATTTATCAAAAGTAGTTATGATCCTTTGAAAGGCAACCCTAGTGTAGAAAGATGTAATGACTTGTGTAAAGATATGCATGTATTAGCAGAACTTGCATCAACTACTCGAGAATTACATGAAAATGAAAGATCATATTTGTGTTAACGAATAAATTAAGTGGTGGCGGTTGTGAACGTAATCTCCCTTCCGAAGCACTTCATGTTGGATCTGCTAGCAACTTGTCCGTTACTGGTACGACGGTGGAAAGTAACAAAGTTCATAGTCCTCTTGTGAAGAGAACTAGAGGGAAACTACCTTCAATACGGTTAGCGTCTACAATAGAAAAGCAATGGTGAAGAAATCACAAGGAAAAAAGAATCAATCCAGTGACATAAATCTCAAAGAAAATCGCCGTACAAAGAAGGTTAAATAGTCAATAATCTAGATTTTTAATTATGCTTACTTAAATATTGCAAATGCTTTTTCTAACATATTTGCGTTATTTTCTAGTTGAAAACTCACCAAGGAACACAAGAGGAAGGAACACAAAATGGAGCACAAGGAGGAACACAAGGAACAAGTATACTTTTGAAATTTTATTTTGCATATTGGACCAATATTTTCTCCATACAATTTCATTTTGACCTCTTCTTTACTCTTGCCATTTGTACAGGTTAATCTTTGGTATCCACTTAGCATGATAACAGGATTTGAGCCCAATTGACTTCATTAGTGTTCAGCAATTTGCACAGAGGGTGATGGACGTATCTGAGTATAGGAGGAAGCTTTATGATTATCTGGTTACAAAGATGAATGACGTTTTATTTCTCATGCTGAGTGAACTTAAAGAACTTTGTATATGCTGCACTTTTTATTGGTCCAAGTTTGTGTTTGAGACCAGTATTTTCATCTTATGTTTTTGTTCTCCCTTTTAAATTTGAGAATATGTTTAAAGTAGGAAACTACTATTTACCCTTTTGTAGTTTGCTTATAGTAGGAAAAATTTTAGAATGATTTTAATCTTGAACTTGAAGTTCAAATCGAAAAAATTTGACTTATCCTCATCACAGATTGATTTGTATACCAATAAGTGATAAGCATGTGCATGTCGGCCAGATGCATGCATGTGTTTTGAATACGGCATGGGCTGGCAGGTGTCAAATCTCAATCTCATATCTTCAGATTTATGTAATGACTTATGCATGTGACATTATTATATCAAGCCTTCAAGGTATTCCTCAAAAAAAAAACATTAATTATTGGAAAAAAGCAAGGTGAACTATTTTAACCATTTTTGGCCTCGTTGTTGTGGGTTTTTGGTAAAATGTCTTTGATATGATTGTTTGTTGAATTTATTTGTGGGAACAGGCACTCGTTAATATGATAAGCAACCCTGTGAACTCAACAGTCCCCATTGCCGCCAAGGTTTTCAAGATAGCAGGAATATATGATGAGAAGGGGTTGTTTGGTGTGACTACCCTTGACGTGGTTAGGGCTAAGACATTCTATGCTGGAAAGGCAAACCTAAATGTTGCAGGTATGGTGTCTTATTTTTGGACCTCCGTTCTTGTAGTTTGTGGTAACTCTCTATTTGGTTGCTAAAAGATTAAATTTAATGAGCGGATGAAAATTAGGTTGATCATATTTCTATTTTGTTTTGTAAAGAATTATAGCTCATTTTGAATTGGGCAAGATGCTTGCTGCCCAGATGCTTGCTTAAGGCTCAATTGAGTTGAGGATTTGATTTTATACTGTGTTTTAAAAATGATATTGACAGTTTAATAGCTGAATTTTTGTTGTTAACTTGTTGCCCTTAAATTTTTCCCTACCCACAAATGTACCACAATGTATAAGAAAAAATATTTGTTATAGGCAGTTTCCATGTTGACACGAGTCTTGTGCATTTGTTTGTAGAGGTTAACATACCAGTTGTTGGTGGCCATGCTGGCATAACCATTCTCCCACTATTTTCTTAGGTACTTTCTTTGCTCGTCAACCTTCCTCATTTGTCCATCATATTGAATTATATTACCATTTTTTTTTTCATGTACAATCTGGTTTGTTTCCCTCTTGTTGATGGAGAAATCTGGATTTTGTTTTCCTGGGGGAGTAAGTCTGAATTTATGGGTGCTTTTGGAGATATTAATGTGATATATATATAGTATACTTTTGGCCATCGCATTTTTATTTTCAGCAGGATTTGGGTGCACTGAACGTATAATATTGATCATTCAAATCAACCAAATTATTATCAAAATCTTACTCAAACTGAAACATCGTTGCTTGTTGGAAGGTATGTGAAACCCATGATGATACGTATATAATGCATTGATTCTCTACTATTTTCTTGTTGATTCATCACTCTGAGAATTGATTTCTCAAGTGTTTATTGCAAAACTCAAGAGTATATATACATCAAACAGTGATTCCCATGCATCACCATTCAAAGCTTGGAACAAGCTTATATTGATTACATACGTACCCCATCTCTTTTCTCACTGGCAGGCCTCAAGAAATTCAACTCCAAGGATTATTGACTGATCATGCTGCTGGATCAACTGGCCTTTATCCAAGTGTTGCCCTTAACTTGGAATCAAATTCAATTCCCAAGTGGAAGCCTTTATCCACGTGGATGATGCCAGCTCCTAAAGAAAACTGCACCAAATTTTGCTTATTGGTTTCTTTATCAGTGTTGTGCTTGTTGATGCAAGTGGCACGGCTTTGTGTCATATCGTTGCACCAAATCTTGAATGTACGTAGTTGTTTGTTTTAGTTTTGTTTAGCTTCAGAAGCTTGTTTTGACCGATTTAAGGGTTTGTAATCGTTTATGGGTGTTTTGGATTAGTTTGTTTTAATGAAATGATTTATTCATAAAAAAACAAAACAAAACAAAACAAAAACAAAGAAAATGGTTTATATTGAAATGGTTTTGGATTGGTTTTGTTTAGCTTCTTTTTGGATGGGTTTCTTTAGCTTCTATTGTTTTGGGTAACGCACGTAACCCACAAAGAAAATGCTCTATCAACAACATATGAATATGATATTTATATGGCATATGCTTAACACCTCGCGGTATCCCAATCCATTACGTTTGTAGAAATACTTATAAGACTCCTAATCACACTAGATTTCAGAATTCTAGTATTCAAATCTATGGTGTTAAAATCTCTTAGCTTCGTCGGATGGTACCTAGTTTCTAAAAATATTACATGCAAAATAGTAGTCGGTTATTAATGAGCGTCTAGATGGAAAATATAAATGGAAATCCAACTCAGCAGCCATTTATTCAATCATATCTGTTGTTATCGGAGTTTAGAGCCTGAAATGCGGCAGCGCAGAAGTCCCATCAAGGCCTTTTTCACTGAAGTATTTAACATAGTTGCTCACTGTGGTTTCCCTATACTTTGGAGGATTGTTTGCTGATAATAACTCTTTGATGGGTCCGTAAATTTTTGAGGTTGGCAGAGAACCCGTGGAGAAGAAGCTCGCCACGGATACTCTAGGCCCTACCCTGTTTGCCAATACTCTGTGTTCAATGCTTTTAAACCTATCGTTTGTAAGAAAAACCAAAAAAACTAAATTAGCTAGCTGCAGCCAAAATGGATCGATCATTCTTGATTTGAGTATCACCAATTCACAAGAATAATGAGAAGGCTTGCCTGTAGGAGATCTCCAATGTTAACCACTAGAGCCCCTGGCACAGGAGGGACGTCGACCCACTTGTCCTGATGAAGGACTTGGAGGCCACCAATGTGGTCTTGTAGAAGAACAACGAGGAAGGCACTGTCCGCATGCTTGGTTGCGCCAATTGTTAACTCTGGCTGTGGGCAAGCGGGATAGTAATGGCACGCAACCGTATGCCCCTCGCTGCAGTCGATGTCATTTAGGTGGTTTGGGTTCAGCCCAAGCGCCTCTGACAATAACTCCAACAATAAAATCCCCAACTTCATCACCAGCTTCGAGTACTGCTCCAGTATATCTCTACAGTCAAAAGCACATTAGGTGGTCATAAATTCAGATCACTATTAGCCTTTCTCTACTCTCAGGATTGAGCAAATGAGATTATCAGAAATCCATAAGATCTTTTTGAATTTAAATGGCTAGATCTTAACAACAATCCAGTGGATTATATACTGCAAATCACATACCCACATGAAGCTGGCAAGTCCTCTGCCTTTGGGGGATTAGGTGCCATTCGACAATAAAAAGTATCCCTCCAATTAGTCGCCGGAGCGCTGTACAGATCAAAGTTGCTGTTATACACCACCGGTCTCTGGGGATCGCGCGTATAGAACTCTTTCTTCACTTGAGCATCCTGCTCATAAAACCTACGCACCCCTTCCTTCATCTCCTCCAAAACACTCACAGGGATCCCATGATTGACCAGCTGAAAGAAACCCCACGTCTCCGATGCGTCGCGAATGCTTTCAACAATCTCCTTGCGCTTTATTACATCTTTCTCGATGCCTTGGACATCTATGACAGGAATACTAAACTGGGTGTCACCAGAAGCTGAGTTGTCCATGTCGTCCGGTGGACTATAGAATATGCGAGGAATCTCAGTAACCCCAGCATCTACAAGTCCTTTAACACCGAGCTTTGTGTCATCAAAAGCCTTCAACTCACTTGCTCTGTCATACTCCGGCTTGAGCGTTGCTGGAGCTTCATCTCTGCTGGTGACAACCATTTTGGTTCTTTTGTGAGTTAACCGAGGAAGTTCATAAGATAAAAGAAGAGAAATCAGAGATGTCCTCTACGTTTATGATAAAACATTGACAAACTCGGTTCCCTCTGGCCACCAACTTCTGTTGACTTTTAGTAGTTCATTATTTGCTAAATCTAGATAAAATTCTTCCGCTCGTCAAGCAGAGAGAAAAGAGGAGAGAGCAACGCAAAGGTGAGATATCATTTATCTCTCTGGGCCTGCTGATTATGAGTCAAATACTGATAAGATAAAATAAGAGTTGTGGATAGGAGCATACAGAAGAATGTGGACAAATAATATCTCCTTTGTATGATTCTATTTGGGAAATAACTTCAATTCGGTCTTTGCAAAAAAGTGAAGTTTTTTGCCCACCAATAAGAGGTTGCCAAATCAGCTTAGTACAACAAAATAAAATGAGATGCAAAGTCCCTGATTTTTATCCTCACAGCCAATCTGCCAATCACAATTAAACAAAGGCAGGGGCGGTGGAAGGCAGCCAAAGAACAATGCCGGTGAGAAGTGGATGGATAGAGTAGATTGGGTTTTGGAAAAACCCAATCTAAACCCCCAAAAACCAGATCCATAACCAGGATCGATGGCCATGCAGTGGGCGGTGATGAGGAAGGGCTGAACGGCGACGGGCTGGGTGGCGAGCTGGACGGCAGCTGGAGATGAGGTGCTAAGGACGACGGGCTGAGCGGCGATGGCTAAGGATGGCGGGACGGAAGCAGCACATGAGAGGTTGATGACAGTGGAAGGCATGGAAGGGCTGACACGGCAGATGAGACGGCCAGCTTCACACAAAAAAAAAAGATGGTGGGCGGCGCTCTCATCTGTTGGTGGTGGAGTCATTGGTGGGCCGGCCACCAATGACTCCACCACCAGCAGACAGGGACGGAGCCAGAAAATTTTATGGGAGGAGGCTGGCCAAAAAAAATTTTCTGTTCCTTAGAATTTTTTATTAAAATAATTATTTTGTTGTTTTTAAACTAAAGACTATTTAAGGACAAAAAAATGAGCATTTGAAAGTATGGGCCAAAAATAAAAATAAAAACTTAATAAATATAGCTCAAAAAATTAAGAATATGGCCAAAAAATTTTATTGGATATAGCCATAAAATCTAAAAATATGGTCAAAATTTGTTTGGGAGGGGGCCATATAATTAAAATTATAACCAAATTTTATATATTTTTTTTTACTTCTAATTATTATTTTTCCTTATTTTGGGGGGGGACCATGGCCCACCCTGGTCCCCCCCTCCCTCCGTCATTGCCGGCAGATGAGAGCGCCGCCACCATCTTCACCACCGGACGCCACCACCTGCGCGCCCTCCTCTTCCTCTTTTTTAAGGCCCATCATTTTTTTAAAAAAAAATAATAATAATTAATAATCAAGTGCTGTTGTGTTCCTTTTGAAACCTTAAGTTTGATAGAATTAGGCTAGGTGTCATATTCTTATTGGTGGCAAAAACTTTCCCTTTTTACCATGATCGAATGGCAGCAATACTCTTCTATTTGTATGTGCTTCCATAGAAGTTCTTCTTTGTAAAAACCCCCCATAGAGAAAAGATTATCCCATCCCAGATGATATTTGGAAGTAGCAATTAGTCCAAAAGTGCTCGTATTAGAAATGGATAAACTTTCATTATCATAATTATATATTTGAATTTACTGTTTTATTGGTTTTATTCAGATTGTCTCCTATCCTGTCGGTCCTTGCATTTTTATTTTTTATTTTTTTTCCCCAATTTTAGGGCAAGTGAAATCATTTTAGATAATGTGCCCACCCACCCATTTAATGTTATATGGGAAAAACTTTACTTTAGCCCTGAATTTTTACATGATTTTACAAACTACTTTAAATTTTAATATTTTTCACTTTAAATTATTCTCAATTAGAACCTTTATATTAATTTTTTTAGTTAAAAAAAGTTTTAGAAGTTGAAATTTTATATAAAAGTCAGAGTATAATTTATACATGCAAGTCTTCATTTGAAAGCAATTAAAGTTCAAGAGTTTAAAGTGAGATTTTTAAGTTTGAGGAGGTTTGTAAAATCGCGTAGAAGTTCAAGTTGCCAAAGTAAAGTTTCTCTTCTTATATAATAAGTTAAATAAAGGAAAATATATATAAAAAAATAAAAATAAAAAAAGAGCATCTCAAACTACCAATCGTTTGCAATATAGCTCTTAATGTTCAAAATGTACTAAAGTAGCCCCCAAGCTACCAAAACGTATCAAAAAAGCTACTTATTTTTTTATATTCCTATAATACCCCTATTTTTTAACAAACAAAATAATTGTAAAAAAAAATCAATTTTTTAAAAATACAAAAACCAATGGTCGAATAAATAAATAGTTTTTTGGAATAAATAAATAATTAGTCATTGTAGTTGAATGGGCAAATAAATAAATTACAAATTGTTTCACGTCATATTAAAGTAAAATCAATGGGTGACTAAAAATAAATTTTTAATAAAATTTGACTCTAGGGACTAAATTATTATTTTTAGAATATCTTAAGAACCATACCTTTTATTTTACTTTAATATGACATGAATAAACACTATAGTTGGCTTAAATTAGTCACAGTAGTTGGCTTAAATTATTTATTTATTCCAAAAACTTTTTTTTCTTTTTTTTTGCATTTAAAAAAAAAATTGTTTAGTTTCTTTTTTACAATTATTTATTATTTTGTTTGTTAAAAGAATAGGAGTATTATAAGAATATAAAAATAAAAAATAAATAAAAAGATAAAAGTGATTTTTTTAGATACATTTTGATAGTTTGTAAGGACACGTTAGTATCTTTTAACATTGAAATACTATATTACAAACAACTAATAGTTTAAGAAATTTTTTTTTATATTTTTCCTTAAATAAATTTAACTCTCCCTCTCTACTTGGTTCGATCATTCGAGACACTATACTTTAGGTTTCACTTTCACAAGACAAGGAGACTTTCAGCACCCAGACATCGTTGCTCTCACCGTTTCTGAAGTCTCAACTTTGCCTCCTCACGAAGGTTGATAATACCCCAAATCCATTGTGAATTTGGGAAGTATTTCTCTCTCAACTCAATTAAACAAATATCAAATCTGTTTTGGGAGTGGAAAGTTGTATCAATGACACATTTTTAATAATAAATATCATATAATAAACCAACTTTAATCCGAGACATAAAACCAAAAAAGTTAAGCAGCTAAGACCACCTAGATAAATTCAATCCCGTGCCCATCTCAAAATTAGATAAGAATCTCCTCCGATTGGAAACCAATTGAAGAATCTCATGTAAATGAATCTTGACCGTTAATGAAATCTAACAGTAAAAAAAATGTAAAAAGATTGTGTAATCAAGATACAATAAATTGAATTTTAAACCTTTTTTTTTTTTACTCAATGTGCTGTTTTCAACCACTCTTTACACTTTTTTCACCGTTGAATTTCATTAACGGCCAGATCCTACAACATGAGATTCTCTGGTTGATATCCAACCGGAGAAGATCCTGTTCCCTCAAAACTACTTAAGCTGAGCTTGAATATGTAAACCACCATAGAATGAGACGATCTGATATCCATAGATTTCAAATTTTTCTTAATCTCAATTGAATGTCCATAAATCGACTCAGTACAAAACATCACACCCTCAAAACAAGCTGAAATTCCTTCTTTAACCCAAAATTAATTACCCTAAACTTTTGAAAGAGAAGCAATGATATTATAACCATACAAAACTAGTTCTGACCAAATTCAGGCAGAATTGGGCAGATCAAGTAACTGAGCCCTCATATTACAGACCAAAATCCATTCACACTGTCTTGGTTTTGGGAGCCTTTTTCCTCAATTGTCTCCTCGGCATTGAGTTCTTCATGCCTATAAAGAACAGCAATGCCCCAAACAATGCCAAATTCTGCAAAACAAACAAAACACAATGGAAAACAATTCATACTGGGAAAAGGCTAAAACGCACACACCCCAACACCCCCAAAAAAAAAGGGACAGAACAGATCAAATGCCACAAAGATTCTAACCTGTGTAAACTTGAGGAAAAGTTGAGTATATTCTTTCTTCTCAACATCGTAGTTATAGAAGTCATACAATATAGGAGTAGCAATTGCCTGTTGCAGAAGCTGTGCCAGACAGCAATAAAACTTAATTTTTCAATTGTGGTTGATCTAAACGTACAAAACCATGGAGAGGGTATTCAAAGCCAACAAACCAGAAGATAAGCTCCAAGAGAGCTGCCAAAGATGAAAAGAAGACCTCCAATGCCCTTCAATGCTATCGCAGCAGCCACTAACTGTTTAATCTGCCAATAACAACACAACCATTCACACAATGTGTACACAAAAACTTACAAAGCAAACTACAATTATCCACATGTAACACAACAGTGGTAAGATAAGAAATGAATGCATTACTCACTTGAACTTCCGGCACTTGCAACCCAGTATGAGTCAACACATGATTTGAGATAGCACTAAATTTTGGTCTCAGATACTTTGCTGCTGGCCCACCATCAACACCAAAATCATTGAACCTGTAGGTGGAAACAACAAATTAAAGCTCAGACATCTTGTACAAAGCACTGATAGAATGCTTATTATAGCGATAAAATTGAATATGCCAGCTCCTGAGGTTTATAACATCTAGGACAATTTGCAGAGGCAGCTTAAATTGTACAATTAAAATTATTAACATAAATCTTCCACTGGGCCAATCCAAAAACCCACCATTTAATTGATCACCCACAAGATCAACCACAACCTAGTTGAATTGTTCTCTACAATTTCATATTGAGCTCACTGTATTATTCGATATAACTCTTTCACATAAGAGAGTTAACTTCACGTGTCAAAGTTATACAATACAAATAATGGACATACTTAATAAAAAAGTGAAGATCAGGTTACACTGAAATATGGAAAACAATTGGTTCAACCACCACTTGTTTTGTAGGTACATATTTTAAAAAAATTCCTCTTTCCCACCATGGCCAGTGACAGACATGAATTTACAACTTATTTCGCACAAATACTCCTGTATTCTTTCTTTTTCTTTTTTTCCTTTAAAAAATTGTGAGTTTAGTTTTCTTGGAAAAGGATCAAACCCTAGCATACAGAAAGAATTTCACAGGCATACTTCTATCTGTCTAAATTATGTCAAATAACAGTTCTCGATGAACTTTTACACTGCAATCCTCCATCCTTTGTACTTTACTTTCATAGTATGAATTAAGTACCACCAAAAAGTACAGAACACAAGATTGAGAAGAATGTGCGCCAACAAACATCATTTTGTTATACAATATCTAGCTGTGTCCCAACTTTGTTATGGTTAAACATTATACAACAATTACATCCAAATTTGAGAATAAAGTAACAAACAATTGTTACTAATGTAGAAAAGAAAAACATAAAAACTTGTGATTCTCTGATGCTAATTTGGGTAGTGAATGGCAAAATAATAAGTGAAAACATAAATTTGATGTTTCCAGATCTACATACTTTTTCCTTAAAAACAAACCTCTATATAGAACAAGTTAAAGTAGTAGCCTAATGGATGTATGACTGAACATTCCAAATAAAGAGAAGCTTTTCAAACCGAACTTACAGTACAATTACCACCTTTAAGATCCAACTGTAACAAATTTTATCTTCGAAAAAGTTAATATGCTACCGCTAAAATGGCAAAACTTTAGGTAGTAGAACAAATGTTTTTGCAAATAGCTTCCTCTCACAGAAACTAATTATTCCAGAAGATTAACAAGGAAGACTTCCTGACCTCTCAATCATAATTTCATGAAAAATAATATTTCAAGATACACAATATTCCTGTGTATACTCCCAGTGTAATTTGCAGCGCCCTAACGCTTTTAATAAGACATAAGACTGGTTATAAAAATAAAAAGATACATTATTCTGATACAAGGGCGCAAAGCCCATCCTATAGATAAACCTATCTTATTGTAATCAAACTGTAAAATGCAATTTGATAAACCTACTAAATGACCAAACTACCAGTTAGTCATTAGTTAGAGTGTTAACCTCTTCTAATTTGACTGGTAACCTCAAGTGGCTTTTTGCAATTTCAAAATGGAGAAAGAAACAACTTCATGAACAATCATAGTGAACAACCAGTACTCTCCCGCAACATATAAGAAATGTTCTCCAGGGAAAAGAACAATTCAAACACAACACAAGAAACGTAATTACTTTTGGAAAAAAAAAATGCCTCATCAAACCAAGCGATCATGGTGAACACCTAGTCCAGGCCTTCCAAGCAAACATTTAAAATCTCATCAAGCAAAACTTTACAAGATGATCTTATTTAAGTTCTTTATAATCGGACAGTTCCCATTTTCAAAAGAAACCACAAACGCACAGATCAGTAATACCAACAAGTTTATTGCAATAAATATCAGAACCATCAATAAATAAAATCAGTTTGCAACTTCTGATGTCAAATTTACTGATTAAAATAACCAACAAAACCCAAGGAAGAAAAGGTTAAACTTTTGTCTCTAAAATCGAAAAAGAAAAATCCTAGTCGGATACATGGTTGCGAATGCATCAAAATCCACATCAAATTTGAAATATACCGGATCCAACGGCCTATTTAGTTTTAAGTAGCACAAGCAGGCCGACAGTAAAACCAGTGAGAAAAACCCTAGATTTTCGACCAGAATGACTCCTCGACAACATCCAGTATCCCAAACTAAAGACAACTTTGTTTGGTTCCCGAGAAACCAAGACAGACGAAAAAAGACTAAAAAGTAAAACTAAAGAATGCGTCTCTAGTTTCCAAGTAGCCGCACAAGAGTCGGTGAAGTAAAAAGCCTCCACTTTCCCGACTCCGAGTCACCGGAAAACCAAAAAGTTCGAACTTTCAAAATCTACCGCATCTTCCATTTCCTAGACTTCTCTCAGCAACCAAACACAGCAATATATCACAAACACCAAAACAAAAACAGTATCAGGAAAACCAAAAAAGCAGATCCAGGGGCTTACTCTTGATAAGCAGAAAGAATGAACACGGAAGCAAATAGGACTCTCCCGACGAACGAAACGAAGGCCATGGCTGTACGGACGCGGACACAAGAGAAAGAAAAACACGGAGATTCGAAACTTGGTGTGCAAAAACCGGAGAGTACGCGTGCTTTCCCTTTTGCCGGCCAAATTGGGTCTGAAAATTTTTCGGCCTAATACCTCTCCCTCATGTTTAAGTATAATTATAAATACAACTTCGGCGCCTAAAAAGTCACGCGCGAGTAGGTGTACTCGCGAGAGTGTGGAGATATGGTGCACTCGCTGCGATTCGGTGGCGGTGATGGGTTCGGAGGGCTACACATATGCGCAGCCAATCGGGTTCGTCGGATTGGATTAATACATGAGTAGGTGGCAGTACGGGAAGCGAGTACAGAGTTTTGTTGGTGCGTTTGAAAGTGTTGCGGTACGTGATATGATGTGGTCGCCCTCATGGTTCTTGTCACGAGCTCCCCACTAATCAAGGGGCATGGGACTGTAAAAGGTTAATCACATGCCATAGGATGCAACTAAACATAGAATTTACCTTGTTAATATCATCAATTTTACATCTTTTACAGTTGACAAACACTTAAAATTGATAGATTAAAATAATGGGAATTGTGGGTGTTTAACTAATTAAATATCAAATAAAGAGAGTTACTTTAGATGGTTGAAACATAGAAAAATGTTAAATTTTTAGTTTGAAATTTGTCGACACATATCAACAAGTGATTGGAGACTGTTCAATTTTTATTTTTTTTTGTAGTTGAGGTGATTCCAATCACCTATTGACATGTGTCTAACATTACTTGTAAACGGTTATAATTAGTGTGAAATGGACATTAGTAAAAAAAATATTTTAAAAACAAAATTCTTGTTAAAGAGGTAAATAGTGTGATAAAAAAAACAAAATAAACAAAACAAAACAAAAAAAACAAAAACAAAAACAAAACAAAACAGTTGAGTGGCATAAAAAGATTCATGTTAATTGATTATAACAAGTTGAGATGTCAAGATTTGATTCGGTTGAGTAGTAAGTAATTAAGTATATGTATCTCGAGTAATACTATAAGCATGTCTTATGTCTTTCTTAAGTCTCTTTAAAAATGATTTAGTTATTAAATTTGTTATTGGGCTTGTGATTGATCATTAGTAGATTTTTATCAAATGATAATTTTAATAATCATATCATTTTTTTAATATACTTAAAATAAATCCAAAAACAACTTTTAGAATAACACATTTATCTTGGTAGATTCATGTAGAAATGTTAACAAATAAATCGAATAATCTTGAATGAGTGATATCAATAAAGTATTCACATGCCACCTTTTTAGAGCCATAAGCTAAAACATTAATTCCCCTATCCAGTAACTACTGAGGGCATCTCTTAAAAATTGTCTGAAATATTTGCATAGTAGAAAGCGGTTGTAGGAATTTATGACTAGGTAAACAATCCCATGTCGGCATTTTCTCTGTATGGTTGTAGTTTCAGTGTTTTGCACTAGGACCAGTATGCTTGTTTCCTTTTTCTTTTTTGGTCCTTCAATTCAGTTTTTAATTGAAGGAAGTCAATAATTCATGGAAAATTTGCGGTAGCGGATGCATGAACAGAATCAGGTTCCCCGTCACATGGGGAGAATAAACATTTATTTACAAAGAAAATAAGTGGCAAAGCATGAGGAATTGGAACCGGAAGGTATAGATTAAGATTCTCTAAAATTCTATTTAAATTTGAAATTATTAAATTCATAAATTTTAATTGTTTATTTTATCTAAGCATCTAAAATAAGTTATGCTTTAATATTTAACGAAAAATATAATTATTAAATTCTTTTAGGATAATAGTCTAATATTAAATCATAATTTATTTTAGACATTTAAATAAAATGAACGACTAAAATTTAAAATTATAAAAACCTGGATCCATAAATATAACATAATAAAAGGATTGCGAATTGAAAGGGCACTTGCAAAGCATTGCAATTTGCGAGATTTAAATCAAAGTCAACTTGAGACAAAAGCAATGGACAAGTCAGGATTTACAGTACACGTTCCAACCGCACCACCGTTATTCAATTAAGGTTGCCTCGTGGCTGACGTGGATTTTTCTTTCTTTCTTTTACTTTCTTTTTTTTTTATGTTTTATTTTAGACCAGAAACTGTGAGTGCAGAGCAAAATGTTCCACACTTGATCAAGAATCTGATGCACCAGCAGCACGTGAATATCACAACTCACATAAAACTAAAATGACAGCAAACTTAAAGGGATTGGAGAATCAACCAAAATCACAATATTGGAGCATCAAACCATTTGTAACAAATGCTAGCTTATTTACTATCAAGGATAGTGGTTCAATGACTTAAGAAAATTTTCAAGTGGTTAAAGCATATAATAAGGTATAAGTACTTGAAGGAGTGCATCGATTTTCAATTGTCTAGACCTCTTTCATGCAGCTCTTAGTGAATAGGTGCTACTATGATCACCTTTATATAGTATAACCACAATTTGTCTCCAGTCGATCTTTTTGCTCGAGAAAAAAAAATGCTAGCTCATTTTTCTTGAGAAATATTTCATCCTGGAGCATCCAAAATATCTGCTAAAGTGCTCATCCAGTTATATACAACTTAATTTAAATGAATCATTTTTATTCTTACTATCAAGAAGCATTCCCATATCTTCTATTTTTTTCATCCCATTCCTTATTCTTCCTAAGGAGTTTTTCTTTTTTCTTTTTTTCCTAAACAAGTGACTTTTACAACCCTATTTGGACATGACTTTAATAACTTCCTCCTCGTTGAGGAATCAACAATATAAGAGGTCTAAAAACACCAAGATAAAGCATTTATTAAGTCATTCGGTGTTAGTGACTCTTAACTTATAAGTTAAATATATGGTTGCAATCATGTATTTAAATATATGATTACAATCATATTTAAATATATGATTCCAAATACAATCATGTATTTAAATATATGATTGTAATCATGTATTTAAATATATGATTGCAATCATATCTTTATGAGGTTTATTTTCCCTAACAAGTGTGTGAGCTACCCAATACAAGTTTAGGTAAATAAATCTCATTGAATTATTATCTGAATTACTAGCAATCTGAGTAATAAATTATGGATAGAGTTTTCTTTCAACTTGGGTTGAAGGAGTCTCCTTCAACCTAATCTGTAAAAATAACATGTGTTCCTTAAACATACAAGATGCACATGTTTTTTTTTTAAGAATATGGACAAAGTTATAATAAATAATATTAAAAACTAATTTGCATCTCACATATTATTAAAAAAAATGGATAAATATTATTTTTACAGATTAAATTGAAGAAATCTAGTTTTGAGGAAAACTCTATCCATAAATTATTGGGATCCGAGTGCCGTGAGTTTTGGTCATTGACACACAGACAAACATGTAGAAAACAATAAGAGTAGTGGTCTAATAGTAAATGTTTATGAGGTCAGGTAGTCAAAGAAGGGAGAGGCTTACATGCGGTGGTTCAAAAGTACCGCATGGTGTAGTAGTTTAAAACTGAGTCATTTTGGCAAAAAAAAAAAAGGTTAAATACTTAATACCCCCTTAGGGTTTTAAGACTTTATTTATTATTCTTTAGGGTTTGATTTTTATCATAAGGAGTACTTATGGTTTTCATAAATAATTGTTTTGGTACTTTCATCTACTTGCCGTTAAGTTATTTAACGGAACTCCATGTCACTAACAGATGGTACACTAAAATTTGAACCGCATTAATAAGTGCATCATAAATTATAGGTAAGTAAATTAAAAACATTAACTTTTATTTTTTAAAATGAATTAATATTAATTAAAAATTAAAACAAATCTGATTTAAAATACCCACCCATTGATTTTTTTTTTTTAAGCCATTGAATTAAAACAAGTGTTTTCACTTTTCACGTTTTCAATTCACTTCAAACAGAATGTAACCCCAAGTGATTCTCTAACAACCCCAATTTTACTGATTGCATTGTGAATCTTGCTAGCACTTTCTAGATATCCATGAACAAATTATTTCGAAACTATCACTTTGTGCTTTAATTTTTACGTACTTTAATTTTCTTATTGTGATTATAAATGCATATTTACATCACGAGAATATGACAATAAGAAAATTAAAATGAAAAATAAAACACAAAGTGATAGTTTTCGAAATAATTTGTTATTATGATATCTGAGTAAATCATGATTCACATTGCAATGAAAAAATAAGGTCATTAGAATCACTTAAATACATTTTATTGAAGTGAAGGAATTGAAAACGTAAAATGAAAACACTTGTTTTAATTCAATGTGTATTTAAATCTATACTTGTTTTAATTTTTAATTAATATTAATTCCTTTTAAAAAATAAAAGTTAATATTTTTAATTTACTTACTTGGATATAAATATTAAAGAATTAATAATTAAAAAAATAAAATTTTAAAACTAAAACAAAAGAAAAGAAAAATGAAAATGAAAATCAAAGGTCCACCACTAGACCATCATCTTCCACACGTAACTTGTTGCGTCGCCTCTGTTCTTTCTTTGGCAGCACCATTTGATTTGAATTCCACGTAAATAGAACCTTGAATAAATGGTATAACAGCAACCATAACGGCGACTGTGAAAAGTGTAAGTGTGGTGATCAAGATGGAGAGATCTTGTGGTATTTGTCTGATTCTTCATTCAACGTAGAGAATAATTGGTGGAGGGATCTAATATGGGTAAGGGTTGTTTGGGAGTGCGTTATTTTAAAAAATAATTTACGTTTTTAAACCAAATTGTAATTTTGAAGTATTTGAAATTGCGATTTTAAAAACACAAATTTTAAAATTATGAAAAAATTTGCAATTTTAATAAGCTGACTAGATGATGCTTATTTGAAAAAGTATAAATTTAAACAAAAATCACGATTTCACTTAAAAAAATATTTTAAGGCAATATTTACCTATTTGGTCTGAAATCACAATTATATGCTAATTTTACCCAAATACTCGATTAATAAAAAAGTATCTTTTAACATGTTTTACCAAATACGATTTTAAAAAGTGACAATTTTAAAAACATAATTTTTAAAAACACAATTTTTTAAATTGTACTTATTAAAATTGTACTCCCAAATAGGCCCAAAGACTTGAAGCAAAGGTAAGGGCAAACATTATTTAGGACAAAGCGCCTAAAAGCTGAAGAACATGGTAATTGACGGATCGGATCCTAGGTTGAATTGTCTATTACATCCATTAGCTTTCTATGAAGTAAACCCATATCATACAAATCGATTTGATTGTTCAAATAATGAAATCATCAAAAGCCAGACCATCAGAGAGAGAGAGAGAGATTGGGTGGTTGTTGAATAGGTTATTGAGAGGAGAAAAGAAGTGAAGATGGGGAAGGCTGATGCAAGCCCTAGGGGGTAGTCTGGACACTCCAAAAAAGCATAAAGCTTTTTTAAAAGAAAAAAAAAATTGTTTAAAAAAAAAAAGAATTTGTTTTATTTCATTTTTCATTTTCTTTTTGTTTTAGTTTTAATATATTTCTTTTCTTTTATTACTTTACAAAAACTATTTTTTTTAATGCCCAAAACGACCCGAATCAGGGTCGCTTTTGGCTACCGCATGGTGTTGTTGAACTACTGCACCTAAGCCTCTCTCGTCAAAGAATTGGGTATATCTTAAGAGTAACGGCGTAATGTTTATTGTCTCCGTTACGATTTAATAGGACGCGAAATTTGTTAAAATATCATTATTTTTTTTACTGTTTTTTTAACATATTCTTTGGGGTTATTTTTTTGAGTTAAATACTTAATACCTCCTTAAGGTTTTATAATTTTTTTTTTTTTTTTTTAGAGTTTGATTTTAATCACAGAAGGTCCTTGTGATTTTGATAAAGGATCAAATTGGTCCTTGTTAATTGACGTTAGTTGATTTAATGGATTGACACGTGAACCAATTAAAAGTCGACATTTAATACAAATGGTCATGTTATCATTGATGACGTGGTCACCTAATTAATTTTTTTATAACAAAATAAAATATATATTTTTTTTCAAAAAAAAACAAGAAAAATCCTCTGCCATTTGGGAGTGGTAGAGCCACCTTTGGCCATGGGGTGGCTGCCACCTCCATTTGGATATATTTGGTGCGGTTCAAAGCTGGATATCGTGAGGAATCGGACCAGTCACGACACTCGAGCAAAAGCTCTGGGTGTCCAGATCTACAACCCACTGAGCAGCTTTTAGTTTGACATGGAGGCGTTGGAACTCGAGGAAGAAGGCGACGAAGGAAGGAGCGAAGATGGGTCCTCCTTGGATGGGAAGGGCTAATCTTCTTTGACCAAAAGTGGCGTTTGGGGTTGAGATTGATGTTTTTGGGTTGATTTGAGCGATCTTCATGGCGAAAATTAGAGGAAATAAAACAAAGGAATGGTTGAAAGGGAAAGCAGAGAGAGAGAGAGAGGAAGAAGAGATCTGAGCGGTCTGAGTGATCTTGATGGCCAAGGATTTTTTTTTTTAATTTAAAAATATATTTTTTAATTTTTTTTTAAAAATTAATTAGATGCCAAATGTCAACTTTTAATTAGTCAATGTATTAGTTAAATTAATCAACTAACGGTCAACTGACGGAAGGACCAATTTAGTCCTTTATCAAAACCATATGGACCTCTAGTGATTAAAATCAAATCCTAAGGAGAAAAAAATAAAGTTATAAAACCCCAAGGGGATATTAAGTATTTAACCCTATTTTTTTAAGGAGAAACTTCACTAATCTCTTGAACTTTTGTAATTTTTGCAAATATTCCCAAATGTTCAAAATCTCTTATTTTGGTGTATCGAACTTTAATTTTCTTTCACTTTCCCCATTCCATTAGGATTCTCCATTAAATTTAACGAAAATATGTGAAATTATTAAAATATCCTTAGTCATTTTTCTCATTTTTTCGTTTAATTTAACTGCAATATTTAACGGTAGGGGGTACTTGAAACAAAACAAAGTTTAATATACAAAAGTGAGAGTTTTTGAACGTTGAGAGGTGTCTGCAAAAATCATAAAAGTTCAAAGTATTAGTGAAGTTTTTCATTTTTCTAAAAAATAATTATTTAATAAGGATAATTTATAATTTCTTTAAAAAATTAAAAAGTATAAGAGTGCGTTTGGCAGCAATCCATAGACAAAAGTATGATTTTAAACAAAATCAAAGAAAATGGATTCTTTGGCATTGCATTTCTTTTTTTTAAAAAATTGCGATTATGTGTTTTTAAATCATAGGTAAGAAGGGCTTTTTTTTTTTTGAATCTATAATTTTAAAAGTTAAATCACGATTTTAAATATCAAAATGCGATTTTACCAAATATTTTAATTGCATTTTAAAAAACCACATTTTCAAACTGCTATTTTTAATCCAACTTTTTTAAATCGAAATCCCAAACCGCAAGAAACCTTTGATCTTTTTTATCCTCTGATTTAACCCAAAATTATATCCTAAAGACCCACGTTGAGTGTATCTAAACTTAAAAAAAAACTTAGTCGTAAATAAAAGCGAGAAAACATAGTGGGTGAGTGAACATACCATCGAGAGCCAACGACCGCATACACTGTAACTGTTGGCATCATCGAGTCAATGTTGGATCCGATCGAAACCCTAGTTTGTGTGTCCGTCTGATCTCCATGGGCTGTGTTTGGGAACAGTAAAATGATTTGAAATAGTAGTTGATTTGATTGATATAAAGAAAAAAAGTAAGAATGTTTTATATAAAAAATGAATTTTTTTGTTTTGTAGTGATTTATTTATTTAAAAAGTGATAAAAATGATTAATGTGATATAAAAAAGTAAGAATGTTAGAGTTGATTTTGAGAAATTTTTTTGGGACTCTCAAAATCCAGGCTATTTTACTGTTTACAAACACAGCCTAGATATTCCGTTTTGTTTGCTGTGTATAATCTCCAACTCGTCTCCAACTACTATCTTCGTACTCACTCTCTCTGTGCAGACAAAGAAAAAAGAAAAGAAAGGAAAAACCAAAGGGGGCTAATGGGATTCGTCTCTTTCTTGGGACGAGTGCTCTTCGCCTCGCTCTTCATCCTCTCCGCCTGGCAAATGTAAGCTTTTCTTTAACTCTTTGTCTCTCTTTTTCCACTCAGATCTGTCAAATCCGGACTTTTTCACCTTTTTACGTTTCTCTGTTTGCGCATATTTTGTGTACAAGAAGACTAGAAGAGCCTGCTATTATTATTATTCTTTTATGTATCTGTCTGTAAAGCTAATAGTACTGCCGTGTGAAATTGAGGTTAGGGTATTTTGGGTTTCTAAAGGTGGTTAATTTAGGAGATTATGGTCCTCTATTCTTAGAATCGTATCTACCATTTTAAAATTAAGTAGTTAACTGATTTAGATTTGATCATATTAGTGTTTATTAGTTAATTGGATAGTAATAAATTAAGAAAGAATTGAGATAAATACTGTAGAGTGAGAAAATTTAAATCATTTAACTTAAAATAACAATTAAGATTGTAATAACTTTGTAACAAAGTTATGCTAGAAAATAAAAAGGATCTTAATCCAGTTTAAGAAATAGAGAGTAATGATGGGCATACAATAATTGAAGATGTAACTTTAATGTACGTGATTGTTGTAAAGAGGTTCTAGGAGTGTTGATACAGTTTCTTGTCAAGTTTTGATGTGGTTCATTGAGTTCTTGAAAGTCTGGGGAAAATTCATATATGATACTTTGTGCAGCAACTTGCTATGACACTCTAGCAACAACCGTAGCTGTGAGTCATCGAGTTCTTGAAAGTCTGGGGTAGGAAATTCATATATGATACTTTGTGCAGCAACTTGCTATGACACTCTAGCAACAACCGTAGTTGTGATCTTGTGGAAAATGTTTATAAATAATTAATTTAACATTGTTTTTGTGTGTGTGTTTTTTTTAGTCTACTTTTAATATAAACACTGGTTAGAAGGTGATGATCAAAGTGCTTGGTTCTAGATTTCAGTGTGCTGGCTAACACAATCTATCTGGTGATATGCTATAATCGCGGCACCCCAGAGAACACTTCTTTGACCTGCATTAGTAATTGTGTTGTGATCCTAAGTGTTATACATTGGTTAAGTGCAATCTTAACCATATATATAACTTTTAAGCACATTCCTTTGGTAAGTCAATTTTCAAGGATGAATTCTAGTTGAGGTTTCTGTCATTTGGTATTAGAGCTAGCTATCACATCAAACATGAGATTGGACAGAGCTTGTCGAGTATAGGATTGGATGGATTGTGGCTTTGTAATCAAAATCACAGGGTGGACAATCTATAGACTAGATTAAAATGTATTCACATTAATTATAAACATAGTGTTAAGTCATTAAATAATAATAGGTGAGTGAAACCATCAAAAGAGAGAAGACTACTATCAGCTCCATGTGAATAGAGTGGCCTGCCTTAAAATTTGTAATTGCTCGGCTGCTTCTGCTTGTCTGCCTGTTATTGTCATTGCCCTTGACTGTTTAACAAGGTTTGTGTAATTTGAAGTTAAAATTAAAAGATAGTAGCTCAATATTATATATATATAATTAAAAGATTGTAACATGGGCTTGTCTTTTAACATCTTCTCTTAGCCATTTGTTGAACAAAATGAATAACATAAGTTCGGTTGATTGCTTGTATTATGAAGCTGTCACACTGGGGTGTACTGAGCAATGCTAGTTTCTTCTTATTGAAATGATACTTAGGTATAATGAGTTCGGTGCTAATGACGGACTTGCTGTCGAAGGATTTTGCTATCAAATTCAGTGTTCTGCAGAAAAATTTGTCCTCCAAATTAGGGGTCAGGGTGCCTGATGTTGATGTAAGAGCCTTTTGGTGTTTTTACTCTCTGGATCAATTGTTTCAGTTGTTTTACCAATTATCCGTGTGTAATTTCATTTATGATTTGACAATCTTCCAAACAGGTTAGACACTTGGTTGGAATTACTATTTTCATGAAAGGGGTTGGAGGCATTCTGTTTGTATTCTACAGCACCCTTGCAGCCTGTCTCTTGGTTAGAATTTACTTTAATTTTGGTTTTATTTTATACGTTTGAATAAATGACCTCTGAGTTTTGTGTTCCAGCTACTGCTGATCATGTGACATTCCTTTTTCCTTTGCTGTAGCTCCTCCACTTGGTGCTCACCACTCCAATTCTTTATGATTTTTATAACTACCCTCCTGATCAGCCTCAATATCATTTACTCTTGAATGAATTCTTGCAGGTTTGTATAAAAAAGTCTTTTGGTGTGTTTCTCTCCGTTATCTGTTTGTTTTCCATGTGAAAACTATGAATTTTGGGTTGCAAACTTTTTGCAGAGCACAGCACTTTGTGGTGCATTGCTTTTCTTCATTGGGATGAAGAACTCAATTCTGAAGAGGCAACTGAAGAGGAAGACTCCTAAAACAAAAACAGTTTGATATACTAAAAAAAAAAAAAAAAAACAGTTTAGATATGCTAAAAAAAAAAAATACAGTTTAGATATATCAAAGAAGTGTGAGTTGTAAAATGGATTCTTTTTAGGTGTTGAAATTTCAGGTTGTGAATATGAGACTATGCAGCATCCGGCATAAGTGGGGATGTTAATCAAGTTACTCAGCTTATACTCATTTTTTGTAAAATGTATTTCTCCTTTTCTAGGACATCTTACTTTGATTTTTTCCCCCTGTTCTGGAGTGACATTGTTTATCAGCAAATGAATGGATTGCTTGAAGATGTGATTATTAGAGAAGAAAAGAAGAAAACTTTGATGAACTTTGCTTATTTTGTTCACATGGTAGTTAGTGGGCAAGATATAGTTTTCTCTGTAGTAAAGGTCCTTAAGGACAATTTTGGCAGACATGATCCTTACATGTAGATCCCAATATGGTTGTCTGTTGTAATTCTGTTTATTATGTATATATAATTTTTATTTTTGGGGTTTTTATAAATACTATCCTTGGATTTTAGCTTGGCATAAATATTGTGAATGGATTTTACAAAATCAGAAGCACCAAAAGAATTAGGAAAAAAAATAACTTCTTGGATTATTACATATTTTGCACTCAACACTTCTAAAATTTAAAAGTGGCATTGGGGCTTTATACTAGGGGTGCTCAAATGGTTATAACCATCAGTTTAGTTATTAGCTATAACATGTCGTTTTGGCGATTATCGATTTTAATAACTACCTAGACATTTAGTAGTTATTCAATCCAATATCGAGTGGTTTTATAGCCATTTTTTTATTTGGGCCTTTAATTGACCTATTTTTGGACTTATTTTAAGGGTTTAAAGCCAAGATGTTCTAAAAAAAATGAAGAAAAAAAAATGTTATTTTTTGGGCTAACCGATGTTTTTGAATAAAGCTTAGTTCAAAACATCACATATCACATTATATATTTCATATACATAGTAATAAATAGCCCAAATCTATTCATCCAAATACAAATGAAAATTTAATATATTTTATTAATATAAAATATTTAATATATATTTATATTATTATATATAAATGAAGGCAGTTAGTGGTTATAATTAGCTTGCCCTACCCCCTAAAACCGTTAACTGCAACCATCTTAGGTGATTAGTGAGTCGATTGTAACCACCCCATTTGAGTAGCCCTACCTCATACTATTATTGCATGTCAAATTATATATTTTTGCATTTTCTCTTTAAAATACCTTGAAGTTATTAAAAAACAACCATTAAAAAAAAAAACTGAAAACATAAAAAATGAAGACCTTTTTCATATTATTCTCTTTAACAATTTTTTTTTTTCAAATAGTTATTTTTATATCTATTTTAGTAACTTTGAAAGGAATACCTAATAATTCGAGGGCCAAAATATGTTTTCCCCATATAATTTATGTTTGCTGCCCCGGCCTCCACGACGCCGTTTCCATTCTTGAATCTATCATGCCGGCAAACTTCCTAGCTTGAGGAATAAAAAAAAAAAAGAGGGAAAAAAAGAAAAGAAAAGAAAAGAAGGAAAACCAAAACCAAAACGCAGTGCAATAAAAGGAGCGAAGCAACGGCTAACGGGCGATTCTAATAAGTTCAGTGTTCTTGCAGTGACTCAAGTCGATTTGCCATGGTAAGAACAACCAGACGAACTCTCAGAGCTTCCACCACTGGTTCAACCAACTGGAAAATCTGAAAAGTTCTTTCATGTTCGCAGGATTACCTAAAAACCGTGGTTCCTACACAACTCGTCGCCGAGCGAGGCTCCAATCTAGTCGTCATCAACCCAGGTACCGTAACCCTAAGCCTATTCCCACTCCGCACAAACCATTGCTATTCACTGCTGAAATTCACGAGCACTACGTAAAAACCCGCAGAGCCAATCACAATTTGGCACACTGATTCGTTCATTTTTTCCTTCTTCTTTCCCCCCCTTTTGGTGCCTGCAGGTTCTGCAAATATCAGAATAGGTCTTGCTTCGCAGGACACCCCGTTCAATATTCCTCACTGCGTTGCTCGGTACACCAATCAAGTCCCCAAGAGAAATGTTCAAGACCAGGTTTGTGATTCTTTCAGTAACGTCTGGAGTTGCATTTTCTTTTTGGAAGTTTGAGTTTTACAATTTTCATCAAGTCTTGGATTTGGTTGGTGTTAAATCATTCTAAAAGCTGATGCCACTCCTACCCACTAATTTAACTGAAATGTGTGAGGTATGGTGCGGACATAGGCTTTGAGCTCATAACTATTAACTACTGTTATGATACCTTGTAAAATTACCAAACTGATACAAAGAAGGTGAATTTAATCATTATATTAGCATTTTAAGAGTCTTGTTTTTGTTGTTGCCCTTTTCAGGTGCTCAATTCTCAGATTACTACTGCTCAGCATATGGAACGGGAGAAGGCTTATGATGTTGTGAGTCTATGCACATTGTTACACATTTTTACAGAATATTGTTTATTTTTATTTTTATTTTTTCATTTTAATTTTGTTTGTTTGTTTGTTTTCTTCTTTTTAAAGATTGCATCGTTGATGAAGATACCTTTTCTGGATGAAGAGGTTGCCCACAATTCATTCCTCGCAAGGTATGTGTAAAGATATTTAGAAAAGATTCTTATATGAATTTTGTCCTTGTAGTTGCGGTAATTTGATTAAGACAGGTCGGTTCCTTGTATTTTTGTATGTATGTAACATTTCTTATAAACACAGAGGCTGTTTTTACTCCGGTTGAAAGCTATTTGAAAAACATAATCTTTTTGAAATTAGTAAACCGAATTCATGTGGAAGGAAACAAGAAAATAGACACTCTACCAAACAAGTCCTTAGTCCACTTTCATTCAATTTCTTCTATTCTAAATACTTAATTAGAAAGTTGTTAATAAGGGCAGAATGCAAAATTCATTCGTTTTTTCTTAAATCTTAATTCCATCAAATTACTTTCCTAAGTGCTGCACATCTCTCTCTCTCTCAGTTTGGGTGTAACAAATGTATAAATGTACTATAAACAGTTATGCTTAGTTATTTATATATGAAAAAGAAGAATTTTCAATGATTGAGACTTGAATGGACCATATACAATAGCTTGCTCACTGGTCAGTAAGTGCTAAGAGTAATGAAATTGATAAACTGTTATGCAGATGGGACGTGTAGATGGATATAATCCACAGAGTGGCAGGAAGGAAACAGCATTTACCTGGACTGATATATTTGAAA